>JAJMBT010000011.1:0-356588 GCA_030565385.1 Kodamaea neixiangensis | reverse complement strand
CCCGAGACCTTACCCATGCTAAGGGTACGCGCTACCAACTACGCCACACGCCCATTTTGTTGAAGTGTTTTTGTGGGTGGTAACTACGATGTGTGATGATCCACGTGACGAATGCCACTTGACCCCTCCACCTTCCTCTTGCCAATGGCGTATAATACTACGCCACGCTATCTACATCTGTTATAAATAGCTGCCAATGTAAATTCCGTTTAATAGTTAGTATCTACAGAATACATTCAGAATGACCGAATATGCTAGAGATAAGAGAACCCGTGAACTTGCGCTTGATTTAACAATTGCAGCCTTCCTTGTAGCATCGACAGTGCTACTGTACTGTGACTACTACGGAGAAAGGCTTAACCTTTTGATCCTTATCGCCCTTTTCCTCCTAAAAAAGGCATCGGTTTCTTCAATACCTATTGTTATTGAGAGTGAGATGATTAGTAAAGTATGAGAGGGGTCAGTCTCCCGCAACTACGTTAAGTTGTTGGTTGGAACCTTCCTACTCGTCACCAAGAACTGTTGTGAATCACGAAACTATAAATAGACAAGAAATGCGGAGTTGATCAACCAAAATTGAGTTAGATTTATAACTATGGTTGGGCTTCTAAACGAATTACTACACACGAATCTCCACAATATTTACAATTACACCAGTGCTAGTGCACGTTCTTGTCTAAACTTTTAATGAGCTGTTAAGTTATTCTAATTTTTCTAGATTTGCAGCCAAAAACATAAAAATGGTCAATTCGTCACCAAGTCCCATTAAAATTGAAGACGCAGTCGCTTCGATAACACTAGTAACAGCCTTATTGGTAATAAACACGAGCATTATTCGCTTTCGAGTGAGAATTATGCTCATCGGCACCTCCATGTTTAGCATAAACCTCATGGGATTTCCCGAAATATAGTATACAGTAAGTCGTCCTTGTGTCGAATTCAAAATTAGTACAACAGCTGAGTAGTGGTAAGGATATAATAGCTGTAGCTAGTTACACTAACACGATTGAACATTCTCATAAGTTAATGTTGGGAGACTCCTTTCGTATATTTTTTGACGTGCTCTGCACCGTAAAAATTTTATGAGCTGAAAAATTACACGAAGGGCCTCACCAACTCAACCCTTCAGGTGGAGAGAGTGGAAGTCTCCAAAGCAAAAAATGAATGGTCCCTAGCGGGATCGAACCGCTGATCTTGGCGTTACTCTTCGTATTAGCACCACGCCATAACCAACTAGGCCAAGGGACCCTTTCTGTTGTTAAATTCAAATCAGAATTAACCCGAAATTTGTAAAATAAACGGTAGAACCCCGACAGATGATGAGGATGTTCGTTTCAAGTGAACTTGATGGACGTTAAATTCCACAGATAGTGCGACCAAACCAGTTTATTTCAGCTTGTGGTTTAAAATTTAGTATTGTTAGTATGTGAACACTATTTAACCTTCTTAAGATATCAGGCATTTCGATATCTCTTTCCATCCAACGAAGCTTGGGTATCTCTTTCCCTACTCTACCAGTATACCATCTCCAACGATTGCTGAAATCACTACAATACTCTTTCATTCTTTCCTTATTCTTTTATTCAACTATTGTACAACTCTGCTTACGAATCAGCCAATCTGACCATCTAGAGCGATCTGGTCCGGTAGACCACATCTATCGACCTGAAAACATCTCTTAACGAGCCTCGAACTGCACCATTCTTCTAGTTCTAGCCTTGTAGATGACTCTGTGACCGCAGTCCTTACATCTGATAGCATCATTCTTACTCAACGAAAACGAAGCAGCACATTGCGCACAGTTGTATCTGACACCAAGGGACTTGTTTGTGATCTGTCCAAGCGCAGCGTGCGATATGGATGCTGGAATACTGAACCCTTCTCTCTGTGGGGATGCCATGATGATGTCCTTAGATGTGATGACAGATTGAAAATTTACTGTGAGAAATTTGGATTTATTCGATTTTTGTATACAGGAGTCAAATGAGAATGCAATGCTTTCTATACGGGATACTATCAGTCGAATAGGACGGTATGCCCGGCAGGTCGAGTCTATCAGTCCACCTAGGACATCTCATGTGAAAACTCCCAAACACGAGAGAAAGCTGGACACAGCAAAGGTGATACGAAAGAAAGTGGTGGCGACCAAGACGGATCACTTCGACAAGGCCCAGACACGAGTGTTTCGAAACTTCCTTAGGCCGTTGAACATAGACAACTTGAAGATCTTCAGTGATCTGTTACCGCAGTTCAACGAGTCAAAAGCATCATTGAATTGGGAAAGGACCAAGAAGAATAAGGGCCAGAAGAGCGATGTGTTCCTCTTGGAAGACAGAATGTACTTTCAGAAGATGATGGATTTTTTGATGAAGATAGTACCTGGGAACCTCAAAGGAGGTGAGGTTGGGCCCTTGATTGACGAGAGATATAAAGAGTACCCTTCCATCTCGTTTCAGGAACTACCACCCATGCCAAGTCCTTTGACGGTGGACCTGTTTCGAGAATACATATACATATTGACGCATCTGAAGTTCTTGTACAAGAACTCGCTGTCATTAAAAACAGGGATAATTCCACTGATATTGTTGTGGACGCACAGTTTGGAGAATGAAGAGTTCAAAAGCTTCCGGCTGGTACACACATACAACTACTTGATCAAGTGGTTTGGATACGACAAGAACCAGTCAAGTTTTGCAAGAGAATTACTCTTGGTGATGCGCAAAGATGGCCACTCTCCAAACATAGATACCATCAATCATTTACTCAAGCATGCATCTACACACTCGCATATACGATCCAACACCAATACTTATCAAGTGGTGCTTGAATACTTGAGACTTTCGCAGAAGTTGGGAATACAGATCAACCTTTCGACCTTCAACAGAGTGTATGACTGCATAAACAACATATTCTTAAGAGAGTTGTTCCTCACCAAGTTGCAATTGTTGGATATACCTGTGCTGCAGCATTTGGTGTATCGGATAGTAGACGATTTTGCCGAAACCACGACCAAGACGGACGAGTTGATTGAGTTTATAGAGCGCGACTTGAGGTGGACCAACTGGAGATCCAACAGCAAGTTGTCGAATAAGGTTGCAGGACACCGGATGACTCACACGGGCGAGATCAAGGAAAAGTTGTTTGACAATCACACAGTCAAGGTATTGGTCGAGGCGATTTACAAGAGCAAAAGCATGGAGAAGAAGGTTTATGAACTGATGAGAGTGTACACGCGAGAGAACATGAAAGATCAACTTCCTATAGTGTACCTGTACATGATTCAAATCCTATTGAATAGCATGACCAAAACCAATGTTGAAATTATACTTTTAATGGCAAGAGGGATCATGAAAGATATGGTTACGCAATTGAATATTCCCAACGAGTATACGCAATACACCAATCTCAAGAGCAGCGTTGGCGAGGAGCATTCACAAAGCCGTACAATAATCGGACGGCGGTTTGATGAGCTAGAGTATCTTCTCCAGCAGTCCGGAACAAAAACGAAATTATCTGAGACAGAGGTTGCTGAGTGGGAGCAGATCAAACGGAAAGTTGGCACTGAAACACAAGACTTCTTAGGCATTTATGGAGGCCCCAAACTAGTCATTCCGCTGGATGTTTTAAAAGAGTATGCATCGACCAAACAACACAAGTTTAGGCAGTTAAGGAAGCAGGTGCAAACAAGAAGAATGGAGTTAGACCCAAGAGAGGAGATGCTTGAGAGAAAGCTTCTTGAGAAAGTTGAGAATGATCAAGATTTCTGATAAAGCATGATTCATACACTAAAAGAGAAGCACTTGAGCTTAAACGAGCTCAATAAAAGTAGATACACATAGCATCACAAAATGAAGCGATGAGGCCCCTGTATATATAGCACCACCTGGCCACCCCCAAGTAGACACCAAATAGATGGGCAACTGATTCAGTGTGTAACTTGCAATCTTGAAATATTTTCTCCTCATCGTAAATCTCATGCAAGTTGATTCGGTCTTTGAAGCATTTTCCGGATGAAGTTTCTGCACTCTGAACATAACAAAACGGCAGACCTCAAACAGGGGAAGTTAGAGTTTTGTAAGACCACTACCACATCGCACCCTCTAAAGGCCGTGCCATGAAGTTGAGCGAGCAGGGGCAATTTCTTTGTACTCTCGCCTCATCCCAGACAACCTCGAACACAACCAATTGTTCCCGCATCCGGCCAACAAACTAGAGGTGTCCAAGAAGGGTAAGTTGCTGCCCTGGATCTTTCCCTTGCATTCCTTTTTTCATTTTTCACAAACTTCAGGAGACATCGTTGCATGAAACAACTGGATAATAGCGAGGGGCTTCGCTGCCTCCTCTTAGTGAGAATCCTCTTGTCTTGACACTTTCCGCAAGAAGAACCATCTCCATCTACTAAAGAGGGTTTTCGATAATAACAAAAATATGGCACACAATACATGCACACTCACCTATTGACGTACAAAAGGATCATTAGTTTCAAGATACCACCAAACACAAGTAGAGGCTTCAACAGGGATCCCTTTTGCCTTGTCTTTCGGTCCTCATCATTCCATCTACATACACTAACGATTCTACAGTCCCCGATTTTTCACTTCACCATCCTTTTTTCTTAGTCAAGGCACCCCTTAGATCGTAGGGGAAGGCAAGACCCATATCTATAAGTCAACCCCCCCACCCAACAGCCCCTTCGCATCCGCAGTCGCTCATAATTCGAAAAGCTGAGGAATTTTTTTTTGTTTCGATCTTCCTATTTTTATCGCAATCGGGATGCAAATTGTTTATAAAACGTTGGTGTGGCCCATTTTTTTTTAAACGTTTAATTCAGTGATAGTGGTCTGTCCTTGGTAAAAATGTACTGGCAGGCATGGGTAATCTTTGGGTTTGCTCAGGTGGTGATGGCGGCTCTTGATCTGTGTTCTTCTCAGAACACAGGTACCGACCAGACTCTGTACCAGTTTATGCTGAATGGTTATTGTTCCGACTACTGTAATGGTAAGCTGATGGCAGTTGCCATTTTGCAGGGAAAGAATTGTTGGTGTTCAAACCTGGTTCCTGCTCTGACCGTGGGGTCTTCTAATTGTGATACTCCTTGTCCTGGGTTCCCTTCCGATGATTGCGGATCTCAGAATTATTTTGGTTATATAGTGTTGGGAAACCCTAGCACGGTGAGTGCTTCTAGTTCTAGTACCACTTCTAGTTCTACAAGCTCAACATCTAGTTCGCCTCCAAATAGTCCTTCTGTTACCCTTGTTACTCAAACTACTCAAGTAACCCAAAGCGAAACCACATTGATACAAAAAACCGCATCTTCAACTTCTTCTTCGTCATCGTCGTCGTCGTCGTCATCGTCGTCATCGTCGTCGTCGTTGTCGTCGTCGCTGTCAGAGACAAGCAGCAGCACATCCACAAGTCTCTTTGCCACAACAATCGTATCTATAAAAACGGTTGACGGCTCACAGACGCAAGTTGCTAAGACCGAGTTTGTAACAGCGAGGCCATCTTCCACGGATTCATCTTCACTGTCCATCTCGGCAACGCTGGAACCACACAAGAAGAACTCATTTTTCGACTCCAAGGGGAAGGTAGCAGGTACCTTTACAGCCGTTGGAATAGTCGTAGTAGGACTAATATTGGGAATACTTTACTGCTGCTGCTGTGCTGGAGCAGGAGCCAAGAACGACAATGACGACTACTTGGACGAAGAAAACAGATACAGCAGCGACGAGTCGATATCCAACGTAAAAGCGGCGACGATCCGTAACCCATCACCCCAGTCAAATTCGCCATCTACAGAATCTGGAGCACTAAAGAGAAATTCATCAAGCAAATCAATATTATCAATGTTCATGCTCGACCAAAGCACCAAGAACGACGCTAATGGCGTCGGACGAAGCGTGTCTAAGAAAAAGCTTAATCTGAGCAGAAACGGAGACCTGAACCTCCCTCCAGACGCAATGATGTTTCCAATCACAGAATTGGACACAAGATTGGACCCCAAGACAATGTTTTTGAACAATAATCTAAGCAACAAAAGCTTGGAAGACGACGTCGACTACCTGAGAAGAATACTTAAGGTGGTCAACTAACAACACTTTGCATTACTGAAACTCACGTTTCAACCTCCCCCCCGGCTTCTTTACGCCACGACTATTTATAATGGAACCTTTCACTTCTGGGGTCAACTGTTGCATATCCTTGACCTTCTATAATACTGTTAGTGTATAGTTAACTTTAGCATATAATATTGAAATTACCAAATCCGGAAGCTTGCAAACAGTAGCAGCGCAGGGCCACCAACGAACAAAGGGAACGGGCCAATAGTGCGATAGATGTGCAGATAGGGAGTGAAGCAAGCAAGGAATGTTTGTGGATCAGTGGCAGGGATTTACGCGGAGTATGTAAGTCGGAGAGATTGGAGAGATCCGTCGTGCCCGAGTTAACCATACCAGTTATGGCAACCAGTAAACTATGATCATATATATTGTTCGCAAACGATTGTGAACTCCGAACGCCTGGGAGATTTTAAAGAATGTCTTTGTTTGAAGGTTGGGACAATGCTTCGTCTAATCCCAGATGACTGCTGCTCCATGCTCACACTACAACCTAACTTTAAGGTCGTATGCGGCCTAAGTGCAATTCTGGATCCTGGCTGCGATTTTTCCGAAATTTGCGTCCACATTATTGTGTCTACATTATGGGGCCACCAGCACATTCATTGGGAAGCTTGACTTCCCTATTCGAGTACCAGCATGGAACCAGGGGTCATCCATATGGAAATTGCGAGATTTAGTCCTTGTGCTTGTGATTGGTTGGTCATGGCCGCCCCTACTTTTAGTCTGGTTGATAATTAGTGGAATCCACCCCTGGTTTCCGGACCCCAGGCATGAGATAACCGGCGAGGTGGTTTTAGCCTGGTCTAAAATTGGTGTGTTTTAGTGTAGCGTGGAAGATTGGAGAAGAGAAAAGGGAAGAACTGAAAAGCTGATTGGCTTCCATTTTAGAATGTGCATGCATTGATGTTTCCTTCGATGTTTGGTTTGGCCAATCAAATCGCTGCCTGATAAGATTCAGCATCTTCATACACAGCACAGCCATCTTTATGCACATTGACTAAACCATAATGGTCGTCTTGAGGGGAAGCCTTGGGCTGATGAGTAATTCGGGTTGGTATACTATCATGGAGTCATTTTTGAACGTGAATTTGATACAGATTTTGCAACCATATCAATTTGAATTTATAACGGAGTAAAGATCAAATCTCCTTGTGTATGATCCCTGATGTTAATTGTGTTTTAGATCCAAGTACATGCTCTGAATCCGTAGAAAATACCTTTCTTTCTATCTATTCTAATATTTACTTGCTAATAGACCCCGTTGTACTGCTCAATTGTACCATTTTAGGTCGATACCCAATAACCGCATGTGCTCTTTTAAACCACATCCTCCATCTCATCGTCATCGTCATCCTCATTTTGGTTGTCTTCTTGGTTTCCATCGATTCCGAGCCTCACTGCCCTTTCGGCGTCCCGCAATCTTCTATATTCAGGCTTCAAGTTATACTTGGATGTGTAGGGCCCCTTTTTGATCAAGTTTGCAATCGAGTCTAAAGATTCTTTCAAATATGATTCTGGCTGTCTTGTTCTTTCCTTCAACCCCTTCATCGACCAGTACTCGTACTCTTCAAACAAGCGGAATAGCAAGTCTAACAAATCCTTCTTGGGCATTCTGATGGCTCTTCCCTCTGCGTTCCTGTTCTTGTTGTGACTTGACCTGAGGAACACCGAGGTGTTGTTACCCTTGATAGAAGGACCGGCATTTGACTGGATCACACCCGGAATTTCCTTCAAGAAGGTCACCTTGGGTCTTGCTGGGCCCTTCATGATGTTTTGTCTCTTCATCAACACCTCGCTGTACTTGGAGTCGTTTTTGGAGGGCACAATCTGACAGTCATGGCACACCTTTCCCACCAATGCTGTTTTCTTTGGAATGGTCTTAACGAAAGGAATGAACTTCTTGCCGTCGGCCTCGGCCCCGTTCTTCTGCACGCGGAAGAACTTGAATTGCTTGGGAGGTGGCAAAAACTTCTTTGTCTTGTCGATATTGGGCAACTCAGGCTGGTCGGGCATTTCGCCCACCTCCGTCAACTCCTGCTTGAACTTCTTCAAGTTCTCCTCCTTGAACACATACGAATTTCGAACCTGTGTGTTCAACATGCTGATATCGTATTCCTGTGGAATATCCAGTACGTCGTCCTGTGAATTGTCCAACACCAACTTCACCTGTAGCCTTCCTCCCGTTGTATTCTTTTTTATCTTGACGGTTGCAATCTGCTTGCCGTTCAACGCATCTACGTCCGACCACTTTTCTGCCAAGTACCTAGGCAACTTGACCAGCCATATCTTCTGTGCTCCATTTGTCAAGTTCATATCCAACGACTCATCCTCCTCCAAGTAATCTTCTGGATCCGACAAAATAGAGTTGTCGGGCTCATCCCCTTCACCTTTCTCTCTGTCTGGGTCCTCCTTGATAGGCTTGTCCACTACCTTTTTCAGCGGGCTGGTGCTGATTGAGCTCATCTATGTGGTGAGGGGTTTGAAGTTGATTTTTGAATTTTTTGTATTGTTGGTCATGTGATGAGATATGGTGGAAGGTGATGGTGATGGTGTATTCGATCAGTGGCGGGTTTACTGTAGAAAGAAGCACACAAGTGTGAGATAAGAGAAAGGGGAGAAAGAAGAGAACTGTGGGAGTGTTGAGAGTCAAATGAGAAACTAGTATCCCAAACGAAGTAACTTTAACTGAAACTATGCACCTTCAATGGAAGACTATATTCGATTGGACTTTCAGATAAGCAAACACTATCCGTCTTTAATCATGAACATCAATCATCAATATCAAGAATTGAAGTCAAGAGAACAGAGAGAAGACACCTTCATGGAAACGTTATACTTCGGTTTTTTGTGTGACATTTTGCAGCCATCAACAGATTTTAAAGATTAACATGACAACGAGAGTTAAAGTGCCATCAGAGTAATAAATCTGAGACACATTTTCTTCTAATGCTTCTTTAAGGGCCTTTTCTGTTGCCTTTCGTTGTGGCTTTGATTTTTGAATGGTCTCATGTTTAAGTGTCTGACATAGAGAGACAAGAGATCAGGCCACAGTTAATAAAGGTAGTATGTATGCGGTATGAAGTTCTCATACCCATACAAAATGTTCATAAACTCCCAGAGTAAGAAACTACGTACGCACTTCGTCTACTTACATCGTAGGATTAACATGTGCATTCTGTACCTTCGTCACTAAATAAACTACATGCTAATGTCTCCCTGACTATAACCCTCCTGACCCGGACCAACTAAGACGTAAATGAACAGCATACCACCTCCCCTTACGTTAGATGTCTACATACACATCTCCAAATTGAAGTCATTTCCATATAATTACTGCGTTCCTCACATTCTTCAACTTTTCTTGGACGATGGTGGAATTACAGACAAAGGCTGCAAATCAGAGGCGATGCATGAGAATAACCAAGTCTCCGTGTAGATTCTATTATCAAGTGTAAATCGCAGGGGAATACTGAACCCTACACCATCTGTTATATGTCACCCTACATCCCTTGGTGACTTTCCTCTACACAAAGAATTCCACCACCTGCTTCAGTGCACCCGAAGTACCACACCAATAAACTCATGTACTACAATACTATACCTTTATCAATTCAATTTTATCTTCTCTCACACTTCCTACTTACCTGTCTTTTCCTTAATCCTCTCCTCTCACCTTCACCACTAGCAATACAACAACCACCACTCTCTCGCTAAGATATCTACTCCCACTAAATCTCTCACTAAATCTGGTCACATGACACAAGAGCACCACAAACATGACACCTCAGCTGAGCCTCCCGATTTCTTGACACTAGACGCCTTCCAAGATCATTTAATCCAATTGGTACCAGGGTCCATCACGGCCTTCTTCTCTATATATTCAGCCTCTTTAACGATCTCACATATATACATACACTATCCCCTTACAATTACCACTCTGCTTCACATCGCCACCACTCGCCCACCATTCTCCCACCACTCTCCCACCAGTATCCCACCCCACCACTCTCCCTAATTTCTCTCACAAATCACTGCCTCGCCAAAGCTCGGCAGCTTTACTCGGCACCATAACTCGGCACCTCTCTCGCAGATACACTTTTCTCTTCTGGATGATCGCAAGCAGTACGTCCCACACACTTAACGAGCTCGACCTCTTGGCGCCAACCTCTTTTCACGTTTCTTTTGTGACTCATTTTTGTTTTTACATGTTACGCTCCCACGGGCTGGGGTATTAAGTACTGCGGCATGGCACTTTGCCTAGCCCCAAATTACACTTTGTAAGGTCTGAATTTCTTGGCTTCAAAAGAGACGCTCAAAAAAAGAAGGACCGGCCCCCCCAAAAGTACTTAAGGCAACAGCTGCCCACATTTTCGAAAACAGCTGTTATACTAAGATGAATTTCAACTTGCACCCTGTTTCTTATTTAAACGCGGGTTCCTCGGTGGCCCCTCCCCAGCAGCAGCAACAGCAGCAGCAGCAGCAGCAGCAGCAGCCACTTGCCCACGATCAGCAGCCGGCACGTGAGCAACAGCACCAGCAGTACAATGCTAGTACCAACAGTGCGTACTCGCCTTCTTCAGACTCTGGTCCTTCTTCGTCTGGATCTCCAAACAACGAAGATGCGTCCCCACAGACTTCGTTCACCTCGCAGTCTTCGGCAAACTCGCCTATCCACAAGCAACAGCAGCTCTTGTACCCATCCTTGGAGCTCGACCCATTGTACTTTTTCAACCAGCAACAACAGCAGCAACAACAACCAGGGGTTGCGGTCAGTGCATACCAGCCCTCGCAGCCTTTGGTTCTGCTCCCATCACAACCTAAAGACTTGAAGACCCAGATCCCAGCCGCCGTGCCTGCAGGAGATGAAACAGCACCAGTCAAGGTCAAGAAGACATACAAGAAGATCAAGGACTCCGACCTTAAGGGCCCATTCAAGTGCCACTGGGGCGACTGTGTGACGATCTTTGAGACCCCAGAATTGTTGTACGACCACTTGTGCGACGACCACGTAGGACGCAAGTCATCCAACAACTTGCTGCTCACATGCGACTGGGACAAGTGCGGTACCTCCACCATTAAGAGAGACCACATCACCTCGCACTTGCGTGTTCACGTTCCTTTGAAGCCCTTCCACTGTAACTTATGCCCCAAGAGTTTTAAGAGACCCCAGGACTTGAAGAAGCACTCCAAGATCCACGCCGACGACAACCCAAAGAAGTTGAAGAAGCAGCAACGTGAACTTCTCAAGCAGCAGAAGGCTGCCGAGCAGGCTGCCGTCGCTTCTGGCCACGGTATCCCACACCACCCACACATGGTGCAAGGATACCAACAGTACCCACAGTACGATGAGTTCAACAGAAAGAGAAGATTCGACAGCAACTCGCAGCACAACATGAACGTGGTGAACTCGATCTTGAACGACTTCAACTTTACTGAGTACCCAGCCAAGAAGCTGAAGACTGACTACAACACCACTTACAATGTAGAGATGTTCAACAAGTTGAACCTGTTGGAGGAGCAAACTCACCAGCAGCAGACTGTGCTGCAGCAGATTGCTGCTGCCACCAGCGCATCTTCGCAACCAGCAGCCACCCACAACCCTTCGTTTGGCTCGGCTGCGGCTTTCAACTCAAACGTCAATGACGCCGAGAAGTTCTTCTTCTCATTAGCAAACAACATAGACTTGCAGTACCAGTCCTTGTCGTCGCAATACCCTCCATTGCAACAGCAGGCGCCTGCACCACAAGCCAGCGTCTACCCATCGTTGCCTCACATTGGCTCCACCAGTCAGGGCTACAACAAGTACGACATGGTCAACAACCACTCGTCGTACGCTCCAACATACCCACAGACCAACAGGGGCGTAGCAGGTTTCCACGCACCTCACCACGCACACCCAGTCGCGCTCTCGCTGTACTCTGCCGGTGGCAACATGGACTTTGGTGCTCCATCCTTCCAGAAGTCCGGACAGGCCTTGTCTGATTCCGAGTCCTCTGAGGAGTCTGAATCGGAGTCGGACGCTGAATCGTCTGCCTCTGAAGAGGACGACTTTGAAGGCATGTTCCAATCTCTCTCGTTGAAGGACTCCTTCAACTTGGAGGACGTGGCCAAGCACAGAGAAATGGTGCACATGGTGTTGCTGTACTTGCAAAAGGTGAAGGAGGAACAAAAGAAGGAGGACACTGAAGACAAGAAGGGCTTATACCCTATTGTCGCTTTCTAAGCACTACATGGGATTATTGGATACTGGGTATTTTAGTTCTAAATGTGTTTGTATATGTATGTATTTTAGTCAATGGTTACAAGAAGGATATTGAAATTGTAGATTATTAGTGCCAAGGTTGGTGACTCTTGGCAGTTTCAATATGTGTATGAATATTTACAGGTTATGTACATGCACAGGGAGGTTATTTGCCCGAGCAAGCAAGACAATAGTAGCTTGTTCTTGAGGTCTTACTCTTAGTCTTTTGATTATTATCCTATGATCCTGTTAACCTCTTCTGTCTTGATTTTTTTAAGATTACCAAACTCCATCAATTATACCACACCCCAAAACTTTACTTCCTTGGTATAATACCACATTCTGTCCCGGGGCCATTGCTCTCATCTTCTCCTTCAATTGTATAATTCCGTTCTCAAAAGACTTGACTTGCACTGGTTTCTGTAAGGACCTGTACTGGATCTGTATGGCCTCCCCATCTTCCTTCTTACTCATCCATTCAAACCCACTTACTTTGATGTGATCCTTAAACAACTTCTCGTTATTTCCTCCTCTTACTATCACCAATTGGTTCTTTTCAAAGTTCTTTTCCAGTACAAACCAAACTCCCTTGTAGTTTGGGTCACCTTGCGGCATCAGCACTGTTGATTTTTGTCCAATAGTACAATGCCATAGTCCTTGATGCTGTCCCCACACTTTCCCATCTTCGGTGACAATTGCTCCCGGTGTTGGGGGAATGTACTCGTTCAAAAAGTCCCGGAAGTTGGTGTGTTCTTGTGACACGAAGCAGAGTCCCTGGGAATCTGGTTTGTCGCTATTGGGTAGCTTGAATTCCTTGGCAAGTTCTCGCACCTGTGGTTTATGATAGTGTCCTATTGGCATTAAGACATGTTGGAGAGTCGTCTGTGGTATCAGCAGGAGATAATAGGATTGGTCTTTGTTTCTTGAATAGGCTCGTAGTAAATGGTAGTCATTTTCCAACTTCATCACTCGAGCATAGTGTCCAGTCACTAGCCACCACTTCTCGGTGGTATTCTTATTCTTGCAGTAGTCGAAGAGCTTACCAAACTTGATGTGCTTATTGCAGCCGGTATCTGGGTTCGGAGTCCAGCCCCTCTCATACATTGAGATCATTG
The DNA here is from genome assembly GCA_030565385.1 of Kodamaea neixiangensis. NCBI lineage: Eukaryota > Fungi > Ascomycota > Pichiomycetes > Serinales > Debaryomycetaceae > Kodamaea > Kodamaea neixiangensis. The sequence continues at coordinate 343,113 of JAJMBT010000011.1, read as the reverse complement.
GTTGAAATACATCATTCCAATAGTCCTTTTCGAAGTTGACTCGCTCACAGTCTATTCCAAGCAAGGATGATATCTTCTGGACTTCATTCCATTCTGCTTCAGTGCACTTGGCTGTCTGAGACCAGTTGGCCATATATACTCCCTTCACATTCTTGTGTGAATTGGAGTAGAGCGCAGCTGCTACCAGGGAATCCACCCCAGAACTCATCGCAACAAATATATGGTCATCAGGGCCAGGAACTTCCTGTTTATAGGAAGAAAGTAGTTGGTTGGTTGCAAGGGCTGTGGAATACAGCCTACACCGTAGCACACTCGCGATGTTAGAGCGTATACTAATCATTTATGCTGGTACAAGTTTTTTGATTTGATCTGGAGTGAAAAATTACAAATTATTAATCTGAAAATATGGAGAATGCAAAATACCATCACAACTCTTTGTCGTTGGTTCATTAGTTACTCCTGAACGTTAAACCCAACTTGAGAAGGAATACTTGGCCAAAGAACCTAATCTCTGCTCAACTCAAAACGAACAATCTTGAAAACATTCTCGTTCTCGTAAACCTTCTCGTGCTCTCCGTATGGGCCAGTAGATAAAGGCACCAGAATCCCATTCTCCTTTAGAAACTCATGGAATATTGTACTTTGTTTCATGGACAAGAGTTCGTCTTCTGTTGAATGTATAATCATGCTTCTTTTGGGCACTTGGACTAATTTCTTTAGTTTCTCCGGAGGGCTGTCAAATCCTTCGTTTACAAAGACGGAGTAGCTTGGGTACTCTACCAATAGTTCTGGTACATCATAGATACCATCAATGAAGATAGCATTGTCGACCTCAAATTGTGGTGTCTGTTGAAGAATCTGGAGTATCAATGTGGCACCCACTGAGTGGCCCACAAGCACAAGTTTCCTAGTCTCGTACTTTTGAATTATCTCCTTGATAGCAAGTATAACGTCTTCCAAGTGAGTAGGATGCTTTACTTCAGGTGATAACCGATAGTTCATTCCAAAGCAATTGTAGTCTTGGAACTGCTCAGCCATTAGCTTGAAATCATCATAAGTGTTTCGAGGGTCCCTCCAACCACCTCCATGGATGAAGATGATGGTCGAGGTGCAGTCGGGTGACTGGTGGAAAACACGGTACTTTTGAAGGATATGTTCCCCGTATGAGTACACAACTGGGGACATTGATTTGGAGCTCAATTGAGTTTTGAAATTCTTTTAAAGTTCAAGGAACTCGTGGATTTTGTTGGTGGGAGCTATTGAGAGAATTTGCCACTATATGCGGAAGTTGGTGGTAATATGAAGGTGTGATTTGGATGAGGGTTGCGCTTGAAAGGAATTTGAGAGCGTTGGCGTAGAAATAGTGTTGAAAGTGAATACTGGTACCTTATCAGAACCAAAGAGCCCAATTAATTGAGAAAATGTGAGGAGAGATTGCACGATTGACAATATGGTAGACCTGAAGCGAGAAAGAAGTGTCTGCATTCCAATTCTTTGATTCAACTTTAAATATAGAGATGTGCTATCAAGAGGATGGGTAGTAATAAAAGAAAAGAGCTTGGGTGTAAATCTAACCACTTCCCTCGTGTTCTGAAAATACTGAAAACCATGAAAGAGATTCTATAATTTGCAGCCAAATGTTAGGAATTGAAACACCTCAGAAGCAATAGAAATAGACAATGAAGTAATGAGTTTGGACCCCTCTCACGTTATTTGTCCTATTAGTACTCATCTTGATTATTTAATCTACAGGATTCCTCATCACACAAATCTCGTCCTTGTTTCTAACCTTAATGGTTAACACCAAAGGACTATCAGGGTAGAAAGTCATATCCCAAAGATGAAAAAGTTACTCGACTTTTAGCAATTACTCTCCTCTGAAAGATCTACACCAATTCTTCATCACTTCATTAATGTCTATAACTCATTAATAATACAACATGAATTGAAAAATGCACAACATCCCATTGAACATCATATCCCCCTTACGTTTACATCTGATCCACAGTTTAGTCTCGTCCACGTCCACTGGTTCCAAGTTTTTTAAAAATATAATTAACACAAGTATTTCAAAGTACAGTAATCAACTCAATCAACTTCTAGACTCCCTAGTATCTGGTAGGGGATCTGTCTCTTTGGTAGGAGTCGCCACCGTCTCTTCCACGGTAGGAGTCGCCACGGTCGTAACCTCCTCTTCCACCTCTGAAGCCACCGTCACGGTCGCCTCTGAAGCCACCACGGCCACCTCTGAAGTCGTCACGGTCACCTCTGAATCCACCTCTTCCACCTCTGAAGCCACCGCCACGGCCACCTCTGAATCCACCGTCACGGTCGCCTCTGAATCCACCACGGCCACCTCTGAATCCGCCTCTGTCGCCAAATCCACCACGGCCGCCTCTGAAGCCACCACCACGGCCACCGAAACCGCCTCTTCTAGGTGGAGGTGGAATGAATGGCGAGGTGTCTTCCTGTGCGTCGATGGTTACGTCCTGGAACTCGGACTTGTCCAACAATGGAATGGCCTTCTCCAATTCCTCGGCAGAGCCAAACTCCAAGGCACCAACAGTCTCGTTGGCGTCGTAGTCGCGGAAAACCTTGGCGAAGGTTGGGGTCGAGTTGGTCTTGTCTCTGACAAAGTCCTTGAAGTCTTGCCATGCGGTTCCCTCTGGCAAGTTGGTCACCTTGACTCTGTACTTACCTCTGGTGTCCTCCTTCTTCTCGTGAGCAACTTCAATTTGCAACTCCTGGCCGTCAAATTGAGAGCCAGCCAAGGTTGAAACGGCCTTCTGGGCAGCCTCTTCATTGTCAAAGGTGACAAACGCAAAACTCTTGATGACTTGCACGTCGATGACTTCACCTGCGGAGGCAAAGTGCTCACGAAGAGCATCGGGGTCAGCACCGAAATTTAAAGGTCTGACGAAAAGCTTGGTGCCTGGAGCAGCAGCAACTGGCTCAGAGCGTTGGATGGGTTCACCGTTGTCGTATTCGTTTTCCATTGTGATAAAGAGAAGTGATGGATTTGTTTATTTTGCAGGAAAACTTTTGACCTTTTTGATGTGATGCTTTAGCACACGCACGACCTCTTCACGATGACCCTTTCTTAACCATTGCTGTGGGGATCGAGGGTGGCGAGAGGGAGTTGCACGGTCGGATGAGGGTTGGGTGTGGTACAGATAGAGGGTAAAGTGTTCTACGTGCTCAATGGACAATAGTGGAATAAAGTGCGTGCTCTTTTGGCTGTCATGGTCAGGACAAGAATGGCCAAAAATCCACAATTTTCACTTTTGAATAGGAGAAGACATGGCACATGTGGGTGGTTTTAAAGAGGGGTTCGTTCGGGTTTATTGAGATCTACTTTGTTTTGAATGAAATTGGTGACGAATGTGTTGACTGAGAGCTAGTGGCTTTGAGGATAGGCAGATTTTGACAGAAATTGGCTGATAATTAATGGTTGTGGATGTTACCTTGGATACTGTGTATGGATTTGGCGATGAGAAGGTCATTGTTCGAAAACTTCAATGAGAGGGTAAGTAGGATTAAGGAATTAGTATATCTGGGGGCTATTAGTGCATCCTAGACTATGATGTTTGAAAAAAGTGGTTATAGAGAGTATGGTGAATGCATTGAGCGATGCATCGAATTTGTATCAGACTCGAATTTACAGATTGGCTGCAAATTTCTCAAAAGGGAAACTGGATGTCAATGAAGTTTAACATACATGGAGTAGTCTAATTATGTGAAGAAGTAGTATGATGCAGTACGTATTAGAAGAGTCTGTATTTTTATTGTTCAAAGAAATCGAAGAAGTATTGACGTGCTTGATTTGCAAGAAACAGGTTCAGGCGTTGAGCACTCACTCTACTAACATCTGGAAAATCACAACCCGAGGATATCCATTGTTTCGAAAGTAGGACAGTCGATAGAGTGAAAGTTAGAGACTATACGCATTAGAATAACATAATCGTGATTTAAATAACACTATTATTGGAGCATGCAACAATTTAATTGGGTGCAAAATCCAAAACTGAATTTTGAGCACCAGAACCTGCTTTAACAACCTCTTTCTCCATCTCACCCCCAAGCTTCGATCTGGCTCGCAAACATGATCTGTTCACGTAGAACCTCATCGGAATGGCTATAGAAGGTTAACAGATGAACCCCAAATTCGCAGAACCCCGACTAACATGGCACTTTTAGGAACCAGTGTATGTGAAGAATGGGTGACCAGCAAGTGGAACCAAACCAACAGTCTTTCGAAAAGTCCATTATCAGCAAACACAGAGGTATCGTATCTTGAGAAAGTTCCCTAGCAACATACCAAGGACTGGAAGATAACGAATCCAACAGCGGAGAAGATACCAGTGCCGATTCTGGGACGGCCCATAGACGAGTATAATTTTTTCTCTTTCTTCGAGTGTACTTGCACTTAAATTGGTATCTAGATTTGAATGATCCAGTATTGCTTTCTCCGTCAGAAACTCATTGAATATACGCTTCTCGGAATATAGTCTGAACATTCTTCCTTAAATCCAAAAAATTATGTGATGATAGCTACACTGCCAAACAGTCTATGTCTAGTAAATGTGAACTTGTGGTTGCAAACTACACGTAGAGACTGCAACGTGTCCTTTATATTGAACTACATGCTCTTCAGTGAATAGTCCAGTTACTCCATTGTGAATAATCTACAGAAAAACACCCATACTCGGAATATTTTCACCAAAAATCCTCATAAAAACCATTTACCTAATCTAATACCAAACCACTTTCACATGCCATTACTAACTATATCTCGCTTTTGTCATATTTAACCTCTCTCAATTCAAGGGACTTGAATTTTGCTTGGACGGGTTAGAAGATGATGTCTTTGGAAGAATACAACTGAGTGAATAGTCAGTCCTTAGATCTATGGTGTAACCATCTGTACTCTCCAATAATTGCTGCGGGGGCTGTTTCTTGACATACGGGCTTAGCGGTGTTAATTATGAGCAAGGGAAGACTCATCAGATCCAGAAATGATTCCATACGGAACTCAAAGCTACTCCAATCAATTGGAAACAAACTGTATTAATGGATATTAATCATGAAGTAAAACATAAATGAAGAGAAGATGACGTAGAAAAAGAAAACGATTGTTTTTGCAGGCTCTGTCAACCTACTTGAAGATCTTTTTGAAGAATCTCGAGAAAGCACTTTTTCTCTTGGTGGCCGTCTGTTTGGCATTCTCCTTAGCGTTGGCTCCTGCGGCCTTGCCCAACTGTGCGGCTTCCAGGAAAGTACCGGTTCTAGTGGCCTTCTTTGGTGCAGCAGCGCCAGTAGCCTTTTCTCCCTCAGTCACTTCGGCAGCCTTGTCGTCGACAGGGATGTTGGCCTCGAGCTTCAATCTTTCAGCCTCAGACTTGGTGGGCTTGATTTCCTCGACAGTCACATCCTTGCCTTCTTGTGCAGCAATCGCAGCAGCAAGGTCACCGTTGCCCTGTGCGAGAATGATCACCTCAGACAGGTTGTCGCCGTCGACAGAAGCCTTGGCCTTGCTCTCAGTGGCTGGGGTGGCAGCGGTAGCAGCTGCAGGAGCAGCAGCGGCAGGAGCAGCAGCGGCAGGGGCAGCAGCGGCAGGTGCAACAGCGGCAGGTGCAACAGCATCAGCGGCAGCTGGCTTTACCTCAGTGGTCTCAGCAGCAGCAGACGTCACAGGAGCAGCGTCAACTTCTTTCTCGGTGAGAGGGTTAGCGAGTGGCGCGTCGAGCTGGGCTGTGGTCGACTCAATTGGCGAGATTGGTGCAGCACCAGACGCAGGGTCAAGAGTTGAAGGAACCTCAAGTTCCTTCTCTTTGACTGGAGTGTCAATGTTGGGTGCTGGGATATCGTCTACAGACGCACCGCTTGGAGCGTGGGTGTTGGACGTAGCAGCTGGGGCAGATGCAGTGTGAGCAGAAGTGGCTGCAAGACCGGCAGCACCGGCAGCAGCAGCAGCACCTCCAACAACAGCAGCCTTGACACCCTCATCTTTCTTCTCAACAACAGGTTCTTCTGTTGTTACCACAACAGGATCAGCAGTTGGAACCTCCTTGGCAATCTCCTTGTTGAGGTCGAGCTGGTGCTCCTTAGTCTCAACGTCCAACTCCTTGGCCACTTCTGGCTCAATTACGGCTGGTGCTACAACGTGCACAGACTGCTTGATCTCCTTGTTGAGGTCGAGCTGGTGCTCCTTAGTTTCAGCGTCCAACTCCTTGGCAACTTCAGGCTCAATGACTGCAGGTGCAACAACATGGACATGTTCCTTGATCTCCTTGTTGATGTCGGCAACATGTTCCTTGGTGGCTGCGTCCACAGCTGTCTCGCCAGTGACGGTCTTGGCGTCCTCTTGGTCGTGAGTACCCTCTGGAAGATGGTGGGTGGTGTTGGCAATTGGGAACGCACCTGGGATAGCCTGCGAAGCAATCTCCTCGGCTGGGGCTACGCCATTGTCGGCAACAACGTCCGAGTCGGGAACAGCGTCGGACTCAGAGGTGGCGGTGGTCGAGTTATCGACGGCAGCACCTCCAGCAAGAGCGCTCTTCAGGGCCTTCTTCTTGGCTCTGTACTGAGTTCTCTTCAACTTCTTCTTCTGCTTCTTTCTCTCCTCTGGCGAGAGGTGCGAGAGGTCGAGCGAGTCCAGCGACGACTTGGCCTCGATGACGGTAGCTCTTGGCGCCTCAAACTGGGTGAAAACGTCCTTGTTTTCAGGGATGTGGATGCCCGGCTCGCCCGCAATGGTCGCGTGCTGGCCCTCACTAGATGGCAAGACGGTTGTCTTGACGTCGCTGATCGCGTGGCTGATCAAGCCTCCAGTCTCGGGGATTCTGCTGCCGGTAACAGCTGAGCTCGAGAGGGCAGTCTCGTCAATGAAGTTGTTGTCGATGCCAGCGTCGTCCTGGGTGATAGCCTGGCTGGGTGCAACGAGCCATTCGCCATCCACAATGTACTTGTACAACACCTTGCCCTCCGACTTGGGCAATGGGGTCGAGAGCTCAAAAGTGCCGTCGGCCTGCTTGACCAACGGAAGGCTCTTGCCCCAGTTATCGAACGTACCGGTGACAATGACCTCTTCGGGTCCCTTCGGCCTGTTATGGTTAGTAATTGCCATGAGAATGGTGCTGGGCTAAGACAAAAGTGTGGAGAGCATCGGCAAATTGCATAACAACAGACCGCAGTATCTGGAAAGTACAGTGTTTATGTGCACCGGCCGGTTTGGTAGACTTCTTAGACGCTCCTGAAACACTTGTGAAGCCTCTAGTTACATAGCGCCTCTTGTTTGCAAGTACTGCTTGACATTTCATCCATTCCTCCTTCCTCGAGACACAGATGAAACAACAAACACACACTCACACCATGAAAAAAACAGCGGAATTAACAAGAACAGGCTCAAACAAAAGCACACAGCCAATTAACATACCATTTGAACGTGTAAGTGGATGACATAGTAATGATTGATAACCCTATGGAAAGAAAGTGTGTAATAAATATATTCTGAATTTTTTTTTGCCCTTACAAAAGTTTCGGGGTAAAATTTGGGGCGTGCAGAAGCTAAAGAGGCCCTGGTGTCCTGGTAGTTTCAGCCGCAAGATGGGATTGCGAGTGAGTGAGCATGTGGGTAAGCAATTGAGTGGAACGGTTGAATAAGTTGAGGCTGGGAGAGTGGTAATAGGAGAAGCTGCAGAGAATCGAGAGTGAATTGATAGGAATTGGGAAGAGACTAAGTTGAAAGACTGAATGGAAAATGAAATACTGAGAGAGCAAGGCATTGAAGTGAATGATGGTGGTGAGTATTATGACGTTGTCTGCACACTGAACAATTAGTAGCGATAGACAGACAGCACAACACAGACGGTTCGTTGCTGCCTCAGTCAGTACCTGCTTCTGCTGGCTTGCTATTGCTGGCTGAGCACCATTCTCGGCTGATAAATTGCCGGATTGGGACATACAGGTGATGGCGAAAACGGAAATGGGGTCATTCGCAACGTGACGAGAAGAAAGTGAAGATTGAGTGGAGAGTGAGTAGAGAGTGAGTAGAGAGTGGAGAGAATGAGTAGAGAGGGTGGAGAAAGAAGAGTAGATTGGAACATAAGTGTGATAAGTGACGTTGAAGTAATTGTCCTGAAGATAGTAGAATATGAATAATATGCAAACAATATCTAGAACACTCTATCACCCTTCAACTTCATTCACTCTTAATTAGAATCTATAGATAGACTCCGCTTATCCATTGTTCTGCACATTTTTGTCTCACCTTCTCAGTTGGTCGTGTTTGTATCTGCAAACAGACTGAATCTCGAACCAGGAGAAAGCTTAACTTTAATAGGTAGTGTAGGTTGGGCATTCAACGTGGTTCGTATTTGATGTTCTTGTGTTACTATCGTGTTTCGAAAATGAGTTGGAATTGGAGATGGCTGGGTTTGGGTGGTTGGAGCCTCCTGGACATTTTTGCAGCCTATGACAGGATTCTGATAGATTGTCGTGTGCGGGGACGGTTGACGGGTACTGTTGACGGGTATTGTTGACGAGATGTTCCTGTTTACTTCCGCTCGCTAGACTGTTTTGTAGGCTTGGAAATTTTTCAGGCTATTGTTGCAGGAATGGCATCGTGTCAGCTATTGTGAAGTTAATGGGCATCGTGTTTATACTCGACTTTGTTTATGCACAATCAGATGAACTTTGGTATTTTCTGTTTCATATTCAATGTCGGTGAATTGGAGATGGTTACAGGTTGGAATGGTAATGGAAGTCCTTGGAAAATTCGCAGCCGTGGGGGTGGGAAGTTATCTTGCAGTGGAGGATATTGAAGATGATTTAGAGGTTGTTGATGTGATTTGGTAGGCTGGGTTGTAATGTGAAACTGTACTACAAAAGCTATATTGTACAGTAAACTTAACTTAGGTATTCTTTTTGGTTATTTTCGCCCATTATTTTCAATTATAATTGAGCTTCTGTCATATGCATACCCTTGAAATATATAGTCTAGTATTAACTAACTCATCTTATCTCCAAATCATCTTGAAGTTTATTGCATTCATTCTATCCACTCATTCCATACATTTTTTCCAATTACCGTGTCAGCTTCCATTAAATCTGAATCTTCACGTAATCGTTGCTTAATCACCGCCTACGTCACCCTGCTTTCAATAATATTAATACTTTACTTAATACACTATTACTGCTAAACTCACCTCTACTTTCTCCAAATGTTTTCATTTACATCCATAAATAATACCACCCTACTTTTTGATCTCCTCAACCGACTTCTGAAAGTCAGGCGTACTCTCAAACACAACCTTACCTGGCTCAACGGTCGCATAACTTAAATAATCTTCCGATTGCTGCTTTGGTGCAGCCCTTCTTCTATTAACAAACGAATTTGGCTTCCATGACCCATGGCTCAGCTGGATCAACAAGTTACGTGGCCCAACAACAATCACAAATTCGTCCTTGCTTCTTGCAAAACTGAATACCGGCAGTAAGTACAGCCCTGCCGTCTTTCCCCATCTCACTATCCATTCTGTGCTCACCGTGAAGTACTTGAAAAACTTGGCCACAGGCGAAATCCCCAAGTTAGGGATCTCCTTAAAGCTGAGTATAGGCTTCTCAACCACCTCCACGAGTTCAGTTTCAACTTCAGGTTGCTCCTCATGCTTACAGACACAGTTGGACAAGTCCAGAGGCCCATTCACCGTTACACCCAACAAATTCTTCTTGTTGACTAGCAATTGTTCATCCTGGCCAACGTTTATATTGTAGATGGATCCATGTCCCACCAACCCAACCTGTCCTCTCCCGGAAATCAAGGTATAACCAGACCTTGTCCAACTGAAAAGGCCGGTTCTCGGTAAACCCTTGCGATTGAGTAGCTTGGCTAGTTTCCGGCTCGCGAGCTGTGGTATCTTTTGTACCGCAATGTGCAAAGAGTTGCCTGTATACACCTGCAAGGCTCTCTTATCGAAAATGGCCCAGTCGGAAGACCCGTCAATCACCAAACTGATGAACGATTTCGACCCTGAACCTACGTCTGACGTCACCAACGCGCTGAACTGGTTGGTCGACACCAATTTCTGGTACTTGCTGGTGAATCCACCATAGAGAAGTCTTTTGAATGGAGCAATCCACTCTGTGCTTGTACTTAGATTCTGCGCAGTACCCACCCCGTATACAGACACTAGCGATCCCTTTCTTATGTATAGCGGAACAGATGGTGGGGACTGCACGTTCACAACACTGCTAGGACTCCCCAAGGTCTTGAACTCTGCATGTTCAAGAAACTGTGTACTGGGTTCCAACGTCGTGGCATCGATATTCCCCTGAAGTGTAGTGGTTGCAGAGATCGCAGACCCCGAGGTGCCTCCCCCAGCTGGCTGCAGGGTAATAGATATACCCCTGGCAAAGTGTAATGTGCGAAGGGGACCACGCAACATTGGTAGGATGTATTGATACTGTTTGATTTTTTTCAATCGATTTTCATTTCTATTGGCTCGTGGGTGCAAATCAACGGTTGTCAGTGGTAGCTGTTTTGGTGTTGCTATTTGGTGTATTTGTTGTTACGAATAGGTTCTTCGTCACTAAATCGACTTGTGAGTGTAGTTTGGTCAATGTATATGTAAAAGTAGAGAAATTGACGGCTGAAACTTTGGAACAGACAAGATATGGATCTAAATGGCTACCAAATAAGTTCATAATTTTCTTCGAGATTATGTAGTTGATGTGATCTCAGCAGCTGCAGCATACTCTTGGTTCAATTTCAGCAACTTTCTGTAAGTTTTGCAGTTCTTATAACTGTTTGTGAGTTGCTCAAGCCAATTTTGATGAATCGAGATCGAAAATTAATTCGCTTAAAACTCGCTATCTAAGATACTTGGAAGTACCTCAATTGGACAGTACGTACCTCCTCATCCTGTTTACATTTTACAACTTCACAGCACACTGTAGCTGTTCCAGTTCGCTCACAATTTGCCTTTGAAAAAGCTCTTTTTGAATGGTGTATAGCAATTCCAACACTTTTATCCCCGATGAAGCTCCAGTGGCGCAGAGGTTAGCGCTTCGTGCTTATAGCCGTTTTACGACAAATTGGTTATACCAAAAGTCACGGTCGTGTGAGGAACGCGACGGTCGTGGGTTCAAACCCCTCCTGGAGCATTTGTCCTTTTTTTTGAGATTTGACTTTATTGCTGCCAAGATTAAGTATATGGCGGCAAAATGATTGGAAGTGCTGATGTTGATGTATCAGCATAGTTTGGTCTATTGGGATTTCGTTTAAAGCACTTTTTATAGTGTGCTTTTATCGTCTTGCTTATGGGTTTGTAAATTTAAGATGGCTGCAAATATTTCAAGACACTAAAATTTTAAACTTGTTTCTAACACATGTTCCTGCTGAAGTTTATGTGCTTGGATACCAGCACATTGTTGGTGATATCTTACAATTTACAACTTGGTGATTCTTAATATACCAGCATTTCAAATTGAAAGTTTCACTACAGTTACCGATCTCCGAATTATCTTCTGAGTACTCTCGGAATCGAAGACTCTTCAAAATAACTCTCCAATAGATTCACTGAAGTTCCTACACTCCTACACTAAAAAACATCAATCTTATCATTCAGTCGCATCAGTTTTCTTAACGACGCAATACCGAGATACAATCTAGAGCCCAAGAACCAAGGCAGAATTCTGCCATATACAAGATAAAATATGCAATAATCGAGATCACGAGGTCTTAACCTTCGGTGTTCTCGTTCCCTTCTTCACAAACAGAAGAAACCGGTCGCCGTACTCTTTCAGCGGAAGTGCCAGGATGGTCAGTCTGGTGTGATTTAGCGACCGCCAGAACGTCTCCAACCTCTTCTTCACGCCGTACGGTGTCAAGCAGTCGATGATACCCAAGTAGTAGATCTCCGAAAGCGGTTCGTTATTTTCTCCTGTCGCACGGATACCACCGTCGTGCCCATAGAAAATGTACTGTGATCTTCCGGGGAACACGTTTGTGGGTAACTCGCTGTGTGGATCGATGCCACGCGGGTTCGTCTTAATCAAGTCTGCCTTTTCCAGCGATTTCGGTTCAAACACCAGAAGCTTGTTCGACAAGCCGACGGTGTTGCCGCGCTTCACGTCGTGCACTCCCAAGAGCAACGAGTAGTCCATTACGTTGATCTTCTTGAGTAGCTTCACGTCTGACTCCAACTGGTCGAAAAAGTGCTTCTGCTTTTCCGGTCCAAACTTGATGGTGTCGCCACGCTCGAGCCAGTTCAAGTCCTTGAGCGTGGTTTGTGAGATGTCTTCGTCTGGCTTGAGCTTGGTGATCCGGCCCCACGTCGAGCCCTTGAGGTCGTACTTCAAGTGGATGTCGCGGTGTGGTGGGAACAAGTTGTTCATAACGACAAAGTGCACCTTTCTGCTGCGCCCTCCCTTTTGCGAGTATGGCATCTTGACACGGTGCAACCCGTAGAACTGCGACACAAGTGTGTTGGGGTTTTCCTTCACGTGCTCGTAGTAGTCCTTCAAGATGCGTCTCAATTGTTTGTGCTCACTGTGGTGGATTGTCTTGATGATGAACCGGTAGTCACGCGAGTAGTAAAAGAAGGAGCCCGATTTTCCAGGCGAACCCAACTCGCTCAAAATGTACTTGCCTGTGATCGACACCAAGTAGTCTGCTGGGTCGAGCCCAAATAATGTGCGCAACTCGCGGAATACTTCGGGACAGTAGTCTTTGAACTTGAAGTCGTATTTGGAGGATGGGGTCAACTCGGACCCGTCCAGGTTGAACGAGAGCTTTTTGCTCGCCTTGAAGCTGTCGTCGTTGAGCTTCTGCATTACGCCAGAGCAACGTGACACCGCCACGCGGATTCCCGTCAACATGTTGTACGCCAAAACAAAGTTCTCGTGGCCCTCGCCTATCTTGTTGCCCACCAACACATTCTCGTCTTCGAGCTCGCGTCTCTTCTTCTTGAGGTTGCGTTTCACCAAGATGGAATTGCGCATGCGCAAGATCTCGTTGCTCGTGCTCTCTGGTTTGATGGTCAGGTACAGATTGAGCGAGTTGCGGTGTTGGTCGGTGCTGTGTCTCGACAGTGGGAACGTGTTGCGCGCTTGTCTCAAGGGCTTGCCCTGCAGAAATGAGTGTCTGAACTCAATGGGTTCAGGTCGGGTGGACGTCGATGTTCTTCTTGTTTCGTCGTACGATGTACGCTTGTAATCCTTGACGAGGTTGCCTATAGGTGCAGTGTGCCTTCTGTTTGCAGTGGGTGGTGCCTGCGTAGTCGCCTTTGATTCAGACAAGTGCACGCATGAGTTAGTGGGCGACGGCGACTCGTCATTGTGGGCGTGGATCCGTTGTGGTACAGCCGACACCTCGGGTATCTCCTCGTTTTCATCGCGGTCAGTCTCTTCTGCGCGCACGTCCTTGACGGTGGTCGCCATCGAGCCCTGCAACTCGATGGTGCTTCCGTTCGTGTTTTGTTCCGTCACTTGGTCGCCGTCAACCGACGACGGGTTGGTTTCCGATGAGTCAGACACGTCGGAAAGAGCCACCTTGAACAGCGACGGCGTCGACGGCGCATTTTCGTGCTCCTGTGTCGTGCTGCTCACTCCCAAGCTCTTCAACGTGGGTGCGTACACCTCGTAGCTCTCTGTCTTGAGCATGTGCGGTCTTTCGTTGCTGTCTTGGTGATGGTGATGGTGGTGAACGTGGTAATGGTGGTGATGATGCTGCTCTTGTTGCTGCTGTTGTTGTTGTTGTTGCTGCGATTGGGCTGGGACCGAAGCAGTAGGATCGATGTGGTCCTTGGTATACAGCAGTATGTGAGGAGCGGGCTCTATCTGTATCATCTACACATGCAAACACTTGGGGGTGCTATTCACTTCGAGATTTGGTATGCTGAGCGATTCCCACTAATTTCCGGTGCTTCGAAAGGAAGAAAAGTAGACCCTGGTGTAAAGAATATGAAGGGCAAGATAAATAGGGATGACTAGCTGTACAATCGACTAGAATATCACCGCTGGTTCCTCAAACTATGCCCGTGTGTGCTAATGAAAGTGGTGTATTTGTGTAAATCCTCTGTGTGTTTAATTTTCCCGCCTGTTTTTCAGGGAAAAGACTCGTGCTGCAATACTGGGGGTGATACGGTTTCTTTTTGGCTTGGCTCAGCAGACTTGTCACAAACCACGTCATAGGTGGAAGGAGTTGATCTGAGGTTGTGATTGGTAGGGAGAAGAGAAGGAGTGTGGTTATGTAGAAGACGGAGGGAGTGAGGTGGGAGGTTTGGGAGGTGTAACATTGCTGATTGTCTTGTATTTTGTATTGAAAATTGTTCGGCTGCTGAAGATGCGATGAGACTGATGGCACAGTGAAAAGATCAATTGATGGAATGTGATACTTTGCGTTAATTTCAAGGTTTAAGGTACAAAGGACATGACAGAGGGAGACAGGAGACTAGTGTGCGAAGACTTGGCTGTTGACTGTTGCTTTGGTTGTGGCTGTTGACCGTATGGACCATACTGAGTGTCTGTCTGTTTTACTGTATCTACAGTGCAAGCCATATCAGTAGCACCCTTCGACTTATCTACAGCACCTAGTGCGCAGACATATTGAATAATAATTAGTGGAGTAATGGTGGAGAATAGAGGAGTCATGTATATAACGTTGTGGACTCAACCATATGCCACTGCAGACGTATGGATTGCATATCCTATTGTCCGCATGATCACAGAGAGTGTATCACTACAATAGTGATGGTTCTGTGCGAGTGTTTTCTTTGAGGTCGTTTTCTTCGAGAGTGATATGGTTAGCTGTTCTATGTTGCTAGGTGCTCTTCTGTTCTTCTGGGCTCATTTGGTGTAAACTTTCAAGAATTGACTGCCTTGGATGTATAGACCTAGGGCTATCGCAAGCTAGCCACTCAGCTACCTTTGTTAGCAAATCAATGGGTAAACCATTGCATACATGAAACGCAACATCACTTTTCTTGGCTGTGAAGCTGCTTCACAGTTGATTTATGTATTTTGGTGAACTCTAAATTAATAGTGTACAGTGTTCTATGATCTGATTGTTTGAAGATCCAAGTGAGTCAAGACGAAAATGATAGAACATGGAACAGAGGGTGTTTGTGGACTGGAACATAGAACAGAATGTGTTTGTGGGCTGCGGCGTAGTGTGGATAGCGACTCAAAAGGGAGACGAAGCAGGAGACGCACTTCGAACTTGCGAAATTCAACTTGTATGGAACGCAGGGCCGGGCTGTGAGGATTTAGACGATCTGACGGTAAGTAGAGAAAACGAGGTGTTTGGATCGGATGGAACCTCCTTGCCGGGTGTGCCGTGGTGTGGAGCGGTTCGTACTTTTTGTGTGTTGGTAGACTCAAACAGCTGTAGACATTAGACTGAGGTGTTAGCCCTGGGATATTCGTCGTGTGTACTTCTATGTATATGAATGTATATCTACGTCTAATATCAGCTTGGTTGTCTGCTATTCCGAACCAATCTCATGATAAATCCTAGGTTATGATTGTTGGGTGCAAATTTAAACTTTCTTCCAAAATATTCATCTTGAAGCTCTCCAAAAAGTAACCAACTCACTAATAAACTCTCTCTCATCCTTCTTAGCACCATACATACAAACCTGCTTGAGATTGGGTAGGTTATGCTGTCTCAAACCAAATAAGTCTTCTCTACTTTTCACCTCGATATACTCTATCAGTTGTGGAAATTTGCACCCAGCAGTCCCTTTAATTGTGATTCTCTTTAACTTTTCAAACCGAGCTAGATCCACTTCGGTAAAATCAGCAAGTTCCATTTCCTCTATTGTATTTGGAAGATCTTCCAAGTTGAGTAGCTGTCCTTGTCTGTTGAAACTATCCCTGAAACCAATACTTTTAATGTTCTGTGGAACTTGTTCGGGCCACCAGAAACACCCAGACACATGCACCTTTTCAAGTTGTGAAGGTAATTCGTCAACATTCAACCCCCCAATATATAGCACAACCACACTGCGTGGAATTAAGGATAATACGCTTGAAAAGTTCTCGTACCTACCCACCAAAGACAACGTCTTAACGTTGTCTAATCGGTTGATCAACTCCACAGATTTCTTATGAATCAGTAGAAGATCCTTGACTCTCATACTATCTTCTGAATTGACAATATCATGGATCTCTTTGAACCGTTCAACTGTATGAGGGAACTCCTGATAAAGTCTCTCAACTAGTGATATCTTATGGAACAGTAGTGACTTGGGCTTGTAAATACCCTCATGTTCCTTCAATATTTCAATGAGTACTCCCAAACTCACAACACTCTTGCACTCTCCAGGAAAATTGTCCTTGTACTGACTTTCAGTTAGAATTATATTCTCGTATCTAGTGTTGAATGCAAGTTGAAACAAGAACTCATCCTGTTGAAGATGGACAACATCACAAGGTGAAAGAAAGTAAAAAACTAGCTCAACAACATCTATAGGAAGCGCTTCCAAGTAGTACATCCTGGATAACAATCTCAAACTCTCCACTCTCTCCTTCAACTAGACGAACCAGTACACAGAATGGTATTGTCAAGGCTCAGGAATGGCTGCGAAAATTTCTTGATCTGAGAATGTATCGAATCTTCGCAATGCAACCAGCTTGGTACGCCGAGGAAGCTGTATTGAAACAATTCAAACAGTACCAGAGACCATTTCGTTACTGAAATGAGGGAGTATATATATGAACACAGAAAGTGTCTCATTACATAAATATTCACCTGTATCCTATCAATGTCCTCATTCAAACTTTAGCATCACCTTTTATCCAACACGTCCATCCTATTGTCTCTGACAAGGTCAGTGCTTTGAAGAGACTGCTCTTCGTTTCTGCCATCCTGTAATTTATTTCTGCAAAAGATTAACATGGGGTGTGAGTATTTCCGATTGAAATGCAACGTCCATCCTCAATTAACGGCTTCCGAGTAAGCTTCGCAGGGTTATCATTTCTTTAGAATAGAAGATAAAAAGACCTTTTTACTTGATAAAGTTGCAATTTTTAGGCAACTCAGCTATTCGTTGCAACCATAATTCAATATAACTTCACCCAACTTGCATTACTTCAGCACATCCCCCCACCACGAACCGCATTTTCAATTCTTTCACACCACCCAGCTCAGACCTTTGCAACTCAGACCTTTGTAACTACAATATCAGCAAAGCACACTATCTGCACGTTACCACGAACATCAGACTCAAGCACTCCAAATCAACTGGCGAACCACAATCACCCATCTCCTACTTTATCTCCACTATTCCGTTCGGACAAGCACATGAACCCCAGCACATTAGACTATTCAATTTGCACCACAACCAAAACCTTACAACCTACTAGCTGGACTCTACCAACTCTGAAAATCGCCGTCTCCTTTCGCGAAAATACTAGTACTAACATAGCAATTCAGCCTTTAACGAAGATCAACCTGATCCTCCCCAATCCTACAACCCCAAACTACTATAGTACTCCCTCACTTCTACTCCTTTCTTCGCCCTGCCCTCTTACTAAAACTCTATCTTATTATTTTCAATAATTAGTAACCTCCGTATACTATTGATGCTGAGGTCTTCGCCACTTCGGATGTCGGTCGATCCGATGTTTACGTAATCCCCAAATTTTTCAGCTATCAGGTGGGTGGGATGTATAAATACGTGTGGCGTTGCTTTGTTGAGCAGGGTCTGAAGAGTACTACAAGCTGGTATAAGAGATGACTATTTTGGGTTTTTTGAAAGGAAAGTCGGGTTCCGTCGAGGACCAGATCAAGGCGAAGGGTATCGACTTGGCGTCGTGCGATTTGGACTGCTCATCCTGTCACCAGGACTACCCCAAGTCGCTTTCCATAGAGGGAAATGCCCTGCTATGGGACTCTACGTCGGAGTATGGTTTACATTTGGTTGTTCCTACTGGGAAGACCGACTGGAAACACGACCCGACGCTGGATAGAGGAACAGTTGTGGATGCTGCTTCTTCTTGGGCTCGCAAGAACCACACAAAGTATCCGGAGTTGGCTTCGGCCGTCAAAGTGAGTGTCAGCTCGCTAGGAGGAGAAGAGTTTGTGATGGATGACGAATATGCCACGGGGTCCAAGGGTGATATCTTGTTGTTGCCCTTTTTTGTCTGGGTCCGTGGCTGCAAATATAGAGAGGTTGGCAATGTGTTGGACAAGTTGGTCCCTACTTTGATTAGATTCCGTCTGAAGGGGGCTGTGTTGAAGGTGTCCGACTTGGACTCGCTTTACCCAGGGGTCACCTTTGGAATCGACGAAAGCCATGCACATGTGTTCCTCTGCTCACACAGAACAAGAGACAAGAGATGTGGAATCACAGCACCACTAATGAAAAAGGCCTTGGACACACAGCTCAGAGAAACAGGACACTTCAGAGACGCAAGTGATATTACCCCTGGTGGAGTGAGCGTCACATTCATCAACCATGTTGGAGGGCACAAGTTTTCTGCGAACGTTTTAATATACTTGAGAACTGGCCAGGTGATATGGCTCGCGAGAATCAAACCAGGACACGCTGATGCAATCGTAGATGAGTGTATCTTGGGTGAAGGTAAGGTCTGGGCAGAAAGTGTTAGACAGGTACAGAAGTTTGAAGCGATTTCATGGTAGCTATTCCTCTCCCATAATACCCCACATTTTTAGAATTCACTATTACATTTAATCTTTTGAGACTTACGTATAAATCACCTAATTCAAGACTTCACAAGTCATCTCCGAATCGGCTTTCATTCAAAGATAAGAAACGTTATCATTTTATGGTGGAGCAAACTTCAGTTTTTTGTCAGCAGAATTTGCACCCACATTGTGACTTTACAACAATCGACTTCACGACTGAAGTTTAAATAAATCGAAGATCTAAGTTCGATATTGTGCAAGGTTTAGACTGGGCAAGTTTCTAGAATACATATTTCATAATTATTCTTTATCTTAGTCAGAAATATGCTAACAGATAGTTTAGGCTGTCTTCGATTGTATGTGTGCCTATAAATTCTATTCAGTATAATTATTTTGTTTCCAAGTAGGTGTTCAATTGCGAGGTCCAGTAGATTGAAGAGTACATCACAGTTTCAGTTTAACATCAAATTTATAGCCATAATCAAAACAAGTATAGCTCTCCTTACACATTTCTCTAATGATAAGTACTCTCATCCTTTCATAACCAAATATCCACATGCCTATAAAAAAACCTTTAACACATTCAATCTCTTCTGCATCGAGTCAACAGCCTTATCGTTCAACTTCTCAACGTCATTTTCCAAAATACCCTCCAAACGTGCAATTTCGCTGTGCAAGAACAGACCCTCTCCGTTCGCGACCTTATTAATCAACTTCTTGTAGTATGCTGTTTGAGTTGAGTCGTAGCGAGGAGAGATCTGTTCGTACGCCTTCAACAATGTCTGTCCATCTTTTTTGTGCTTTGCGATGATTGCATCCAATGCCTCGATTCTTCCGGCCTTTTCAGTGAGCTCTCCATCCACGTTTCTGTGTAAGTTGGTCAACCCGTTGACGTGGTTCAAAAGCGCATGCAAAGACTCTCCTCCCTTGTATGGTGATCTTCTGGCCTGTCCGTAAACACCGTCGTCACCAACGAAAGCCAGGTTGGGCTCGAAAAATACCACCTCTGGAACATGTTTGATGTTGTAGTCCTCAAGCAAAAGCGAGGTGGAGTTGCCACCATCAGTAGTCACAATGACAAACTGCACGGTGTCGGTGTCTCTTGCATAGATTTCTGCCAATTGTTCTACAATAGGCCAGAAGTTCTGGCAAGCTCCGCAGTGACTCTTTGAGAAGACCACGACCGAAACCTTGTTGGAGTTGAGCACCACGTCTTCAAAGTTGAAGTCGTGTGCTGTAAGGAACTCCTGTGACGACTTTTTCACCTCTACCTCAGGCTCAGCAGCACTTGGGGGGCCATCTGACAATCTAATGCCAGAAATCGCTTGCACAAAGTTCCCAATCGACTCCAAATCACGAGAACCAGAAAACTCAACCGGCTCATCATCCCCATGGAACATCAACATCGTGGGATAACCAATGCTGACGTACTTTTTGGACATGCGCTTACCATCCTTATCACCATTGATCTTCACCACTTGCACATCATCATAATCTTCAAACAAATCAGCCAACTTCTCAATGGTTGGCATCAACAGCTTACAATGGCGACACCAGTCGGCGTAAAAGTCGACAAAAGTCCACTTGTTTGAGTCTTTGACGACTTCCTGGAAGTTCTTGTCATTTATCTGGAATAGGTTCAGCAGCGTGGAGTATGCCAGCACTGCACTAAGTGCTGTTAGAAGGTAGAAGAACTTCATACTACTGTAATTTTGTCAGCAAAACCGTTGCCTTTTATATTTGGTGCACGTGATCCAACAAGAGCGGAAGCTGAGGAAGATGGAAGGGTCTGGAAGGAAGCTTTTGGAATCTTGGTGGCAAATGTTCAATGGTCGGGCTCATACGTGTTATTTAAATGTTGTTTGCGCAGTATGCTTGAAGAGAATTTTAGTGTGAAGTGTAACGTCGTCATTACCAATAGTAAGAGGTTTGAAATGAGCTGTAGTGTATGCAGATGGCATCAAGACAATATACTGGAATGGATCTCCAATGATTTCTCTAGTTCTGTCAACATATCCTCGAAGTTAAATAAACTACCTCTCGAAATTCCAGTAAGTACTTTGTCTTGCAACGCCAACCGAAGCATCCAACATTTGAGCACTACAACTTACAATTGACAACTGACTTTCAGTTGAGGAACTGAAATTATACCAAATGGCAGCTTAGGTCAACTTGAGGTACTCCAAAGGATACCACAATACCCTAAAAGTGTAGAAAAACTTTAAGCTAACCTCAACTCAAATTCAACTAACTACACTATCACAAGCCTATGCTTCTATGTCACTTTGTTACGTACCCCTCATGTCAACAAAATACACCCCATCGTTTAAGAATGAACCTTATTCTTCGCTAACCAATTTGGGAATGGGTGCAAAAAATCTCGTGCACATACAAATACAAGTTCTCAATTAAATTAACAACCCCAAAGGCTGCTAGTAGATTTCATAATAATTAATTCACCAGGAATAATAAATAAAAGCCTTCGTAAACCCGAATGCTAAATAAATAAAGGCAAAGGACATTTCCAGGCAACTCGCGATTCATTTCATATGAATGTCATTAAGCAAGGGGGTTTCCTGGCAATGGGATTGGGTTGACAGTAAAGTACGAGTTTTGCTTGTTGACGATACCTGCGAAAGCCGCGTACCAGCCAAAGCCCGAGGTGATGACACCCATGACACCACCGGCACGTGTGACACTTGAGTTTCCGGAGAACTCACCGGCAGCCAACAACACGAAGGTGATGAACAAGGTGAAGAACAACCCAAAGAAGGCAACGGTAGACTTGAGGGTGTTCAACAACAAGATAAATGTGAAGATGGCCCATCCGAGCAAAAAGAACCCTGCACCGTTTGCGAGCTGTTCTGGTTCCTCTTCGTAGGCTGCGCCGATACCGAAGGATGGAATGTAGATGGCAGCAAGAGCCATCCAGAAAGAACCGTACGAGGTCAAAGCAGTGGCACCAAAGGTGTTGTTGGCGAAGAACTCGCCGATACCAGCCAAGAACTGGACGATTCCACCGTAGAAACAAGCCAAGCCAAAGACCACGTTAGGAACGACAATTCCAAAGGCACGAGCATTGAACAAGGACAAGACAAACGTAGTAAGTGCAAACGCACAAAGACCAACAGGAGCAGGGTTGATGTTGAACTTGGAGTATGGAATAGGACTAGGGTTCAACGTACCGGCGAACGCAGCCATCAACTCATGTCTATGGTACTTTCTGTTACCAATCATCACAAACTCTCCGGCATCGCCGTGGACGGCAATCCTGTGAGTCTCGCTTGGTGCACTCTTGCCAGAAGAGATGGAGTTTGAATCTTGGGTGTTCATTACTGTGTGTATTTTACTTTAGTCTAGTAAGATCTTTGGGGATTGTATATATATATATATGGAAGAGATGGGTACCAACAATTTCTTCCAGCCCCACTCAAATATACGAGAAGCAAACAAGCTGCCTCTAAAAATTACCTGAACAGACCATATTGTGGGGCAAAAGAGCCCACGCTAGGGCCCAAGGGAATTCCTAAAGCCCTCTGCAGTGCAAAGCTTTTCCATCCACGCAAACCCCCTGCCCACCTCCGTCTGCACCTCGACTGTGGGGTGATTGTAGTGACTTTTCAACGTGAAAACCGGACTTTGAGCGGAGGGCCACCACATCTGCCGTCGTTTTTAGCCTACTTTGTGTCACTTGCTGCTTCATTTGGGGGAGCGCTCCCAGCTAATCGATGCAGAGTGGTGGCCCTAAAGTCCGACCTCCGCACGTTAATGTTGGGAGTTATCGTACTAGAATGCTTATTTGCTTGTCTGCGAGCCCATGCTGTCGGTCCGTGCACTGATATCTCTTCCCAAGAACGGTCCGGTCCCACCTCTACACTTGCCTGTGCCTTTACACAGCCAGCTCAGACTTTTTGTTGAGCCTGTGCAAAGAATTTTACTGGTGCAGCAGAGAAAAAGTGTCAAAACAAAATGAACTGATGTGGAATTTGACACGGATCTTTAAAACTCGCAAAGCGAAGCAATAGAAGCGAGGTGTTGAGATTATGGTAAGAGTATACACACACACGGGCTGTTAGGATGCCTCGTTGGTTCTTTGGTTGCGGTTGCTTATTCTGGTTAAAGGATAGGTTATGAGTTGGTGCTCGGGGTTGTTACCATCATTTCCGGACACCTTATTGTATACATATAATATTTTTCTTGTACATGGTGCTTAAAGACACGCCACGGCTATTGAACTGTATTGGGTAAGGTGAATTTGCATCTGGAGTCTATTGAGTGGTGTAAAAGCTATTACTATTGGATTTGATGTCTTCATGTTGAGGAGTTGGCTTGATCGACTAATGGGATTTATCGGAGATTCTACGGAGAAAGTGAAGGATTTTCTTTGTGGTGGTGTGCTCCAACAACCTGCGTAGTATGTACCAGAGACAAGAAGTGGAGCACTGCCTTGGATTGGAAAGTTGGAACGGTGTTTAGATCGTGGCTTTAACCCAAGAACAATCTGCGTTTGCCCGTACTGAAGATAAAGTCAGCGGGGCTCCAGTCGGCGGAGAGACGATCTGCACGGAGTTGAGAGTTTGTGTTGGTCTTTGAGGAGGCGAAGAAGTACAATTGTGGGGTCGTCACAAATGAATAGTATATTGTAAACATGTTGACTGAGATGAGCTTCGTCTTGTGTGGGTGCAGAAGAATGAAACTCTCCAGTTGATCAGTGTTATGAGAGATCCGCAATTTATGACGTAGCCTAATGTATTTGTATGTATTGGCTTTTGGTGTCACAACCATTGAGCTGATCCTTAAAGCAAAGAGATTTCTATCTGAATAAAACTCTTTATATTCACCTTCACAATGAAGATCTAAGTTGTCTAACAATCAACTTCCACAGGTTCAAGTTTTACCATGAAGAACTAAGTTCTACCGATCAACTACCCCAGGTTCAAACCGAGTGAAAAATTTCCGTTTTTATCAAACCACTTTACAAAAAGCTTTCATGTTGACAAGCACCTACAGAGCAGCTGCGCAAACGCTTGTTCGCAACGTATCGAGCTACAGAGGCTGCAGGAACTACTCTGTGAAGCTCACCTTTTTCACTAAGGAAACATGCAGTCTCTGTACTAAGGCTGACAAGATCTTGGAGGAGACACTTGCGTCTCCTGATTTAGAGCCGACAACGACCGTAACGAAGATAGACATAATGGACCCCAAGAACCAGGAATGGTACGACAAGTATTGTTGGGATGTTCCTGTGTTGCATGTGGAGAGAGAGGACAAGAAGTTGGTCAAGTTTATGCATTACTTTTTCAAGGACAAGTTGTTGGAGGAGTTCAACAAGAAGTGATCAATTATTGGGTGAATGAAGAATATGACAACTCCATCGAAAAATGAAACGAGCAATAAACATCATCTGTATATGACAAACAGTCCTATCAATACAAAATATCCAAGACTAGACTTACATTAAGAAATACTATGTAATGTCAATGAATGAAATTTCATGGAGAATAATTCAGACTAACAACTCACCAGCTAATTGAGAGAAATCTCTCAATCACATTCACATCATCGTCTATTTTACCAGTATTCGTATACTTTTCAAAAAAACGTGAAAATTTTGAACACCCCCAATAGACTCGATGGCAAACTAAAACTCCAAGACAATACTCAATACGTTTAGTCTGAGTTACTAAAGCAACATACTCCACTTGAAACATTACTCTCTCTAACGTTCCCGGCGTACTAACCTCCTTCCATACATATCTAAAGCTCGCTAGATACAGTCTCGTGACCGCACAATCAAACCGATTTTCTGGGGCACATATAAAATATTGAATTACAGCAACATGAGTGATGAGGAGCTGGTTTTGCCGTCACCGCTGCTGTTGGTGCCGAAACATTATCTTCCAATAGCGTTCAAAGGTAGGCAAGTCTCTACCAGGAGTTCAACCACACTCTTTTCTCTGTCTACCGAAGATGCTGCGGATCATGGATTTCTATGGTACCGAGAGAAACTGACCTTGAAAATTGGCGATGTCCACCGGTTTGACATTACATACACACGGACCGACCGGGAACAGGAGCTTTTCTACTTGCGGGTTAAGAATATCGAGAATGCTGGGATCCGAGCAATCCATTTGTTGAATGGGCCTTTTATTATATACTGCCATGTGATTCCATACAACTACAACAGTGGCAGCAAGTTTGTGCCTGAGACCGCCAGCTCGTCCGAGGTGGAGTTCGAGAACCAGATAAAGCCTGGGCAGACGTTCAACGTAAAGCTCCGGCTCAACGACAACTCGAGGATCTCGGGAGACACGTTTGGGTGGTCGGTTGATATTGTATCGCAGATTGTTGTATCGCGAAAGACCCGCATTGATTATGACTTTATGATTGGCGACAACTTCAAGCGCATGAAGAGGTTGAACCATGGCCCTATTAAGTTGGGTCGTGACACCAACCCGTTGGAGTTGGGTGTTTCGGCCATTGAAAACTTGAATGTAGAAAAGAAAGACACTTTAGATCTTTGGTCCAATCCTGCTCCACACCCAGATAAACCGGTTCACTTGATTGTATTGACGCACGGGGTCTTTTCGAACTTGACAGCAGACATGCTCTACATGAAAGACTCGCTAGAGAAGCAAAGTAATGACAATATCATGGTACGAGGGTTTGAAGGTAACGCAGGGAGAACCGAACGAGGGATCAAGAAGTTGGGGATTGAT
Organism: Kodamaea neixiangensis; assembly: GCA_030565385.1. NCBI lineage: Eukaryota > Fungi > Ascomycota > Pichiomycetes > Serinales > Debaryomycetaceae > Kodamaea > Kodamaea neixiangensis. The sequence continues at coordinate 317,742 of JAJMBT010000011.1, read as the reverse complement.
ATGGGCAAATATTTATTGGAGACCATAGACGAGTTGATCAAGCTGGGGATCAAGATTGACAGGATATCGTTTCTAGGGCATTCGTTGGGTGGGTTAGTCCAGTTGGCTGCGATCAAGTACGTTCTTTTGAAGGAAGGGTCGAGCTACTTCAGCAAGCGAGGGATCAAGCCTCACAATTTGGTGTGCATGGCCAGCCCGTTGCTTGGGATCTTGAGTGAGATGAGTTTTTTGATTAGTTGGTTCTTGGATTTGGGAACATTAGGCAAGACTGGCCGTGACTTGACACTTAGCAAGCGGATGCCGACAGTCAAGGATTTAAGTTCGAATCATAGTCACAACGAATCTGAGAAGAATGAGGAGGCGATCTCGACGTCATTTAAGCCTATTTTAGAGCTTCTTCCAGATGACCCGTTGCAGACCTTTCTAGGGTGTTTTAAGACCTTGACAGTATACGCCAATGCCGTGAATGATGGGATCGTGCCGTTGAGAACAGCCTCGTTGCTCTATCTCGACTGGGGAGCCCTTGGAGACGCAGAGCAAAAACGAAAGGGAAGCACGGTGCTGCTGCTGTCTGGGAGAGTGCTGCCGGCCACAACCAACTCTGTAGATAGCGTGGGCGAGGCCCCCGACGACAAAGAAGAGGAAAAAGAGCTGAGAACGTCGAACAGGGGAAAGAAGAGAGCCCCTGTCACCGACAAGTACAAGGCATTCCTACTTAATCTTCACCTCAACACCCCCCAGCGATACGACTTGTCTCGAGAACGACTTTCGAGACGAGAAAAGACACTTCTTAGCATCAATGCCAAAGGCACCAGTCACGACGAAACACTCGAAGATGACGAACAAGCCGACCTGATCAACGAACAAACCCTGAACAGTAACAGCTTCGTGCTCCCACGGAAAGCGTCTGCCGTGGAATCGGCACTCAACACAATGATTTGCCCTATTCCGTCTACAAAATACATCCTCGACCCCGACGAACGCGACTCTGTTATCTTCCACGACAAATACTACCACTTTGAAAACCTCCCCAAACACCTGGACGATGACACGAAACACAAATCGCGTTTCCGCATGTTCTTCTCAAACTACTACGACTGGCGACTCGAGAAACAGGTCAAGATTGCACGCAAGTACCACACCAGCAACCTCAAATGGAGAAAGGTGTTGGTGAGCTTACCCCCTGACGCGCACAACAATATCATCGTGCGACGCAGGTTCGCCAACGGCTACGGGTGGGGCGTAGTCGACCACGTGTGTCAACAACTCTTCCTCGTTGATGACATCAGGGCAAAGATGTAGCATGGCACTTTCGTAGCTCCCGCTATTGCGGCACGGGTCTTTCCGCATCGCATTCCATGACATAAGCTGCCTTTTTGGGCGCAGTTCGTGTTTTCTTATCAGTAGATAAGGAAGCAAGGCCGGGGCTAGATCACGCCCACAACGACGCCACTAGGATGCGAGGGTATAAATACGAAAGCGGACCCACTGCGGCGGAGCGAGGAGCAATTACCAACACACCCATAATATAATGGCTCCAACGCAATATGTAAACTCGAACTTGAACCACCACCCACACAAGCTATCATTTGTAGTTATAGGAGCCGGGCTCATTGGGCCCAGACACGCAGCGCATGTTGAGGAAAGACCCGACTGCGAGTTGTTTGCAATTGTTGACCATTCAGCCAAGGGCCCGTCTGTTGCAGCCAAGTTCAACACGAAACTTTTCACGAGCTTGTCGCAGCTTTTTGCGTACTGCGATGCGCATTGCATGCTGTATCCCGATGCTGCGATCGTTGCCACGCCCAACCACACGCACTTGACAATGGGGCTTGAGTTGGCTCTGCGTGGGATCCATATTTTGATGGAGAAACCGTTGGCACCCAGTGCGTCCGACTGCAAGACCTTGGTTGAGTATTGCAAGTTGAAGCAGGTGCACTTGTTGATTGGGCACCACCGCAGGTTTAACCCGTATATCATCACCACCAAGGACAACTTGAACAAGTTGGGCAAGTTGATTGGGGTCCAGGGAACCTGGACCTTGTGCAAGCCCCCATCGTACTTTTTGGAAAAGCCGTGGCGGTCGCTGGTGGCATTGGGAGGAGGGACGCTCCTCATCAACTTGATCCACGACTTGGACTTGTTGCAATACCTTCTCGGACCCATCGAAAAAGTGTATGCCGAGTTGATGTCGAAGCAACGTGTCGACATGCCTGGCGATGCCGAAGAATTGGTCGACGAGGGTGCAGCCCTCACCCTCAAGTTTAAAAATGGCTGCTGCGGTACGTTTATCTGTAGCGACAACGTCACCTCGCCGTTCCTGTTTGAATCGGGAACGGGAGAAAACCCCAACATTCCCTTCAACGAAGACATCTCTGGCTTCTACCGGATCTTTGGGAGCCACGGCACGTTGCTGATCCCAGACATGAAGTTGTACCACCAACAACAAGACCAGTACTCGACCAAGGAAGACAACTCGATGCAAAACAACGGCTCGGACTCCAGATCATGGCTTAAACCATTGCAATGTGAACAGATCATTATCAACTATGACAAAATCACCAAAAACCAGCATGAAAATGACGCTGAGACAGAAGCTGATGGCGGGAACATCAGCGGCGACGACGAGCAGATGGCCACGCCGCTGGCATCGCCGCAGTATAAATTGTCGCCCATCCACTCGATTGGCGGCGGGATGGGTAAAAAACCTCAACCGTTTGAATTGCAATTAAACCACTTTGTAAACTTGCTCAGAGGTACGGAGACCGAAGTGCAGTGTACGGGAGAAGATGCGTTGAGCGCACTCCTCTGCATCGACGCTGTGCTTCAGTCAATTAAAACGGGCTTGCCCCAGTTTGTCCAGTCGATGAACAGCATCGACGTCGACTTGGACTTGCTTGAAAAGTACGACTACTAGGTATATAAAAGTAACAATATAACATTTATATCGTCAATCGTATTCACTACTAATCAACTAGACATTCTCCTTCTAATTCTCTTGGAAAACGTCCTTCAAGAAAGCTTCTTCTTCGGCGACGTGCATGGACTTCGAACCAGCAGCAACAGATGCAGATGGGTCACGGCCAGAGTATCTCAACTTGAGGTCCTGGTGCTTCTCGGTGTTGGCAAGAGTCGTCGCGATTCTTGGGGCTGCAAACGAGTACGAACCCATGTTCAATGGCTCTTCTTGACACCACACCAAGTCTTCGGCGTTAGGGTACGAGTCCAAAGCGTCTCTCAACTGAGCGTATGGGAATGGGTGCAACTGCTCCAACTTGATGAAAGCAGTGTCCTTGTTTTCAATGGTTGAACGCTTCTTGTGCAAAGCAGTGTAAACTTGACCAGAACATAAGACAACACGTTTTATGTCCTCCTTAGCGTTGATCGATTTGCCCAACTCCGCGTCCTCAATGATCCATTGGAAGTGCGACTCGCCAGTGAACTCAGACAAGTCAGAACGAGCCAATGGGTGTCTCAACAACAGCTTCGAGAAGAAGAGAATCAATGGCTTTCTGAACTGTCTGTGCATTTGACGACGCAACAAGTGGAACAAGTTGGCTGGGGTGGTTGGGTATACAACTTGCATGTTACAGTCTTGGTGTTGACGCTCCAACTTCTCTGGAGCAGGGAAGAAACGTTGGTCCTCGTTACACATCTGCAAGTATCTTTCGATTCTACCAGACGAGTGCTCTGGACCTTGGCCATCGTAACCGTGAGGCAACGACACAACCAAACCAGAACGTTGCTTCCACTTGGATTCGGCAGCTGCTACAAACTGGTCAATGACAACCTGTGCGGTGTTGGCAAAGTCACCAAACTGAGCTTCCCATTGCACCAATGCATCAGGCGAGGTCAAAGAGTAACCGTATTCGAAACCCATAACACCGTACTCAGACAAGGACGAGTTGGCAATCGAAAACACACCCTGGTCCTCACTCAAGTGGTTCAATGGTGTGTAGGTGGCTTCAGAGGACTGGTCATGCAACACAGCGTGACGTTGCGAGAAAGTACCTCTCTCAACATCCTGTCCGGAAACTCTAACGTGGTATCCCTCCAAGGCCAAAGAACCAAAGGCCAAGGCTTCACCAGTGGCCCAGTCGATACCTTCACCAGTCTCGACAGTCTTTTTTCTTGTGTTCAAGATACGCTTCAAGTTTCTGTGCACTTCGAATCCCTCTGGGGCTTCCGAGATGGCAACACCAATCTTCTTCAAGGTGCTCTCATCAACGGCAGTAGGCAAGTGTGGCAACACCTCGGTGGCCAACTCCTTAGGCGACTTGAAGTCTTCCCATGGGGTGGTCAACCATTCTCTGGATGTAGGCTGGTACTCCTTCGACTTGGAGAAGGAGTCTTCCAACATTCCCCAAACCCACTTCTTGTGCTCCTCAACGTCCTGCGAGGTGAAGGTGCCTTCCTCAATCAATTGAGTGGTATAGTAGTCCAACACAGACTTCTTCTCGGCAATCTTCTGGTACATCAATGGCTGCGTGAACGCAGGCTGGTCTGTCTCATTGTGTCCGTGCTTTCTGTATCCAACAACGTCGATAATAACGTCGGTGTGGAAGGTTGCTCTCCACTCGGCAGCCAAGTTGAACACAAAGATCAGTGCTTCGACGTCATCAGCATTCACGTGGAAGATTGGTGCGTTGATGGCCTTGGCAATGTCCGATGGGTACAAGGTGGATCTCGAGAAACGAGGGTCGGTGGTGAAACCAATCTGGTTGTTCACGATGATGTGGATGGTACCACCGGTAGAGTAGGCTGGCAAGTTGGCGAAACCCATGGTCTCGTAGACAATACCTTGACCGGCAAACGCAGCGTCACCGTGCAACAAGATCGACATGGCCTTCTTATACTCGCCGACATCGTTCTTGTATTGCATGATGGCTCTGGTCTTACCCAAAACAACACCATCTTCGGCTTCCAAGTGCGAAGGGTTGGCAACAAGGGCCAAGTTGACGTGCTTACCAGAGGTGGTTGGTCTGACGTAGTTCATACCCAAGTGGTACTTGACATCACCGGAACCCTCGTCAAAAGCCTTGGATCCGCTGAACTCGGAGAAGATAGACTCGTTAGGCTTACGCACAACGTTCGACAACATGTTCAATCTACCTCTGTGGGGCATACCGATAACGACATCCTCCACGCCGTATTCAACAGAAGTGTCGATCAAGGCCTTCATACCGGGCACAACCGACTCGGCACCCTCCAAACCAAATCTCTTGTCGTTGGGGAACTTGGTAGCCAAGAACGATTCAAACAGACAAGACCAGATCAATCTGTCCAAGATCTGTCTCTTTTGGTCCTGCGAGTACTTGAATGGGGTTGGGATCTCGATACGTTCTCTCAACCAGTCACATTGTTCTTTGTCTGGGATGTGAATGTACTCGATACCGTACGACTTACAGTACAAGTTTTCGCAATTGTCGATAATCTCCTGCAAGCTCAAGGTTGGCTTGCCGGCCTCAGCGAAGCGTGGCAAGATACCAGGTCCCAAGGTGATTTGCTTCTGCAAATCGTCCTTGGTGAAGCCGTAAAAGTCGAGGGTCAACTCCTTAGGGACCAGCGAGTGTTCACCGTACTGGATACCCAAGGGGTCGATCTTGGCCTTCTGGTGACCTCTCACCTGGTAGGCACGAACAAGGAGCTGCACCTTCAAGTGGGTGACAACGTCCTCGCCCATTGGCTCGGAGCCTGGGATGAACCCGGCAGCACCGCCGGCAGGCGTGGGCACCAACGTGGGTGGAGCACTGAAAGCCTGCGATGTGGGCACTCTGTCGTTCTCGACGTTCTTGAAGTAGGCGTTCCACGAGGCGTGCACGCTCGCAGGGTCGGTTCTCCAGGCAGTGTACATCTCGTCAATGTAGTTGGAGTTGTTGCCCTGCAAGAACGAGTCGGTTGCCAACGACCGGGCAAACATGAGCGATCTGGGCTGGAATTGAGCCTTCATCGACACGCGGTTAACAGCGCGCGGAACGGCGCTTTTGAATGCTCTAAGCATGATGATTGATGTTTCGATCGACTTATAACATAAAACACGAACGGTGTTGGTGTCTATAATTTTTGGAGCGAATCCCAAAGCTTTTATACCAGCGAGCAAAAAAGGTGAGCGAAAAAAAGTTAGCGAGAGATGGGGAAATGCACTCGGTGGGTGAGGGGGGGACCCCATCAGAGAGGGTGTACGTGTGCGAGAAGGATGCGATTGGCTCAGAGGGGGACAGGCGAGTGTGTGTAGAGAGCTTGTAGGGCGTTTGAAGCTTAGTCGGGTGTCATTCTTTTACAATTGTGCGTGCGAGTGTTCTAGTGCCGAGTAGTTCCGGGGTACAGCAATGGTTAAATTTGGTCTTCAGGAAGATAGTGAAGAGAAAGGTGAGTAGATAAGTGGAAGTGATGAGAAGACGTGAAGATGAAAATTGGACCAACAGATAAATAAGAAGTTGATAATGAAGAAAAGCAGAAGTGATCATATGTGATATCAACAGATATCAACCAGTATCATCTTCCACGTTTACTGACTACGGCTAAGATACTTTTTATCCCGGCACTATTTATTTCACTGCGCGAATTTCAATTGGCCAATGCTTATTACTTTATACAGTCTAATTACATGGGGTCTGCAGTGCGTGGTAGTCACGAGTCATAGTCACGATGTCACGATTGTAAACACGATTGACAGAAAAGGCACACTCGTGCAACCAGATAAGATGGCTTGTGAACTGTTTGGATATGATGCCTACAAAAACTCCTTAGCCTTTCTTCTGAATGCATTGCAATCTCTCAACCACTGCTTATAATCCTTCAACAGGTAGATCTTCTCACCATAGTAGTCTGGAACCGGGTTGGAGAAGGACTGCAGCGACGGATCAACTCTCTTCAGCTTGATCTTCTGCAAAAACACCTGGTCTTTGCCCTTGAACTGTGACAAGATGCTTCTATTTTTCAACCTGAAAAGCGCGGTTCCAAAAGTAGGACCGGCAAGGAACCCTACAAACCCTCCGGTCATCACGACCCCGATAAGCACAAACATCGGGTCGATCCCCACGATCGACTTCTCCGGGTCGAACTCGTAGTTGCCCAATACCGTGAACGTTGCTGATGCCCCAATCAAACTGGTCACTATCGAGCACGATGTATTGAAACGGTGGTTTTGTTTCTTGAGGCTGAGAAAATCTACCCAGCTTAACCCGTTGGGTTTGCTCGACGTCGATGCAAATTGGCGTGCACTACGCATAGGTTGTTGCATCAACCCTCTTCTGAGAATCCCTCCATACGTCTTGATCCCAATCATACTAATCATTGCTGTCACTAAAATTTTTATCATTCGATGAATCTTTTTCATGTCGCATACTGAGAGAGGGAGGAAGGGAGAGTGCAAGTCAGCCATTTTACTCTTCAATAATGGAAGTTTCGACCAATATGTAATATTTTCTCTCCCCTCGTCTCGTATCTGTCGTCTCCCATCTTTCTTCTTCCATGCTGCTCCCAGCTCACATCCCCCTCCTCTCCCTCTACTCTCATGTCTCGCGACATTTCATCCACGTAATTTTTTCATCAAAGGATAAAAATTCAAAACAACCTCCCACCCATCCATCCATCTCCAAACATGAATACTTCCGCGCCTTTTGTGAATGGGGCCTCCGGTGCGCATCCTAGCAATGGTTTGTCCAATGGGGTTTCCAACGGCAACACCTTATTCGATAAATCTGCGGGTGTTGCTGCGTCGGCAGAAGCTCCATCTTCTAAAGAGGTTGTGTACCCCAGGTCCAAACAAGACCTTAACGTATTACTCAATAGATACCATAAACTCTTGGAGTCTGCAAAGAACCAACTGCTGGATATGTCCGGCGAAAAAGAACGCAAGGCCATAGAGGCGATCTTGAGCAAGATCTCTTATGCTCAAGCACAGTACTCCGTCGAGGAAGAAGCCTTCTACAAGAGCTTGGAGACCCCCGAAGACAATACCTCGTTGAACTTGGACCTCTTCAGTAAGCAGATTGCAGGCTTGCAATTGCTTTCCAAGGACTACGCGTTGCCGCAGAAGTTGCAGGTGGAGTTGAGCGACAAGAAACAAGAAGCGGTTGTAGAACCAAGCGTCGACAATGTGCTTGAAAAGCTCGCTGCAGACGAGCCGGCTGACTTTGAAGAACGTGTCCAGTACTACGGAATCGACATCCCACCTCTGGTGCATACTGCAAAACCAACCACCGCACCTTTAGGCAACTACCACACCGAGAAAGCAGTACTGAGTGGTATACACAACCACTTGAAGGCATTGGAAAACTTGCCAGCCAACTTGAGCAGCTTTTCCAACGGCGAACTCGACGATAAACTCAAACTAAAGGCTCTTGTGGAGTTGAAATCCTTACGTTTGCTCAACAAACAGAAAAACTTGAAGCACAACATCCTTCTTCACGAAGCCAGCCAGTCCAAATTCGCACTGACCGACTTGCTGAGCCACCCATTGATCTTACAAGAAAAACGCGGCTTCAACAAACGCTTCAAGGTGAAGATTGCCAACCCAAAGCTTTTGGCACAAGAATTCCAGCACATCAAGAAGTTGAAGGAAAAGAACTTGATGTTCAATAAACACATTGAGAAGATAGAAAAGGTGGTGAGCTTCAGCGACCAGGCTCAAGAATCACGCACAGCACGGGAAAACTTCCGCTTGACCACCTTGTTCAAGCAGATCAACAACTACCACCAGTACATCGAGAAAGAAGAGTCCAAGAAGTTGGAAAAGACCGCCAAGCAGAGATTGCAAGCGTTGAAGGCCAACGATGAAGAAGCGTACATGAAGTTGTTGGACGAAACCAAGGATCACAGACTTCACCACTTGATGAGACAGACCAACCAGTTCTTGGATACATTGGCACAACAGGTTGTTGCACAGCAGCAAGATGACCACACCAAAACTCTTCCGACAGTCAAGGACGAGAGTCCTGCTGTTGTGGACGACACCAAAGAAGACCTCCGTGAGAAGATTGACTATTATGAAGTTGCACACAAAATCAAGGAAGAAATCAAAGAACAGCCCTCGATTCTTGTGGGTGGAAAGTTGAAGGAGTACCAATTGAAGGGTTTGCAGTGGATGACGTCGCTTTACAATAACAAGCTTAACGGTATCTTGGCAGATGAGATGGGTTTGGGTAAGACGATCCAGTCGATCTCGCTCATCACGTACTTGATTGAAAAGAAGCACGAAGACAAGTTCTTGGTGATTGTACCGCTCTCGACCATCACGAACTGGACATTAGAGTTTGAAAAGTGGGCACCATCGGTGAATGTAATTGTGTACAAAGGTTCACCAGGAAACAGAAAAGCATTGCAATACGACATCAAGTTGGGCAATTTCCAGGTGATGTTGACAACGTTCGAGTACATCATCAAAGAAAGACTTCTTTTGTCCAAGTTCAACTACTCGCACATGATTATCGATGAAGGACACAGAATGAAGAATGCCAACTCCAAGTTATCTATTACCTTAAGAACATACTACAAGACGAAAAACAGGTTGATTTTGACGGGTACGCCGTTGCAGAACAACTTGCCTGAACTTTGGGCATTGCTTAATTTTGTTTTGCCGCGTATTTTCAACTCTGTGAAGTCGTTTGATGAGTGGTTCAACACGCCATTTGCTAACACAGGATCTCAAGAAAAGATTGAGTTGACGGAAGAAGAGTCGTTGTTGATTATTCGTAGATTGCACAAGGTCTTGAGACCGTTCCTTTTGAGAAGATTGAAGAAGGATGTGGAGAAGGACTTGCCTAACAAGGTGGAGAGAGTGTTGAAATGTAACTTGAGTGGGTTGCAGTACATTTTGTACCAACAGATGTTGAAGCACAATGCTTTGTTTGTTGGTAACGACATCAAGGGTATCAAGTCTGGAATCAAGGGGTTGAACAACAAGATTATGCAGTTGCGTAAGATCTGTAACCATCCTTTTGTGTTTGAAGAAGTGGAGACGATCTTGCAGACGTCAAAAATCACTAATGACTTAATTTGGAGAACGTCTGGTAAGTTTGAGTTACTTGACAGAGTTTTGCCCAAGTTCCATGCGTCTGGGCACCGTGTTTTGATGTTTTTCCAGATGACACAAGTTATGGATATTATGGAAGACTTTTTGAGGTGGAAGGAGATGAAGTACTTGAGATTGGATGGTGCTACCAAGGCCGACGACAGACAGGATATGTTGAAGGCGTTCAATGCACCTAACTCTGAATACTTTTGTTTCTTGCTTTCGACGAGAGCCGGTGGTTTGGGTCTCAACTTGCAAACTGCCGATACAGTTATCATTTTCGACACTGATTGGAACCCGCACCAGGACTTGCAAGCACAGGACAGAGCGCACAGAATCGGGCAGAAGAACGAGGTGCGGATCTTGCGGTTGATCACAAACGACTCTGTTGAAGAGGTGATTTTGGAGAGAGCCCACCAGAAGTTAGACATTGATGGTAAGGTTATTCAAGCAGGTAAGTTTGACAACAAGTCGACTGCTGCTGAGCAAGAGGAGTTTTTGAAGAGGTTGTTGGAGAACGACACTAGAAACGACGACAATGAGGAGAATGATTCGTTGGATGACGACGAGTTGAACGAGATCTGCGCCCGTAGTGATGAAGAGTTGGTTCTTTTTGCTGAGATTGACCGTAAGCGTAAGCAACGGGATGCGGAGCTGGAGTACAGCACGAGGCTCATTGAGAAGGACGAGTTACCGCCTGTGTTCACGGAAGACATATCGCACCACTTTATCAAGGACACCAAGGAATTGACCAAGATGAGGGAAAAGAAGAGGGTCAAGTATGATGATGGTTTGACTGAAGAGCAGTGGTTGATGGCGATGGACGACGACAACGACACCGTCGAGGATGCGATTCGTAGAAAGGAGGAGAGAATGGCTAAGCGGACCAGAAGACGAGGAGTTGTTGAAGATGAAGAGGAGGATGAAGAAGAAGAGGAGATTGAGGAGGAGGAAGACGACGACGAAGAGTTTGGCCGTAGTAACGGTAGGAAACGCGCACGTCGGTCGAGAACCCCGATGTCAGCCTCAGCATCCGCAACACCACAACCACGGGTTGATTCGGCACTCAAGGTTAGATGCCTAGAGGTGATTGAAGAGATCAGCAAATTGGTTGACCCCGAAGATGGACATAACTTGGCCGAGATCTTCTTGAAACTCCCCGCAAAAAAGTTGTACCCAGACTACTATCAAGTGATCACGCATCCCGTAGCGTTGAACCCGGTGAAGAAACAAGTTTCGCAAAACACATTTGGCAGCTTCGAAGAGTTCATCGACGAACTCCTAGTGATGTGCACAAACGCGAAAACCTACAACCAGGAAGGCTCGTTTGTATACTCGGATGCCAATGTGATTGAAAAATTACTCCAGCTGAAATTATAGAGAGAGCCGAAGAGGGGTTTCGACGCGCAAGAAACCGATATATCCTTTGACAAAAACCACAAAACATAATGTCTTGCAACCAACATGTGCTACTATGTATACTAGGTATATTTTGACCAATAGAATCGCTTAGATTGAAGCATTAGTAAAAAAACAAGTCTAGAAGATGGGGTATTGCCTAATTGGGCGAGGCTGTTTTGTTTGCAGAACTCTGAGCTGGCACTTATCTCTCCACTTTGGCTTGGGGCGCGTCTAGACTTGGTGGAATTTGTAATGATTAGCGCGGGACTGGCAGGGGGGTATATAAGGGTTAGGATCGCAATGGTGGGAGGTGAATTTTTTTGTATATTTTTCATAGTAATAAGATGTCTACAATTGCATTGAAACAAGCCAATGGAGGTATTTTGAGGGCTGTGCGTGCCAACAAGTCTAGATTTGGAGCTGCTGCTCTTGGTGGATTGGTTGGAGCGGGTGCTGCAGTTGCCTACTACCAGAACAACAAGGATGACCAAGGCCCTTCCAAAAGTAATGCGTGGAAGTTTTTCGCAGGTGCATCCCCAGCTTTGAATGTTGCAGCCAAGCAGGAGAAGTCAGCTGACGAGTACCAGAAGGTGTACAATGCCATTGCTACTAAGATTGAGGACAATCTCGACTATGACGGTGGTGCTGGATTCTACGGACAGTTGGTGAGATTGGCATGGCACTCGTCTGGTACCTACGACAAGAAGGACGCTACGGGAGGTTCTTTTGCTGGTACCCAAGCATACTCGTTGGAGGCCTTTGACGGTGCCAACAATGGTTTGGCCAATGGCCGTGACTTCCTCAGTGAGATCCACCAGAAGCACCCATGGCTCTCGAGAGGTGACTTGTGGACCTTGAGTGGAGTGGTTGCCGTGCAAGAAGCCGGAGGACCAAAGGTCAAGTGGAGACCAGGCCGTGTTGACGGTGACGCCTCCAAGGCCACCGAGGGAAGATTGCCAGACGCTTCTAAGGACGGCAAGTACGTCAAGGGATTGTTTGGACGTATGGGCTTCAACGAACAGGAAATCGTCGCTTTGATGGGTGCCCACTGCTTGGGTAAGTGTCACCCTCACAACTCTGGATACGACGGCCCATGGGGACCTTCGTTCAACATGTTCACAAACGACTTCTACGTTAGATTACTCCAAGAATGGCACGTGAAAAAGTGGGACGGACCAAAGCAATACGAAGACAACGAAAGCAACTCGTACATGATGTTGCCAACCGACATGGCCATGAAGGAGGAATCGTACTTTGTTAAGCACGTCAAGGCTTACGCCAAGGACCAGGACTTGTTCTTCAAGGACTTTGCCGTTTCCTTCCAAAAGTTGTTGGAATTGGGCATTGAGTTCCCAAAGACCACCAAGGAGATTGAGTTCAAGACCCTCGATGAGCAGGATTTGTGATCTTGGAGGTTTTGAATTGTAAGGATATACAATACAAGAGATAACATACATTCTAGATGGAGTTACTGTAGATGAGAAGTTCTTTTTAAAAGTAGAGACACACACTTGTGGCTATTCAGACACATACTGCAACTCACCTTTTTAATATACCCTCATTATTAAAACTGAGAATACAGACTACCCATCTATACCTACATTATCACGCACGTGAAATGGCTGCAAATAATTACCCGGAAACTATGCGTAACTAACAGCCCACACAAATTTCATCCCGCATCTCATTTTTCTCAAATTCATTTTTCATTTTCGCCTCCCACGACCTTTTAAAATTTTTCACTCGCGCACATTTTGTATAAATTGTAACGATCCCTCGCCATAAACTTATTCCTCTCATCCCACCTGTCGCAATGAAGTACATCCAAACTGATCAAATCTTAGACATCCCAGAAAACGTCACCTTGGACATCAACGCCAGAGTCATCAAGGTCACCGGACCAAGAGGTACTTTGACCAAGTCGTTGAAGCACATTGACGTTACCTTCGCCAAGATCTCCGACAGAGCCATCAGAATCACTGTCCACAACGGTGACAGAAAGCACGTTGCTGCTTTGAGAACCGTCAAGTCCTTGATTGCTAACTTGATCACCGGTGTCACCAAGGGTTACAAGTACAAGTTGAGATACGTGTACGCGCATTTCCCTATCAACGTCAACATCATTGACATTAAGGGCGAAGCCTTTGTTGAAATCAGAAACTTCTTGGGTGAGAAGAGAGTCAGACAAGTGAAGATCTTTGACGGTGTCACTGTCGAGCAATCTGCTAACCAGAAGGATGAGTTGGTCATCACCGGTAACTCTTTGGAGAACGTTTCCCAGAACGCCGCTGACATCCAACAGATCTGCCGTGTCAGAAACAAGGATATCAGAAAGTTCTTGGATGGTATCTACGTTTCCGAGAGAGGTAACATTGTTGAGGAATTGTAAGTTCTTTGACACATGTTTCTGAGTTGTTGAAAGTTTTTGTTTTTTTTGCTTTTATTTTGGGTTTATAGTTAATGCTGCTTATGCTTTTTGGGTTAACCCTGTCTCAACAGAAGTGGATTTGTTATAGAGCTCAATTAATAAAGAGCCACCAACGATCCCTGTAGATGTTTGAGGCAGTTGTCTTGATTGTAGCTTGTGTTGAGTATTTTACTTGATGCTGCTGATCATGTGACGACTGTCTTGCTTTCCTTTGGAGAGTTGTAGTTTGAATGAATTCTCGACTTGATACGACCTCGATTGAATGGTTTTGGTTGAGGTACTATTGACTTGAGAGTTACTTGGCTGGCTTTTCGTCCATCAAGTTTAGAGTTTGCAAATGACGAGTTTCATATGGAAATTTACATTTCTGCTGTTGTACTTGAGACCTCAAGACAAAAATGAACTTGACTATTGGAATACGCTAATCCGAGTGGTCTTGAAATTTAACCGTTCGTTATTTAACTGAAAAGACTTTTTTGAAGAGTTTGTATTTCTAACAGCACTTATTCATTTCCTAAGTCGGTTCTCTATTTTTACACCACTCCTACTAGCTCATCTCACCAAAAAAGAGAATGTTTCAAACTCTAATCGCCTTACAGACCTCTGTTCCCCAGTCTTCGTCAACTCCTTAGCTTATTTAATGTCTTTCAACTTCACGAGAAGCAGTATATAAATAGCTGAAATTTGTGAGAATTAAAAGGTTAAAGTAAAATGCATTGAGAAACTACCTGAGGGACTACTCGAGCAAACAGTCACATTCTTGAGGCCTATTGACGTTGTCCAACTTGAAGGTAATCCTCTGCTCCATGAAATTGTATTCAATGCAAGATCTCAACATATTTGTTTAACAAGTGGGGTCAAGAATGAAGCTGGTGAGACAAGCACAAGCATTGATATTGAACTGTTGCAATTTTTGAACAGGGATGAGTCTATATACAAGCCCAGGAGTCTCACTTTCTCTGAATATAAAGAACTGGAGAAGCTTTACAACGCATTTCCCCGCATTGTTGAACCCTTCAAGGAAATACATCAGAAAGGCACAGTCTATGAAAATCTTTATGTAGTATTCAGTTCGGATATCGAGTTGCTTGGTAAACTCAACAACATCAAGTCGCTAGGTATATTGTACCACACTGGTAATTTTCCGGACCTTGGTGATTTCATTCCAGATAGTGTTCGTGCGCTTGATATATATTTAGGCTTCTTCGACTATTTACCACCATGCCTCGAAAAGATTAGCGTGGGAAGGTGTTTGTGGGATTTATTTGAGCTACCAGCTGATGCTCATACATTTGACAACTATGGGAAATCTCCATTGCCCGAGAAGAAAGAATTTGTGTTCATAAAGTAAAGCAGGCCGAGCCGTGAGTGTTCACTGTTATCTATTGTTGGTGAAGCATATGATGTTCAGTGTAGAGCCTATAAGGTTGATAGTTGGTTGAAAATATTCAGTGCTGACAGGACCAGAGCACAATTTATTATTGCAATGTAGTGGAGTGAAAATGAAGAGTGAGACGACTAGAACGCATATTAAGAATCAAATGAACATGCGTTCTTATACGGCCAAATTCATTCGATTGTTGCTGGCAAAATTTTGCAGCCATACGAAAATATTAGTTTCAGGAGATTTGATGAGTTAAACTTCAATATGGAAATCGAAAACTGTACCATTCCAGTATGGCTTACATTGAGAAGCTTGCGGTCGAACTCATAGAGAAAGAATAACCTTTTTGCGGCCTATAGACGTTGTTCAATTGGAAGATGACCCGCTGTGCGATATAATGTTTATCAGCATATTCTGTTAAGACTGCCTGAGGGAGGCCACCGAATGAGAAACACATATACTTGTGTACACATTCTTGAGGCTTTTGAATAGACACCAATCTACGTACCAGTCTAGAACCTGCAAATGCTTACACTTTAAAGACTTGAAGGAGCTCTTCAACACAAACCCTGAACGAGTTGCACCCTTTGAAGAAATTCATCGTATAGGAGATGGTACGCTAGGGTTTGCAGAAGATACGAGCGAATGCGAGTTACTTTATAATCTCAGCAATATCAAGTCGCTAGGAAACTGTTGTATCTCGATGCTTCATTTTCGTGATATCATATCACATAGCGTCCGTGCACTTGATATTTACAAGGGCGAAGTCAATTATTTACCACTGTCGCTCGAAGTTTAGCTTAGGTGGGAGTACTTGGAACCGAGTATAGTGCATGCTGGTTTAAAATATTTCAACTGGTATGAGATGCCGGCTAACCAACGAGAACCTGATGATCTTCCTTCGAGAATTGAGGAGTTAGTTTTGTATGACGCATACCCACCGTTGGATTTTAAACGGTTACCACCTCCCACCTATTTTTGAGAGAATGAGAGTTGATTTTGATAGTTTTCTTCAATACGAAGCTGCTCCTTTACCCAAGAATCCACAACTCGTGTTGTGTAAAAGAATAATAATTTTAATGGGGGATTACAATGCACCACAACTTCAATGAAGATATTTCATTCGCAAAGCAACCGATAAAGCTGGCAAAACTGACAAAGCTGACTGGCGTTCATCATCTTTGGTTTAAAAATGCTGATCACTTCATTCTCCTAATAACTCGATAATTTTGTATTTAGCTATTCATTTACACTCTTTGGATAGAGCTCATACATCGAACGTACATACAAAACTCATCATCTGCTTCCTCTTATCAACATCTCCATCAACATCTCCATTAACATCTGCATCGATGACTTTACAAAATCTGCCGTTACCGGAACAAACAAAATCAAAAACCATCAATGGTAAAAGTAGCATATCTCGGTCCCAAAGGCACCTACACTCATCAAGTATGTACAATAGACTCATAAACATGTCTCCAAACATCCAAACTAACTTTTGAAGGCTGTTATACAACAGTTTGGGCTGTTAGATGAAAGTGAAACGTATCCCCAGTCATCTATTGAAAACTGCTTCAAGATAGTGGATTCAGGTGAAGTCGACTACGCGGTGGTACCTTTTGAAAACTCCACCAATGGCCAGGTAGTATTCACCTGTGACTTGCTCCGTGACTGGTTCATGCCTGACAAGACTCCAAATTTCAAGATTGTGGCCGAGCAGTTTGTTGCGATCCACCATAACTTCTTGACCAATGCTAAGGATTTAAATGATGTCAAGACTGTGTATTCGCATCCTCAGGTGTGGACCCAGGTGGATGTTTTCATGAAGTCGTTGAAATTGGCTGCTGATGTCAAGAAAGTTGATACCTTGTCGACTCTGAGAGCTGCAGAATTGGTTAGCGAAGATGCTACGAATACAAGTGCATGTATTTCGTCTGAAATGAGTGCGTCCTTGTACAATGTCCCCATTGTGCACGCGAGTATCGAAAACGTACGCACAAACACTACTAGATTCCTCGTACTTGGAGGTAATAACGAGCCTGATTTGATCGACGAAGTGGGAAACCATGAAAAGAAAAAGGAGCTACTTACTTCGTTGGTATTCCAAGTGGACCACTCGCCTGGAAGCTTATGCGATGTCTTGGAAGCCTTCAAAAGACACAACGTTAACATGACGTATATTACCTCCAGACCTTCAAGCTTTCAGGCTTGGGACTATGTTTTCTTCGTGGAGACAATAATGCCAGAAGGCTGTGAAGGGTTTGAAGCGAGTATAGAAGAGGTGAAGAAGTTGGCCACTAATTTAGCGGTTATGGGGACATTTAGAAGAAGTTGGAGGTATTTGCTGCCGGTTTAGGTAGATTTGATATTTCAGATTAGATCTTCTTAACCTGAGTGGTTTCTACAAAATGCCAGACTACTACTGACCTTCTATAAAAGCATAATATAGACATTGTACATACAAATTTATCTTCAAGAACTGAAGAGCTACGCTGTCGACTGAATACACCAGCAATCTCAACTTGAAATTCGTATTTGCAACTTTGACTCTTAATCGTCTTTATATTGTACTCAACTCTACTGTTGCATAACTAGTAACCACTATATGTTCAAGATATCCAATGTATAAAAACCACTTCCGCTCTTTCTTAGCATAACCACTACCGTCCACTGTGCTGCAACCCGTTAGATAGAATTTAGTAATCTAGTCAATAAGTCAGCATACGAAGCCATAGAGGAGCTCATCATCTGTGCCATTCACAGATCGCACTTCATCTACTCACCTACTCCAAACTCTTCTGTATACCCATTTCACGTTACATTACCCATACACACACCTATTGTCAATCAATAAGTGGATACCATATTAGTATAGTATAATCTCATGCACTCTATTGCATTCTATTGCACATTCCTCCAGTCTCGTAGCTCACATCTCTCACTCTTGTCAGCATCCAATCCACCATTGGTAATCTCACTTGCAATTGCTTACTTACCAGTCTTCTGGTACGTCCACTCCTGGTTATCCAAGGGACATGCATTTCTTGTTTTCAACCATCTAGTGATACAATGCATGTGGAACGCGTGGTTACATGCTCCCCAGGCAGCAATGCATTCCTTATCGCCCGCAGTTATCGCGTTGGGCTGGCACTCGATACAAGGGTCCATCAAGTGGTTTCTGCAGATAGCACAGTTTTCCACCTGGATGTCCCACGACCAGAACGCAACGGCCGTCCATTTCTTCACTTCAAATCTCTTCTTAGCGTTGCTCTTTTTCACCTCCACCTTGGGTTCTATTCTTCTGTTAGTAATCTCGTTCACTCCACACAATTGCCCAACTGGTAATCTATCGAGTCCAGAAAGCACTCCAAAATCATCGCACATACCGACATCAACGTCCATGCGGTCACTTTCTTCTGCCATCCTTGTATTTCTGTTCGTAATAGCCGTCTTGGTCTAACAAACGCCCTAGTCAAAGTGGTTTCGATTTTATTTGTCGTGTTTTTTTTTTTTGAAACGAATTGATTCATTAAGAAAAGCATAAAGAAAAGTCTACGTGGGGTAGATAAGACGGTTCTACGTTTGGAACAGCTATTATATTGAACTATTTGGTGAGCTACGATGTCGGACGAACTTATATCGGCCTTGTACCCTCCTCCTCCGGTGTACTACAAGTACTTTACCAACGAGAATGTTGAAAAGTTCAAGCAGACAAAACAAGGGGAAGGCGATTTAAAGTTGATGGTTCCCCCAGAAGCTCCAAGGGGTACACACTATAGGGGTTACGGTAATATATGGTCGTTTGAAGATAAGTTACCGAGCTTGAAGAGTAGTAATTGGGAACAATTGTACGAGGAGGACGACGAACATATCACTTCTGAATCAAAGATTAAGGAGTTGCACAAGTTGATGGACTCGTTATTGCTCAACTTCTTGGAGTTGGTGAGCATCATATCGGTGAACCCAAGTCAATTTGAAAATAAAGTGAAAGATATCTCGTTGATACTTATCAATATCAATCATTTGTTGAATACTTATAGACCTCATCAACTGAGAGAGAGTTTGATAATGTTGTTGAAGAAACAAATTGAAACAAAAAGGTTGGAGATTAGTCAGATAGAGAGTGTTACTGCGGATATACGGTCGAAGATCGTGAGTTTAACTGAAGTAATCCCAAGGAAAGTGAATAAGGATGATGATTTGAATTAGGACATGAATAATGTATTGTATATTAATAGAAGCTGTATGTGGTTGGTTTTAACTTACCAATAAGTAGACCCTATAACACATCTGGATTGATGTTCTACTAAAGTACACACCGCATGGAATACCAATGTAATCTTTAACGGCAAATAATACCAAAGACTCACGTCTCTCTACACATCATACAATGTATTAAATTCACTACGCTCTTATCTGCAATTCCTAATCGCTTTTAACTAGTTCTCTATTCTCACCTCAATCTCAAAAGAGATCCAACAATTCACTATTACTCTTGACATTCCCATTGCCATTACCATTGCCATTCGAACTTCCTCCGCTCGCTCCACCAGGGGTATTAAACAAGTTCAAAATATCATCGCGGCTTGAGCTAGACTGCTGTTGTTGTGTAGGAGGTAATGTAGGTGTGCTGAACAAATCGTTCAACTCGTCCAACAAACTGGCACCTCCACTCGTGCTTCCTCCAGTTGTGCTTTCATCGTCGTCGTCATCGAAGTCAAGCAAGTTCTCGTTCTTGGCATTGTTGATGATCTCTTGTTTCGCCAAGTTCTTCAAATCTTCGATGTTTTGCTTGCTGTTGGACTTGGGCTTCTTTTCCGACTTGTTCTGGTCAATGAACGTGAATGATGGTTTATGGTACACTGACGACAAGGTCGACAATTCATTGATCAATTGGTCCAAAACAGTTGGGTTGAACGCGGCAACCGTCGACTGGATAGGTGGTAACCTCGTCAACATGATCTTCTTACTCAAATCATTCGACTCTGACGACAACAATCTCCAGTAGATGTAGGCCTTGTCTCTAACGTCTGCATTCTCACACTCCTTGGTGGCCACCTCCAACACTTTTTGCAACAACTGCGAGTACTTATTGCTTTGGCTCGACAAGTTGATCTTCACCACAGTAGTGAGGATGTTCAACTGCAACAATGACTCGTACTCCAAGAAACCCTTGATCAATTCGTCCAACTTCTCGTGCAAGCCGGAGAAGTACTTAGGGTACTCACCCAACAACCAAATGTATCCAGATAAAGCTTCCACCTTGTCCAAGTTGTCTACGTTGTTAGAGATTACTGGTATGATCAACGAGTTCAAATCGTTTTTGCCTGGGTATCTTCTTAAAACGTGGATCAACACGTTTATCGACTCGTTGATGATCAACTCGCCTCCTCTCTGGTCGATCAAGTTGAACAACACGTTGACTGCTTTGATCACGTAGTTGGGCAGGTTGATAGCAATCGTTCCGATCGACTTGATTGCCTTGCTCACCAACGCAGGCTCGAACTCCATGGCGTATTCCTTCAATTCGCCCAACAACAAGGTACTGTTGTGTTCGTTGGCAAGACGGATCATGATCTCTAACTTCTCCAACTTGAGGTACAAGGGGTCCAGGTATTTGATGAAAAACACTCTCAATTCCTTCGACAACACGTCTGGGTACTTTTCCAAGATGATGCGGATGTTCTTGAGACCCACGTACTGAGCTTCTGGGATCGACGACAGCACAAGTGACACCAATGGTGCCAGCAACTTCTTCAAAATCGCCTGCTTTTGTGCGGGGACAACCTCCAAGTGGTGAAGAATCGTCTTGATCGAGCTCAACACGACGGACGGGTTGGCGTGCTGCAACTGTGGGATCACACGCTCGATGATGTGGTACGCCTCCTTCTTGTCACTAGTCTCGTAGTCGGTCAAAGTGGTCAATATGGTTATTCTTCCCCACTCAGTGCACTCGTTCAAGCACAACAACAAGCTCTTGACCAACGATTGTGAAATCTCCAAGACCAGGAGACTTGGGTCCTTGTTCATATCCTTGATCTCGTACAATGCGTTCAATGCGTTGGCAATGACCATTGGGTTCGAGTCGTTCAAAAGTTCCTGCAATTGTGTCAAGAACCCAAACTCAATGCACATCTCCGAGTTCAAGTCGAACAACTTGGCCACACAGATGGCAGCAGTTTTTCTGACATACGGGTTGTCGTCCTTCAACTTCTTCAGCAACGGAAGTTCCATGTAGTCCACCATTTTGGCCACACGGATGCATCCCATGGTTCTGATAGCCAATGCCCGAATCAACGGATTGGGGTCCTCGGTGTCCTGAATGAACGTGTTGACCGCCAAAATACAAAGCTCGGGATGAGTCTTGGCATAGTTCATCAAGTACAAGTACACCAACTTCTTCTGCTCCAAATCATACGTAGCGATATTTTTCAACACGTCCGGGAACAATGAAGACACATCTTTTCCAATCGTCATAGCTTGGATGACACGCTGGATAGCGTCCTTCCGCTCATGCTTATACTGAGAAACGAGCCCGTTTCTCAACTCAAACGTCTCTCCCTTCTTGGGACCCTTCAAGAAGCTGCGGATCTTCTTCTCTAATGCAGACATGGATGGTTGGTGTTAAAGACACTTTGTTTAGATTTTTTTTAATATTGATCGGTCAGGTGACCGATCTGGAGAAGAATGTTTAGTATGCAGATGTTGAAGGTAGGGGTAAAGGGAGAGGGAGAGGGAGAGAGAGAGAGAGAGAGAGAGAGAGAGAGAGAGAGAGAGAGAGAGAGAGAGACAGTAGAGGTGTAGTGATTGGATAAGAAGAGAGTGATTAAAGTGGTATTGATCACTCTTCGCTTTTTTCTGTCCAGTCGTTTGAAAGTTTTTGGGGTTTACTTCAGCAATGAAGGTAGTCACCTGAAGCTATTCTGTCAGAAGACTTCGAATTCGTAGATTATCATGCTACGTAGAGGCTGGAACATACTTAAGTACTAGATGTAATTGATATACTTCGCCTCGATTCAACTATCTAGTCGACTGCAATTAGTTGTAGTTGCTAATTTAAGACTGAGATTTTCGCAGCCATCGTATAAGAATACGAGAATACAGACTGACAAGCTATTCTAAGAGAGACTAACATCAATGTCAAAACTAAAGGTACTACTGAGTATTGAGTAAATACAAAGTATTCCTCAAGATATAATGAAATGTAATTCTGTTAAACTCACTCCAGAGGTACGTTTTTAAGTAATGGCCACTAACCACTAGTTAGCAACTGGTAAATCGAGATGATGATAGCTAAGACATTTCTCATCCACTCCGAACCAATCTCCTAGTCTGAAAATATATATGTCACTCATCATCACCCTTCCTAAAATGATGGTACACCTCTCCTGCCATACAAATATCTGAGATCAATCTGAGATCAATGCATTTGAAAAAAAACACATAAATGGTCCAAGTGTATGGCAAGGGCCGTAGAAAGGTTAGCATCAGCGAGGATATCTTTTCGAGCGATGATGAGGGGGATAATAAGAGCCCAAAGAATCAAAGCTTGAATGATTCTTCCAAGAGCACAACTCACACTGCATTCGATATCGTTCAAGATACCAACACCACCGACAACCAAACCAAGTCCTACAAGAGAAAGACAAAACAAAGACCAGGAAACGATCTGGATTTCGAAGATGACGACGAGTTAACCAGTTCACCTAAGAAGCTCAAGGAATTGGTCAATTCGATAGACTATTCGCCTGGCAAGACTCCAAGAAAGTTAGTATTTGAGGACAAGAAGGAGGAAGACGTCAAGTTCAGCGAAGAAAAGAATGCATGGAACAGTTTGTTTGATAACATCAAGACTGAAGAGAAAATCGAAGGAAAGAAGACACGCGTGAGGTTGAAGAAGATGAAGACCAAAGTAAAGTTTGAAGACGACGATAAGAAACAAACCAAAAGACCCCGAATACGAAAGAATAACATGAAACCTGCTGAAAGTACTGCTTGGGATGATTTGTTCGATAATATTGAACCAACATCGTTCAAATCTGTGGAAGAAATTACAGATGAAGATAACGATTCTGATTCCACAAGCATAAACATGGACTTTGAATCAGTTTACAAAAGTTTTGAGATTCAGACGTCGCCGATACAAAATAATGGAAGTGGAAGCGTTACTAAAGTACCTTGTTTAAACCTTGGGGGCCGAACTGATGGCATCCTAATGAAGAAGAAATCTCGAATATACGGTGACGAACGAAGCTTCCTACTAGACGAAATTGAACTGACTCAAAACGATAAAGACTTCTTAACGGAAGAACAGGAAACAACAAGCATTAATGATCTTAGAACACAGAGTAAAAATGCGCTGGTAGCAGACTCTGTTAAATACGTTCTTGAGGGTTTGGTCTTTAGGGAACTGGGAGTAGAAAGCCTGAGTTTGGAAACCATCAACTCGCTCTTAATATCAACATTAATAGATGTGAGCAACGAATTGATACTAGAGAACGCAAGCATGATAACTAGTAACGACGAGATCGCGAAGAGGTTGCAAAAAGTTCTAATAAGTGTGTGCCAACTAAAGGATTCCAATGGAAAAAGACTAATAGAATGGTTGGCTTGCATTTGCATATACTTGTTGTTTAAAAAGACAGAAGGAGATCACTTGGCTAGTATTTTTCAGCATTTTGATATCTGCAAGTGGGCTGACAACGAGTTCAATTGTGAAAATTTACTGAGGGTTATTGAAGAAGACTTGGTTAGGTTTAGAACAAGAGTTCCCTCAGCTGAAGAAATCAGAATTCAGTTATCTTGATGGACTAGTTACCGCTAAATTCGTACACTGTTGTTGATGCCAAGTTTTTAATCTTATTGTAGTTTGGTAACTGAGCTGTTGTCACAATACCACTGATTTTCTTCTCTGCTCGACCAACCCGTCTGCACGTTAGTATCCTAAGATTCTTGGAGATCACCAATACCTAGCATTTCAATGGTGATTAAACTTCTACACTACAGTAAACGAATATTTCTTTCGTTGGAATTGGAGGAATGACAAACGACTTGAAGTTAAATCACTGATATTGCAAATACTCTCAATTGATGTATTCTTTTGCTTGCAGACACTCAATAAAACATTAAATCAACCGTTCAATATTCTTTAGCAGCTTAATCCCAGCTCATTGGCATTCAGTGTTATTCTTCAATTGCGTTCATCGTGTCCTCCGCCTTCCTTCTTCTTCTCTTTCAAATGCATGTATTTTACTCCATATACATCGTGGACTTACTCGTCCTTGATACCAGCAACAGCTCTACCAGTGTAGTATAATGGCAAGATGGTGCTAACAGTGAAAACAGCGTAGAATGGGTAGACCAAAAACTTGGAGTGCTTTCCTCTCAACCACAATGGCTTGGTGGAGTTTTGGTATTGCTTTTGCAAGTTGATAATTCTTTGTGGGTCCATGGTCTACTTGGTTAGTAAAGTTGTCTGTATTCTATTGTTATATCAAACGTACAATTTGGCTGTATATAAATGAAAGTATCAGTTCATTTTCGTTTTTTCAATTTAGAATCGTTCATTGGCTGGGATGCCACACGTGATATTTACGTCAGCACTTACAAATAGGTCACGTGCAAGTATTCAGCTTGTATCGTTAGTCGTTAATATATGAACTCCCAGTCAGTAAAAGGCCGAAAAGGAGTGATATTTAGATATGTAATGTGTTTTAGTTCGTTGTCGTGTTCGTATGGAGCCCAATTTCGTGGTGTGCAGGATATTAGGATTGGTTTGGACATGATAAATGGGGAAATTTAATTGGAGTGATAAGGTGGAAAGTTTCAGGGCAGAAGACGGTGAGTTGGCAGTCGTCGGCGGGAGACGGCAAGGTTGGTGGTGTTCTTTATCTCATTTGTGGGTCTTACTTGAGGAAGTAGTCACAAAAGATTAGAGATCAATTCAGTATCGTTTTCTATTAGTCTTCATCATCACTAATTGTGATCACTCTTCTCAGCGGCCTTCTAATGCTATGTTCCTCAGCCTCCTGTAGATGATCTTCATGAAACTCCTCCAATGCACTGATCAAGTCGTCATCTCCAAACTCATCGTCTTCGTCTTCAACATTATACACGATGGGGCTCGCGTCTCTTCCTCTGGGTACCCTTCTTCTGTTGGTAATTCCTCCTTCCACGTCCAAGTCCATGTCGTCGGTGAACCCATGCCATTCTCTCGAATGGTCAGAATCGTCCGACAAAATGTCGCTGTGGCTCTCGCTGACGTCTTGTTCGATTGTCTCTGCGGGTCGCGAGTCTACAAAGCTATCTTCTGAGTCGTATTCGTCACGAGGTCCTGCCAAATCGAAATCTTCCTCCTCTTCTTCTTCGTTGAAGTCTCCATGGTTGACTGCAACGTTTCCGCGACTGTTGTAGTAAATCTCTTCGTCCGAGTCATCCTGGGGCACTCTGAATCTTGCCCCACAGTGTAAACATTCTGATCCGTTGGCTTCCCAGTGGCAGTTGCCGCACCTAGGAACTCCATCGGCAGTGTCTAGTAACGTCACTACCGACTTGAACATGTCTCCAAATAGTCTTTTCGCAGCACGGTCGTGCTCATACGTCTTGAATGCGTCTTCTCTCTGGCTGATAATAGCCTGTTTCTGTTCATTGCTGGGCGCAACATCAATAAGTAAATCCACCATTTGCTTAGATATATCCTTCAAATTCAAGTTCAACACAGGAACCTGCTCCAACTCTCGCCGACACGTTGGGCAGTTCATCTTTTTTTCAAACCAAGCAAACAAGCACTCATAACAGAAGGAATGTCCGCACTCTGATATAAACGGCACATGCATTATATCTGAACATATCACACATTCTATCGATCCGGCTACTTTTTCTAGTAAATTGGCTGTCAATGATTTATCCTGAACATTCGTTAGTACCTTGCTGCTGCCGTCTCTTCCTCGAATCCCTACTTACTATGTCGCTCCACATTGTTGTGTTAAGTGAATATAAAAATTGTTGGTGTCACTTTATCTTATTTAACTGTCACGTGAGCAATTAAGCACTATGGGTATGACTATTGTTGCGAGCGATGGGACGGTAAAAGTTGTTAGACGGGGGATAATAGAGGGATGGGAGGATCGGTGGGGTTGTAAAAGGCTGAAGTTGGTTAAAGGGTGTTAGAGGTGGGCGAAGCTGCGATCGATACTCTTTGAAGTCATGTAAATCACAGGCGAATATTTCAGCACATCGTTATACTTCCATTGAAAGCCCATCTCAGTACTCGATGGATACCCTTCAGGTGAGACCCTGCGAAGGTGATGTAAAAATATCGAGCTTGAACAATAACTGAGATACTCTGGAAGAGGAGAATTGTCTTTAAGTGCCCACACATTGACAATACAACAATAATGGATGTTTTTATTGAGGGCATTGTAGAGATATGTATGGTTGTGAAACATTGGGATTCGTATCGAGCAATCATAGTTGAAGTGCACTTGTGTGTACGTAACCCTCTTTGCCTTAGAATCGTTGCTCGTTTATCCTGTTATGTGACGACGACGTACGAATACTGTGTCTGGTGTACGCCCTGAAGTTAGTGACATGTGATGATTTGCAGCCAAAAAAAAACTGCACCAATATTGTTATGACCACTGAATAATCGTAGTTTGTGTAGTCTGCATTAAAGTATTCTATGTATATTGAAATTTGTCTTCTATACCAGCTGTTCATCATTGATAACTCGAGACTCATTGATCAAGTCTCATCGACCATGTCTCATATCTCAAGAACTCAAGTCATCCCCGGGTTCGCCTTCTCCACCCACTCATCCAAGAATAATATCAACTTGTCCTTACTTTTAGCCACCCTCTCGCCATCCTCTCTGATTCTATGGTTGATATTCCCTAACAAAGCATTCATGTTTTCTATCGAACGCTCCAATTCTTTAACCTGTTCGGGGTATCTACCATAAAATTCCTCCGTCTTTTCCTTGCTCTCCATTAAACTGCTGTTCTGCTGCAAATCCTTTAAGATTTCATGCTTGGACTTTAAACTCTTGAGCTTCTTCACAAGCTTCTCGTAGATATATGTGCAATGGCTAGCTATGTATGGAGTTACATTGATTTGTCCCAAGTCCCACTCAGTCACCAACTTGTTGAATGCTTTAAGATTGTTAGCACTGTAGTGTGTTCTCAATTGAAGTTGAAACTTGAATGCACGCAGATGACTCGAAAGAAGCTGGTCATCTACCTGGTTCAATAGAGTAATAGCCTCCTTGCACAAGTTTTTATTCATCAACATCCTACTCAACTTCATTTTGTCATTCTGCGACAAGTTCCTCATGTCTTCTGCTGAGTTTAGGAACTTGACAAGCAGTTGCCTAGTGTGCTTCTCCTGGAGGTCTATCAACAGGAGCTTGATTGCATTCTCTCGATTGTAGAGTCTCAACCTTTTAAGCAAGTCTTTCAAGTTCTGCTTGTTCGCATGCGATGCTCGTTGGTAAGTCTCCATGATAAGTTTAACATCCGGTGTGACACCAAGTGCTACAATCTCATTGAACCCCATCAACGTGCGGAATTCCACTTGATTCCTGTCTTTCACCACCACACCCTGTTTTGTCTTCTTAAACTTCATTGGGTGCCAATTGCTGTTTTTATATTTGAGTGGTTTGAGTTGTACAGGATCGTCTACCAAGTTGAACGGCACCATCTTGGAAGCTACAGGCTGGATTTGAAGTGCTTTAAGGAGTCTAATCTTCTGTGACTCTGGTAATTTCGATCGTTGGAGCCATTGCTTCATCTGTAGGTCAAACGTAAAGGCCTCAAATGGATGCATCTGTACAAAAGACTCATAGATCTTTTGTATGTAGATATCACAAAGGGGAAGATTACGTCTCTGCAAAATCGCAACGACATGATCGAAATTGTGTGTATGCTTAATGACAAAACCGATAATGTACTGGAACGATGATGCTCCCAAATGCTGACTCAACTTGAACCCGTCATGCTCAAACATTTTAAGCAAATGTTCCAAGTTCTGAATATCGGGGCTTGAGGAGAAGAAGCGGATGAATCTGACGTAGAAATCGAGGAGTTCATTCTGAGATGTGGTAGACTCTTTCACTTGTAAAAGCTGTTCTCTATAATTAAAAAGGTCTAGTTCCAATTCCACTATTAAGTTTTGGAGTTGTATACTTTTGATCAAGTAATGGGATGCAAGGTGACTTTTGTTGATGATTTCGGTCATGTGTTTGATCTCTCTTTGAGTACCAAACTTGTGGTATTGTTGTAAGGCAGTTGCCAATGCTGATGAGCTAAATGGGAGTTCTGCTTGTTCCCAGCAGTCTATTACAGCCACTAAATTCTCGAAAAGAGTGTCATATTTGACTAACTGGTTGACTGCGGTTTCTAAGACGATTGGTTCTAAGGGTTTTCCAGAAGCCACCAACTCTTTGAACAACCCAGTTGCGAATGTATGGTCATAGTTCATAGAAAGATGTCCGAAGACGTACGACCACGTCCTCGAACTGTACTCTTGATGCTCTATGTATTGGTTGATGAGTGATCTCATGAGGATCGTATCATTCGAGTGGTACGCGAACCAAATGCGGGTTTCTTGTAGTGTTCGCTGCTGTGACATCTGGGTGCTCAATATGCTTACAATCTTAGTTAATTGCGGTGGGATTTCCAAAAGATGTGTCTTTTCATCGAGTAATCTGGTACCCGAGTTAGCCAAAGAAGGCTCTATGATCTCTTTCGAAGTTGATTGCAATTTCAAGACCTCTGGTTCGACTACTTGTTCAAGTATCTCTTGCAAATCAGTGGTTGTTGACATGTTGTACACCTTTTCAAAAAAGAGACTCTCGTTGGAAAGGTACAACTCATGCAAATTATTCCCTTTAGACTTATCTGGAGGAGAAGTGGGATGGCTCAACTGCAGAACAAACAAAGAGTTAGCTGTGATCAAGTTCCCCATGTTCCTTGCAGGGACTTTCAGAGCATTGCTGAAGCTGCGTCGCGCAGTTTGTGAGAACCAATGTGAATAAGACTCTTCAATGAGCTGCGTGTTTGGTGCAAAGGGATGAACTGAGCTCCGAAAAGGATTGCGCTTGGAGTTGAGATTAGAAAGGTTGTAATGTAGGTTGCGGCATGTTCGTAGTAGCGGGAACTGCCGTATAGCCATCGCGGGTGGAGGTAGGTGTTGGCTGTGAAGAGTAAAAATCGTATGGTTTAAACTTTGAAAAAATGCACGACGATTTTCGAGCGAATCAGAGAAGTTGGAAGGAAGGTGAGATAGAATACGTGGGAGCAGTGTGAGGGAGTGTGTGGATGTTATATGAATATTATATGACTATTGTGTGTGTGGAGTTGAGTATGATACTGTAAAGAAAGTAAGGGTAAGCTCGAAAAATGTACTTGCTGTTGGAGAAGATGCTGTTCATGTATCGTAAAATAACGAAGTCGGAAAATAGAGTAGATCAATAAACCAGTGCGAAACCTCGATTCACAGTGAGAAGAAGTATTTAGAAGTCCTCAAAGCCCGTCAAAAGTCTCTTACATTTTGTTCTATTGGGTTGCGTGAATTGGAATACGGGAGATTCACTAAAAAATCCGTATAAAACTTCACGAATATTTGATAAAATTCTTTGAAAACTTACCAATTTCTGTGACACTTGTACGAATCTTATATCATAAAACTTGAAAACTGGCGTTGGCCGTAATGTTCTAATATTCGCCACTGTTGAATGAAATCTTGTAGATTAGTAAAATGATCTAGCAGCGGATTTGGATCCTAAGAGCTTGTGACGTCAATCCTTTAAAGCTAAGAAGATGAGATGAATAGTAGTGCCAATATACCACATCCAAGACGAGTCAGAGTATGGTAAAGAACGTTACCTTGAAAGCTCCAAATGGAATCTTTAAATTAATATCGCTCCAGTCCCTCTAAAAAATTTGCACCCAAAACATCCAAACATAAACCAATAATTATTAACCTGGAGTCCAGTTAAACTTTACAGTAAACTTGAATGCACAGCAAATAAGCCGCTTGTAGCTACATTTAGGATACAAGTAATTTTCTTATTTACAAGATACATAACTATATGTACATCTACTCAAAAGCTTTTTCAAAATCAGTGAGCACAAATCTATATCTGATGTCACCAAAGTGAACTCTAGCTAAAGCCTCAGTGCAATTCTTCTCTGAAATTGGGAGTTTCTCAATCCATGGTCTGACGTTGTGCTTCACTGCAACATCGAGCATTTGCAATGCATCCTTTCTTGAACCTGCTGAGGAGCTACCGATGAAACAAGCCGGAATAAAGAACTGCCAAGCGTCGAAGCTGATTTTTGAGCCAGCTTGAGGAGCACCAATGGTGACGAATTTGCAACCAGCATTTAATGTTGGTACGTATTCCATGGGGCCATTTGTGGATGAGGAGCAGTCGAGAATCAAGTCAAATTGTTGTTGGTATCTCAGTGCCCACTCTTTGTCTTCAGCCGTGGCAATGAAGTCTGTAGCTCCCAACTTGAAAGCCTCTTCTTTCTTGGCAGAAGAACGCAGGAAAGCGACCACATTTGCGCCCAAGGCATTGGCAAATTGGATGGCCAAGTGACCTAAGCCTCCAATACCAATAATACCAATGGTTTTTCCCTTGTGGTCTCCATTGACGTGTCTGACTAAAGGCGAGAACACAGTCAAACCAGCACACATCAACGGAGCAGCAACATTACTATCCAATTCATCTGGAATCGGAAATACCCACTGTTCGTTGCCAATGGAATGGGAAGAATATCCACCCTGGGTGACATAGCCATCTGGCCTTTGGTGGTTGTATGTCGTTACACGCTTCGTACAGTACTGCTCGTGGTTTGTATGGCATGGCTTGCAATCCATACACGACTCACACATGGGTCCAAGCCCAACTCTTTGTCCAATCTTGACACTCGTGACAGCATCTCCTATCGCAACAACGTGTCCAATGATTTCATGGCCTGGTACCAAGTCGGGTCTGTTGAGAGTCCCAAACTCTCCACTAAGACGGTGAACATCCGTACCACAGATACCACATGCGACGTTCTTGATCACAACATCATGTTGGTTGATATCCCTTCTCTTGTAAGAGACTTTCTCTAAATTGTCCCAATGTTTATTCTTACCAGTACCAAAGCCCTGGAAGAAATCGGGAAGTGCTTGTGACATTTTTAGTAGTTAACTGGTTGGTTTGAATATAGAATTATTCAAAGATATTAGCTTAATGAAAGAAAGAGGAACCCTTTTTATACTTCGTGAAGCTCACGACCAATGTTTGCACCCAATTTTTGAAATAACTTTGTGAGTTTCCCCACCTTAAGCCCGAATTAAGTTTCGATGCTTTCGGTCTTAATGCTGTGACGTCTGTATCGTTTCTTGTGTAGGGATGTTACCGACGATAGAAGAGAGATGTACTATTGGTCATTCTGTACGATGAGCAAACTCGTATCTTGCAAACCAACAGGTTTCTCAGTCAAAAGACAACCACTTCTGACAGAACCGGATTTTACGTTGTTTGCTGATTGGACAGGAACTCAGAGGTTTACCCACCAGGCTGCATTCATAACTTATTAGTTCCCTATGAGGCTAACCAGAGGCGAAAGCTGCGTTCGGAAAATCTTAGTATCCGAATTTCTGATCAAGAATGGAAAGTGAGTGTATTTATAGGTTAACATTGTGTGGGGTAACGGATGGTGAATAGAGTGGTCGGATATAAAGGTCGTGAACGGCATCAAAGAGTAAACGGCATGAACCGGGAAGAACGGCTGAGAATGGGTCTTCAGTGATTAAAATAGGCACTGGTAGAGAAATCCAATCAGAGGAGAACGTTAATCATTTGAATAGTAGACGTACACACATAATGGGGAGTGATGGATACGTGCAACCAGTCTCATAGTAGTATTATAATAGGCTGATGTTTCTCAAAGACTATCCAGTTATTTTTGGAAATGAAATGATCTTAGAGGACGTTTCCAACAGGTTTTACAGAGATTAAAATTCGAAAGAGATTTGGGGGCCATAAGACACTACCAGAGGATAGTAGAGACACTCTTTCGATGAATTAGTGATCTTGGAAGAAACGAAGGCCTGTATATGTGTACCAAGACATTTTGGGACAACGATTGTGTCAAAAATTTGACAGCTGACACAATTAATAAAAATTGGTACGAATAATCAGCAATAGCCAGTAAATACTTCCTGTAAATCTTACTAATATTCTTAGCCACGCCATAAAAGAGCAATATCAATGAAACGTCAGTTTTGATACACCCATGCACAAGCTCAAGCACAAAAATGAGGCAATATGAGTGATTAAGGTCGAAAGAGAAAGAAGTCACACTAGTATCCTTATCTTGAAATGTTCAAGCTACACCACTTGGATACCTCACATTCCAAGGCTAACGCAAAGCTCTCGCATTCATCCTGGTTAAGCTTTTGCTGTTCCGACAGCGCAGAATTAGATCGCCCCAAACTGCCCTAAACAGTATAGTTATATGTGGAAGCACACCAGATATCACAAATAACCAACAAGAAGACGTGTGTAGTCATTAACAAGTCGAGAAGAGATTGTCAAGAGAGAAGAGATTGTCAAGAGAGAAGAGATTGTTAAGAGAGAAGAAGTAGACAAAGAAATGAACAATTAGGCTCATAGAAGAATACGAAAATGGAACCCCAGAACAATACAATGCATTAACCCTAAGTATGTTAAGTGCTATCTATATGATAAAGACGAGATCAGCACAAATTAAACTGAAATACCACGCCTAATAAAATACGCACCAATCAATACCTTCATTGTAAACCACAGCTAATAACATAACTCAAAGGAGTAACTTTAGGCTGAAGAATTATTGCATTCAGAAATTTCACCTACCAAAAACAGAAGATCTAATACGAATCAGCAATAAATTTCTGAAGGAACCCCTGTTAGAGTAAAGAAAACGCACGGCGATAACTTCTTTGCCATGAAATCACCATGTCCCTAAAACTTTGTTTGCTACAATTAGCCTAACCATTCTCCACTGCCATGGTGACTCTTTATGCAACATTTAATTTCTACGGCTTCTACTCCTTAGATCACCCCCAATACTCGAATATTGCCTCGAATATATACCCCATAGACCACAAGTCACTCAATTTCTATTGGTCTGCCTCGCACGCACTCTTTCAAATATAATGCCGTTCCTTAAGTTTCCCTAATCCATTGGTCTCTCACTAAATCCCCCGACGAGTCCACCAGCAATCAATTTTTGCGCTCTTTTGATCGCGATGGTCCACATGCCATGGCTTAGTCTCTCCCTCTTTAATCCCTCACGAATCCCCGACACAATCCAGAATCTTTTTAATTCAGATACTCCACCCCCATCTCTATTGTCCTGTATCCCTCTTCTGTATCCCTCTCCGGCCCGCTCATCTCGCCCTAGTCATCTTCAAGTTTTCTTCCCTGTGGGTGTTGAAAAACGTTAAGTAGCAGTGGAAAAAAAAAATAAAAGTTATAACATCACTATAGTTTTCTTTTACGAATATACCTCAGTATATTCAAGAATGCACTCGAGTTAGGATGTCCGACACAGGCAGCTTTCGTTCCACTTCTCCCAAGGAGTTGCAAGTTAATACTGTTCCAGATGAAATATTGGATGATCACCGGCATCAGCTGTCTCTTCCCGTTCGTGTAATGAGTGGGATAGCCGATGAGAGTGGTATAGATGATGCGAAGAGCGCTGATGAGTATGCTATTGCTGATGAGGATTCTGTTGATCCGAAGCATCTCCCCGAGGTGCGGGTTACTTCCCCCCAGCCTTTGCAGCCACTGCCTTCGCCACAGCAACTGAGTGGGCCTCGCTACTCTGATGGATATTATGATGAAGACTATCTGGGACCGATCCCAATAGTTAAGGGCCTGGGCGGATCTCTTGCAGCCGCCGCTCGCAGAGGCAGAGAGTCGAATAACCGCTCGCATCTGTTCTCAGAGCAAATTAAATGCTTAGCCAACCCCATCCAGCCGCCTCACGAGCCCCAAGGCATATTGAGACCAGAGGGTGTCGATACCGAAAGACGCCACCAAGTGAATTACGACCATAGCTACACCGCGCCACTAGGTTCCTCGCCAATAGCTGGCCCACCAGTGCCCTTGCCCATGAAAAGATATAAAAGAAGCGGCTCTGTAGTCGAAGCACTCGCACGTGTGCGCAGCGCCGACAGCGCCGGTGCTGGTGGCAATAAGAAGATGGAAGCACGCGAAAGAAGGGCCCTGCGCCTGCTGATTGACAGCGATGTCGACTCGCAGGCCCTGCGTTCGTCGCAGGAAACGGAAGAAGATGTCTGTTTCCCCATGCTCCGCGAGCACGTGCGCATCAAGGGCATCGACTTCGATGAGATTGAAGAGTTCATCAGAGAAGAACGTGAAGCTCTGAGGTTGGTGAAGGAGCAGCAGCAGATCATCGCCGAGCGTACACAGATGCGTATTCTCGACGGCAGAAAAGGTCAGTCGGTTGCTGCGTCCACCACCAGCGCCAGAAGCGCACGCTCGAGTGCTGCCCTCAAGTACACACCAAAGAACATTCTCCGCAAATTCTCCACCAAAGCACCAGAAACCAAGCTGACTGCCCCTACTACAGAAAAAATGCACCAGGGAAGCAATGGGTCGGACGACTCCTCTGGTAACTATGAAAAGGAGAGCACTACACCAAAATCGAGCCCTGAGTTTGAGGCCGAGTTGGAAGATGACGACACCTCAACGTCCTATGGCGACCAAATCCGTTTTGGAGGTGCACGAATCACGGAATCGACCGAGTCTGCCTTGCCAGAGAGATTTTCGTTCTTTCTGTCTGAGAGCGAAGAAACTGTCCATGCACCTGACTTACCTTCTTTGGTAGGACCAGGCCAAAGCGTGAGCGAGTTGTTTAGAAACGGTGAGAGCACGTGGTGGTTGGACTGTGTGTGCCCCACAGACTCGGAAATGAAAACCTTGGCCAGAGCGTTTGGGATCCACCCATTGACGGCAGAAGATATCAGAATGCAAGAAACCCGTGAGAAGGTGGAGTTGTTCAGAAATTACTACTTTGTGTGTTTCCACACGTTCGAGCCTGACAAGGAGTCGGAGGACTACTTGGAGCCCATCAACGTGTACCTTGTTGTATTCAGAGACGGAGTTTTGTCGTTCCACTTCTCACCCATCTCGCACCCTGCGTCAGTGAGAAGAAGAGTGAGGCAGTTGCGTGATTATGTGGATGTGAGTGCAGACTGGATCTGTTATGCCATGATCGATGACATTACTGATGAGTTTGCACCAGTAATCACTGCAATTGAATACGAAGCCGATGCTATAGAAGACTCGGTGTTTGTTGCACGCGACACAGACTTCAGTTCGATGTTGCAGAGAATTGGAGAGTCGAGAAAGAAGGTGATGACCTTGATGCGGTTGCTCTCAGGCAAGGCAGATGTTATTAAGATGTTTGCCAAGAGATGTCAAGAAGAAGCAGGAAACCCCGAAGGCTCGCACCCCATCGGATTCAACGAGGATGGAACAGGTGGTATCAGCTTTGGCAGAGACCCTGGTGGACACGGGCACCCTCCAGCACACCCACAACAACAACCAGCGCACCACCCACAACAGCAACAACAAGGGCCACAGCAATCGCAGGCTCAGGGTGGCTTTTCTGCTGCCGCTGCGGCAGCTGCTCGCGCACAACCCAGAGCAGACATTGCATTGTACTTGGGCGATATCCAGGATCACGTTGTCACAATGTTCCAAAACTTGCTTGCCTACGAAAAGATTTTTAGTCGGTCCCACTCCAACTACTTGGCACAGTTGCAGGTGGAATCGTTCCACTCCAACAACCGTGTCACCGAAATGTTCTCCAAGATCACCTTGATTGGTACCATTTTGGTTCCGCTCAACTTGGTGACTGGTTTGTTTGGTATGAATGTCCATGTTCCCGGCCAGGATCACGAAACATTGCAATGGTTCTTTGGTATCCTTGGGTTTATGGCTTTGGTAATCATAGTATCGTTTGTCTGCGCGAAGATGTGGATCGACAGTGCTTTGAAGGTAAGTTCTTCGCCAGAATCATCGCGGAGATCAATTCGCAGCTATAGAATGCGCAGAACTAGAGATGCTGCTCGCTCAGTGCTCAGCTTTCCTAATAAGTATGAGTAGATTGTTTAATATTAATATTATAGACGTTTTGAAGAGGTGACCTTAAATTTTTGAGACATTGGTGCTCTTAATCAATATTCTAAGTACCTTGAATTAGTGTAACCAGTATGCATAAAAAGGGAATACTTTCACGTACTATTCTTTTACAGCTCGCTTATTATTTAATGGCGGATCAGTGGGAAGAGAAATGAGTAATCGACGTCAAATGTATGAAGAAGGTGGAAAAGGCTGGTACAAACACTTACAAAGAGATAACGGTATCAATGTGACAAAAAGAAGAGTCCGCCCTTAGTTGCACATACAATCCCCAATGCACTTGCACACGGTTATTCCACTATTGTACCACATACCTTGTTGTAATTGGAATGCAACTGTTGGTTGTATTCCTTGTGTCCTATGAAATCGATGAGTAGCTTCAAATGATTAAACAGATTGTTAAAATGCCGTATATGCTAGGATACTCGTTTTAGGGTAACAGAAGAAGCCCTGAGAAGAAGAGAGCTTAGCGTTTAGTGACTAACTTGATCGAATTCTTCTACTCAGAGATGCCAGAAATTTTGAGGCGTTTTCTGAAGGCTCCACCCCCTATTATGCACAAGTGAAGTTGGGGCACCAGTGGAGAAAATCCCTCAGTGATAGTTTTAGAAATTTAATTAGGCGCCCTACGTATCCATAACAAGTAGGCGAATTGCAAATCCAGATGAGCCGGCTGAGTCAAGGTTGCTTGAAAACGCGATGCCTTAGTCGAATTACACTGTTCCCAACAATCATTCTCATCATCTTTTCACTAGCAAATAGCACGGCTAATTACAAATTATTGTAGCAATAACAACCAAAGGCATGTCTTGAGAACAGGGTGAGCGAACTCTTTACGATTTGAAATTATCACCTTGCCCCTCTATAAACGAGGCTTTTTTGCAGCCAAATTTTTTTTTCCACCCCCAAAATCATATATTCACAGTATAAAATGGAATAAAGGTCTTAGTGATTCTAAACATCTAAGTCTTCATACTTGCTAAAACATCTGTTTGAAATCAATGATCAGCAACTTCCTCTTAACTATGGTTAAAAATGTCAACACCTCAGCCCACCACAGAACCTGCCACTGTTAGACGCATGGATTCAAGCAGCCTTCCTTTAACCAACCCCAAATTGGAACAAATTGAAACCAGCTCTTTTGACTTTGCAAAGACCGATGCGTTTATTCAGAAAGAACGCGTTGTTGGAAATTCATCAAGTAACCATCCAGTTTTCTCAAAGGACGAACCTTTGATGAACGACACCTTGAAGTACACTCCTAAGAAGTACTGGTCAAAGTCCAAAGACAAGATGAGACAAGCAGAGGCAGTGTCTATTCTCACTATAGAATCTCAGGCGAGCGAATCTTATCCTCCTTCTCTTTCTGAAAAGAGGCCAGTACCCTTTAATAGGTACTCTTTCTTCTCTCAAGGAAAGGAAGACACTATTCATGCACCAGATTTGCCTTCCTTAGTGCAACCAGGGAAATCATTTGGTGATCTCTTCGGCAGTCAAACCTGGTGGCTTGACTGCACTTCTCCTTCCGATACCGAACTAAAGGCGTTGGCAGGGACTTTTGGGATCGAGTTTTCGTCTGTTAACGATATTCGTACTCAAGAGTCTCGTGAGAAGGTTGAAGTATATGATAATTATTATCTTGTCAGCTTCCACACCTTTGATAATGGCAAGCACACCGAAGACTACTTGGAACCCATTAACGTTTACCTTGTTGTTTTCAGTAGTGGTGTTTTGTCGTTCCAATACTCTCCTGTCTTGCACTCTGCTGCTGTTAGACGGAGAGCAAGAATGTTGAACTTCGACATCAGTTCTGATTGGATTACTTATGCAGTGATCGATGAAATTACTGACGCTTTTACTTCTGTAACAGCTGAAATCGATAACGACGTTGAGCTTATTGAAGACTCCTTCTTGAATGGGAATGACCCTGGTTTTCACTCCATGACGAGAGCCATTGGTCAATGCAGACGTGAGGTTTTGTCTATGATCAGATTGCTTACTGACAAGGCAGATGTCGTCAAGATGTTCACCAAACGGTGTAAAGAAGATGTGAATTCTGGTAAAAACAAGCAGATTTCTAGCTCCATTGGTCTCTACATGAGCGATATTCAGGACCACATTGTTACCTTGAGCAAGACCTTGTTGTCACACGAGGAAATTCTCAGTCGTTCTCAAACTAACTACTTGACGGAATTGCAGGTGAGAGCTTTCAGTTCAAACACCAAGATTACTGAAATGTTCTCCAAGTTAACTTTGATCGATACAATAATCAACCCTTTGCACCTTTTGGCAGCTGTTTTCTCAATGAATGTTAATATCCCAGGAAAGAACGTTGATAATCTTTACTGGTTTGCTGGAATTGTTTCAATGATGGTGTTCTTAATTATTATCTTGCTTATCGGGTCAAGCATTTGGATTAAGAGAGAGATCAGAAGCAGCAAGGAATCTGTACTTGGAGAACCAAACCAAATCAAGGAACTTTTGAGACAGAGCCAAGGCAGATTGTCTTCCACTAGGTCTATTCTTTCTAGAGAAAGTAGAATTTAGACACTAAATTGAAAACTGAATAAGTAGTTTTATAAATGCTGTTCCAACTGAAATTCTAAAAACATTGCATTCGTGCAAATCAGCTCGAAACAAGGATTGTTTTCTGCTAAACTTGCAAATCAACGTCTCAAAGTGAAGGCTTCTAGAATGTATGTCAAACTAATCTCTCTAGGAGACACAGAATTGGTAACTCTTTGGTTTTTGCAGCCATTTTATACAGAAACAGACGTTACCTGTTAGTTGGGTTTGAGTGTTAACACTCTAGTAGCCCGATTCTCAGTTATTCGTTGTTTCCTATCGTTGTCTATCAATGGTATCTTCGTTTAATAATTGATTCTACATGCCAAATTCGACTATGCCTAATATGACTCCCTTGCGTTCATGCTCTTGATAACCTGTACGCTGCAAAATGAAAATTACAAAATCATAAATAATCCTCCTTGAATATAGCTCTATACACTAGTTATCGGTGACTTCCGCTATCGATGCTCCTTCAGCTTCCTTTGTCTTCTTGGACTTCTTATCTTTCGATTTCTTGTCCTTTGATTTGAACTTTTTATCCTTCTTTCCCTTGGATGATTTTGACCCCTCTAAAGGAATCCAAATTTCATCGTCTTTGGCATCTTCTGGAGCCTTTGGAGCATTCTTGAAAGTTTCTCTTCTCCATTCAAACAAATTCTTTCTCTTAGCATATTTCCTCTTATCTTTCATTCTTAAATCCTTTGCTCTGTATGGTGCAAATTTCTTGAGCCCTATGTAACTGTTCAATTGTTTGTCATCAGCTAACAAAATGTCTCTTGTGTTCAACCCAAAGGATTCAGGTGATACTTCACGGTATTTAAATTTGACCTCTTCATTCTTCAGGTTGGAACGGCCTCTCTCTTCGTCAACTTCCTCCATAATTCTTAATGCATTGGCTTCTACGATTTCTTTGGCCTTTTCTTTTAACACCTCTTTGTCTTTCTTGGACGACTTCTTCTCTTTCAAAACCTCTTTCTTCGACTTCTTTTTAAGAGGAGCTTCTGCATCGAAGATCTCTTCATCATCATCATCATCTTCTTCTTCTTCTTCTTCCTCTTGACCAATCACCTCATCATCCTCATCATCCCAAGTAGGCTTTTCAAGGTCAGCCTCGTAGTATTGTTCATTAAAGATTTCTGCCATCTTGCTGTCCCAGTCAGTGTCATCGAAATCGTCATTGAGCAAAGAATCGCCAAAAACTTTCTGGATAACCTCATCAGGAATGTCATCGCCAACAGCTTCCTTAATTTTAGCTAATCTGTCCATGACTTTGTTGACTTTGGAGTTCTTCTTTTTCTTCAACAACTCTTCCTTGGCTTGAAAATCCTGGGCACGAGCTTCCTGCTCCTGTTCTCTCTTTCTTTTACGTGAGTTTGTTGCGGACCTTCTCAAAGTTGCTTGAGTACGGGCGTAGGATACGATCTCGGCAGCTGCGGGATCCTCGTATCTAAAGTTGTATGCTTGTTCAAACTGCTCCACAGCATTGTCAAACTCTTCTTCATCCTCATTGTTTATTTGGTCCAAATCAATCACCTTATCGTCCTTCTTAGGTATCCATGCCATCAGATCAACAAAGGCACTTAAGAATGCTTCGCTGTTGGTGTCGGGGTCTGGTAACTTGGTGACATGCTTGTCGACTTTAGCAGCCATTTCTATGAGCTCCTGTCTGTTTGTTGGAACTGACTTTTTCTTCATGAAATCGTCGTCATCTTCTTCATCTTCTTCTCCATTAAATGCATCCTTGATTTCAGAGAGTAATTGGTTCCTTTCTTCTCTTTCGGTGACAACAAAAGGCTTTTCACCGTCGACAGTTCCGTATTCATTCTCTTCATTCTCCTCATCCTTGTACCCTCCACTTAACAAGTTCATTCTGTGGTAATCCTTCAAGTACATTGGCTTCTCCTTCTTACTGGATGTAGCTACAGATGATTTGTCGTCATCTTCAAAGAATTTGATATCCTTATTCAACAACTTGGTTGGGTCATTTTTGATAGCCTCCAAGACATTCTTGATGCCTCTGTCCACATCTGCGGTAATCAAGTCACCGTACTCGTCTTCATCTTCGTCTGAAGATTCGTCTGACTCTGATTCCAGTTCAACAGGCTTTTTCAGAAAGGATTCACTTTTTTTGGTAGCATTGGAGCTTTCACCTTCAGTAGAAGCAGCAGCAATAGCAATAGCTGCCTCTTCTCTGGCTTTCTTGGCTGCGGACTTCTTTCTGGCCATTTCTGTCGTACAGTCTAAAAATTGTGATTTTTTTCATATTATACTTGTGCGCTACCAAGTTGAGATGAGCATCACAAGCAGCTACCAGGATGTAAGATGCGAATTGAACGTTGGCGTAGAGGAGGTAAGAGGAATTGAATACGTCATCCAAGGTCTTAAGAGTGGCATGTTACAAGTAATAATGACATAAAGAATCCAACTAGAAGTGCCATTGGATTGTTGAATTGAGAACGTCCACTTAGAAACTAAATGCTTGCAACTGATATAATTGCGTCATCTTCCTTGAAGAATATCTTATAACTTTGAAATGTACGCTAATGTAAACATAAATGGCTGCTATTGAACTTTTTGACACTGAAATCAGGAATCTCATACAGCTTCTGACTCCGCCTGCGTTTCTTATAAATGCAGTGGGATCCTCTTCTCCTCATACCACCAATTCAATGCCAACTCTCCTCTGTTTAAGTCCAAATTCTCGCTTAAAACTCTCCATAACATTTTTGTAAGGAACGCTTCTTCGCTGCCACTACTTCTGGATATCACTTCCCAGAGTCTATCGTTCCATTCAACAAATAACGATAATGGGAGGTATGGAACCAAGTTAATGAGTGAAAGTATGTTTGCCTCTCTAACTGTATCCGGCGCAACTCTGTCCTGGAATTGGTACCTTTTGTGAACTCTGCCTCTAGGAAGGATGCCTTCAACAACAAGGTCCTTGGGCTTCTTTCCTTTGTTGGCTTTTATGATGTCACCAGTTTTCCTAGTTTCCTTGTCAATGTTGCTCAACGTGGACTGTGCATTGATTTCCAGAATCGGTTGCGCCAGTCCAAAAGTAACCGGATCAGAATGTGAGTCCGAAGAAGTAATAGGAACATCAAGTTCAATTCTGCTAGATCTGTGAATTAAAAGATTTAAGAATTCTTTAACCGAATCCCTGCCGTTTGCCATGGTGACAGGGTTAGACAATATCTTTTTGCCTAAAGTTTCTATTGCCACACTCAACTGGTGTGCTGATAATCTTCTCGGGAACTGGTTCAACAATAATTGAATGTAATCAACGTACTTCCCAATATCATTCGAGTCGATCGAGTTGATATATGAAAAGCAAAAGAGCAAAACAGAGTGGCTTGCTTCAACGATCTCAAAGCTATCGTATTTCGAATCGTCAGCCAATCCAAGACATATAGGGAATATCTCACTACTGATGAAATGGGGGTCTTCCTTTTTCAGCTGCAAGTAATTCTCCCAAAGCCCCAATGTGAACAATACCTTGGACCGCATAACATAGTTGTTGTTCAAGATCTCTGGATACAAGTTCACTTCTCTGTAGTCCCCAACCATATACATGGTCAACTGTTGGAAACTGTCTCTAGATTGCAACCCGATTTCAATTGCCAAGTAGTAAACAAAGTTGTAGTTGTCGAATCCTCCTTGACCTATTGAAAGTAAAATGAAGTTGACGTAGTACAAGTTGTGCAAAATCTTCAAAGAAATTTCCCGATATTCGGCTTCAATCAAGTGAGCGCCACGTCTGCTTTGAAATGGATTGAACACGAACGAGTTCCTGTTGGATGTGAGAAACCGAGTAAGGATTCCCTGGAAAATCACGACTTGGGAGAATAATAAACCCTTCAAGAAGTGCCAGAACTCTTGGTGGGGACTATTCA
The DNA here is from genome assembly GCA_030565385.1 of Kodamaea neixiangensis. Taxonomy (NCBI): domain Eukaryota; kingdom Fungi; phylum Ascomycota; class Pichiomycetes; order Serinales; family Debaryomycetaceae; genus Kodamaea; species Kodamaea neixiangensis. The sequence continues at coordinate 274,836 of JAJMBT010000011.1, read as the reverse complement.
GCTGTTTAATACTTTCGTTGGAGTTGAAACGGCTAGAAGGCGATTGAGTCAATGCATTCAAGTCTCGGTTAAATCTCAAGATCAATTCAAGAGATTCGAAAACAACTTGTTTAGAATTTTCGTCAAACCTCAATTGCTTCAAGTACGCCTCTAACAAAAACGATATTCTGTTGATGTGCTTAACAACTGGCTTCAGGGAAATTTCTTGTGAGATCGACTTTTCCAGGTTGTTAATCAGAATGTCAAAGAACTTGTGGAACACACTTGTAGAGTTATGAGGATCCAAGAAGAGCAAATTGATCAACCTGCGTATCATGAATAAGTCCAAGTTCTTGTCGGTAAAAGTATGTACGTTGTCATCCTTTCTGAAAAGAATGGCTAAACTGATAATGGATAAATTGACGACATCTTCATGTTGAATTCTCAGCAAGCTATATGTGAGTCCTTTGACAAATAAATTGCGAGCTCTTTCATCCCAATCATTGAAGAACCACATATATTCAATCACGTTTGCACGAGTATACAATTCGTCTCTCAAGTTGTTTGACAATGAAATACCTGTAATAATTGGAACAACCTTCCAACTGTTTGCAGCAGGATTGTAGTGCACAAAGTTTTGCATTTCCTTCAACAAAACAGTGTAGAATGTTTTAACAGGCAAACTTGGCTGTGAGATTTTTAACTTCTTGTCAAAGATCACCTTGAACACCTCGATGATCAAGTAGTTTTCCTCCACCAGTGGGATTTGGGGCCCAAAGCAAAGAGGTGAGTTCAAGAAACTGGCGAATATGACACGTAAGTTGTGTTCATTCTTAACGAATGGCAAGTAGTGATACAAGTATCCCAAAGTTTGTGAGATTGTTGTATCTGATTTGGGGTTTCTCAAGTCGTGTACTAAGAAGTCAAGTTCTTGTGGTGATTGTTGAGTACTTTGGAATGACAAGGGATCCTGAAATGAATTCACCAAAGCTCTGCCTTGAGGGCCCAATGAATTGTAGAAAGGCTTCATGTTAGGCTTCATACTTTTTTGAAATGTGGAGTGAAAACCGAGGAATAGAGATCGAAAGTCACGTGATCTAAAGCACCAAGAGTGCTGTAGTCTGGGCAATCCTGCTGAATAGATCAACGAATGATAGTTAGCAAGGGACAAAGAATGAATGTTGTTGGTAAGAGTAATCTCCTATTCACCTAAAATAGTTATATCTATTTTCGTCGTATTCAGCAGATGACTGAGGTCTTTCTGATACACAGTGGAACAATTATTAACTATAGCAGCTACTTCTTTCTCCAACATTCCATGCCCTAAGGTCCGTTCTTCATTGATGAGAACTGGTCTCAAGGTACTGAACCTTCCAAGGGAGTTTCCATTGGCACCAATATTTCAGAGGTGACTTCTGGAGCAAATAGCTTGGTGAATCTTACTGGCTTCAAAAACTTGCTGGATACAACCCTTTCAACTGGGAAGTGACCTGACCAAGTTACCAGCCAAGTAACCAGGGCACAAGGAAACACTGACGAATTTCAGCAACTTCTTTTGCATTGATCTTGGACCAAGAAAGGGCTAGCATAGCATTCAGTGTCTTGTATTGAGCAAAACAAGTAGATGTGAACTGCGTCGAAGAATTCAAGGTCTTCAGAAAGGTGCGGTGAGTTGCATACTTGACAAGAACCAAACGACTCTCGGTTCATTAGCTTTGTTTGTCTTAGCAGTCTTGAAGAAAATCAGATCAAGGAGTTTTGCAAGAATTGGTGCCTAAGAAATGCCGTATTGCAATACGTGAACTTGTTTAGTGTTGCTGCCTTTAGGAGGCTGCAAAACATCAACATTGTGAATGATAGTATCCAGACGATTCTCTGTATCAGATATTTATCCTGACGTGTCCTGAGTTAGCAAAGGGCTCAGTCTAACGGAGATAATAGGTGTTGGGTTATCTACTGTTGGTAACTCTCCTTGACTAGAGTGTTACCGTAAACTTGTGACGGACATTGTATAGTTCTTGACAGCGACCAGGTATCTCTGGAGTTTGCACAAAATGACTTTCAAGAGTATGCTTCACGGATTTTGTAAGCTGATACAACAGATAAGGGCTTTTACTGGTAGATTCGAAGAGGGGAGAGCCTGATAGGAAGACCGAGGAAATGCCTTTTGCGGGGTTGCTATTCTTTATCTAGTTTCTAGAAACTGGAAGAGGAGTGTTTTTTTTTGCAGCCTTCTAATACCCAATGCATGCTTAAGATTAGAACTAATTATTTCGGCAGGGCACATATCGAGTAGTAAATTAAGCACAGCGCTATTACCATTTGCAAGTCTGTGTACTAGTAATGCTTGTGAGATTGTGCCTTGGTTTATTACTCTGCCTTAAACTCGCACTGAGTAGGGAAATCAACAGATCTCCCGTCAGGAGAAAAACGGAGCTTTAGGAGATAATCAGTTCTTGCAGGAAAGTGTTAGGAAGAAGATTGCGCTAAAAGATAAGCTGATTCCCATTTCCCACCAAATTCTTTACCCTTATTAACTCTTTCACAATACATAGGAAGAACAAGATATCTCTCACTTCTGAAGAGTTGAAAGACTAAGCGATTGTTGAGTGAATCGAGTTAGCAACAGATGTTTGTTCAGAGTGATCGAGTGCTGACGTATAAGTCAAGATGCTGTCGATTGACACAGATCACCGCTTGAACTAGAGATAAAGCAGGTTAACGGAACAAACGGCTTTAGCAGCGTGCTACACTTCAACCAATCAGCTTCAATTAGTGGCAATCCAGAAGACCCGTTTGCTACAAAGAGGCTTGAGCTCTCCTAGTTAAAAACACAATGTTGGCAAAACCACACATCAAACCTATTAATCAGGGCGCTGACGTAGTGTTCTGCCAGTTCCCCAACTTGAAGTACAATATTGAGCCAATCCATCAACCTCTACATCGAATGGGCATCATACAGGCGAAGCATACGGTGATATCCCGCATGATTCGTATTTAAAAGTCAACACGCATAAGCCGTCACAATCCGTTTGAGATAACGAACGTCCAGTGCCACTCTGGTGGCATGTTGGCTTCATGTTGATGTTTAATGTCAACTTAAACGTGGCTGCAAAAGAAGGAAACCTCGCATACATCCGTTCAATTTACGAAACGGAAAGCGGACTAAACCCGTACTCTCCATGTGTTAAGCCAGGAGCAAGAATACATGCACATACTGGAATGCGGTGGAACTACACCTTTGTACGTCTGTTTAAGCCTCTGTATCGTAGTTAACACGTTGTATCTGGGAGTTAGGATCTTCCACATTTGTACTCCCTTCTAAAAGCTCGACGTACTTTAGAAGGTTGCTCAGGAAGCTCTGGATATCTTGGGTCATAAATTTGATGTGAGAAACTAGTCACAGAGTTCTCCGTTGCCATTGCTGCCTTACGAGTACAAGCCGCTGTCGTCCGTCTGCATTTGTCGGCTTCCAAAGGATATATTGTAAGAGACTGGTACGTCACGTGAATCAGATTTCATGATTAGTTTTTGGGATGGTTGATTGACGAAGTGTGGGATGTTTGATATTCAAAGGATGGGTATTCGTTGAATTATGAATGGAGAGTATAAGTGTAGATTCTTGTCGATTGTTCAGTTCTCACGAAAGTACATTGAATTGGAATTTTGCGTTGAAGTATTTACATTGGTCTTCAGGCTCCATGAGTGCTTGTAAATTCAAACCAAGTCAGATTATATATATTCAATTGTTCTCTTCTTTGTCAGGAACTATTTCAAGGAAAGAGCTTCTCAAATTCACATTTCTTTGGGCTACGCTCTAGACCTTATGTTATCCAAAAGCTAAAAATTATGGAGAATTATTCTGCACATTATTCATTGCTTCTAGGTTCTGCTGGAGAGTTGTGAACAAGAACTGAAGTTCGACCCTGCACCAACCTACTACAAGAATAGTCAAATATTTTCATGTGAAAACGTATGCGAAGAATTGCCCAAGACCCCTTCAGCATGACACTTAATTCTACACCCCATTTTCCACCAAATAAAACTAAACTAGTTTGTTTTGACTGAGACACCTTCTTCTACCACCCCAAATAGTATTTTAATGTGTCTATTATCGATATAACGATGGGACATTGAACAATAGGGAATACTCAGTCCAAATAACCGTATTAAATAGACTGTCAATGAGTCAAACATTCAATGAAGTTAAAATTGCTTTACCTTTGGCGTAACCAGTTTACCGAGTGTATTCTTTTCGGTGCTCATATCTTAAGCGGTGTAAGAAGGGATTAAGGACCGGAAACAGTCCAATGAATACGCATTTAGGGTTTTGGATGGCTGCAAATCGTTCAGCGCGGACAATTCTGCAATTGAAGCGAGAGGCTGTGCATTATTCTAAAACTGTAAGCGCTCTATTTATCTCGGTAGAGTGATTCAACCAGAGTGGATGTCTATAAACCACGCTTACCTTGTAATATTGTACACCTTGTGTAGTGAACTCTTCGAGGCTCATCATCATCTATTGATGAATTATTTTCACAAACACCACAACAGCAAAGGGTTTTCTGAAAATCGGAACCTCGAAGCGGACAAACTAGTAGTCCGTGTGCTACACCCTTTGTACAAGCATCATCTCTAAAAGTCCAGCTTCAAAAATTTTATGGGGTTCAACATTTACCATTTAAAGTATTCATTTTCTAATCCTCGAATGAATCCCAAATATCAATTCCCAATTCCACAAGTAGACTCCTGCAAGTAGCCACATCTGAAACGTCCATGGTGGTGGCGAAGTCACATCATAACCAATATAACTAAGCATTCCAACCTCAGTTCACTCTCCCAACCAATACTGCCTTAAGCCACCGCACCGCTCCATTTGTGGCTTTGCATTTACTAACATTTTACCAATTCTGAGTCGCCAACTATAAACTGTGGTTTGGTTGTTCCCCTGTCGCAAAGGTGGCATTATTCAAGATATGGCATAAATAGGCAGGAATATTTCTACTTCTTGAACCCCATTCCAATCATTTATCGGTATGACTAAGGTTTCTGTTGCTGTCGTTGGAATATCTGGAGCCCTTGGCTCGGCTGTTTTGGAAGCCTTACAATCCTCCACTTTTTCTTCCAAGGTTCAATTTCCAATCAAGGTTGTCAGCAGAAAGGAGCAAAGTTCCACAGAGAAGGTTGAGTACATTCAATCTGACTTGTCCGATGCTGAGAAGTTGGCTGGCCAGTTGAAGGGTGTGGACGTGATTGTTGAATTGTTGGGAATTAACCCATCGACTGTTCCTTTATTGTCGAACATCGAGAAAGCTGCTGCGATCATCAAGCCAAAGCTTTTCATTCCATCGCAATTTGGTGTTGATATTGCTGCTGTCCAATCTTATGCACCAGGATTCTTTGCAGTCAAGACCAATCACTCCAACAAGTTGAGAGAAGCAGGCATCAAAACGGTTGACATTCTGACCTCTTTTTTTGCAGCCAAACCTTTCTTGTATGACTACATTGGTGCTGTCGGAGGTGACCCTACAACTAACACCTATGTTGTTAAGGGAGAGACAAGCCAATTGATCTCTATCTCAAAGACAGATGACATTGGTAAGACTGTTGCAGCTATTGTTACCTACGATATTTCAAAGCTCCCAGACAGCATCAGAGTGTACAGCGAAAACATCCCTGTGCAAAAGGTTCTTGACACTTATGAGAAGAACCATAACGTGAAATTGACCAAGTCTGCTTCTTTCACCCAACAAGAAGTACTCGAAGAGTTCCAGCTGAGCTGGGCCAAGGGATTTGACCCTTCAAAGTTCTTCTACTATTTGCATGTTGTGACTTCGCAAGGTAAGGGTGCATACTTTACAGAATCCGACAGAGAGCTTGTCAACCCTGGTGAAAGCTTGTGGAAGTGGGGAAACTTCTAATTTCATTCTAGTAAGGTAATAAAGTGAGTCTTTGACTCACGTAGTCAACTAATGCTGTAGCTAATTTAATAGGTCGTACAAATCACATAAACTATCAGGGTGCAAATTATCGCTTCAATCAACAAGACGATACTACAATTGGCTTAATTGAACATAGTTATTAATATATACAAGTATTCGCAGCCTCTCACCAAACTAACATTGTTATCAATTATTATAGTTGACGCAAGCTGCAATCGTCTAGATATTTCTTCGTAGATGTCTACACCCAGTCAACTGGAGTCTTCAACACCTTCAACAATTTATATTCCTCTGAACCCTCCTCAGGATGATGGTCGTATACCCAGCTGGCAGTGGCAGGCAACGACATCAAGATACTCTCAACGCGAGAACCAGGTGTCTGTAATCCAAACTGGGTTCCTCTGTCCAAAACCAAGTTGAACTCAACGTATCTACCTCTTCTGATTTGTTGCCAGTTCTTTTGTTCGTCAGTGAAAGGGGTGTCCTTTCTTCTCTCAATCAATGGGACATATGAAGGAACAAACGCATCAAAACACGATTCAATAATGTGCAAAATTTCATCTGCTGGCTTGGAGTCAAAGTCGTCAAAGAAAATACCTCCTATTCCTCTGGTTTCTTCTCTGTGCTTGATGTAGAAGTACTCGTCACACCATTTCTTGTACTTTGGGAACAATTCCTTGTCGTATTTGTCCAATGCGTCCTTGTGCTTCTGGTGAAAGTGCTTAGCGTCTTCTTCGTACAAGTACGAAGGTGTCAAGTCGGCACCCCCACCAAACCACCAAGCCTCGACTTCGCCAGTCTCTGGGTGGCTGGTCTCAAAGTATCTGTAGTTTGCATGTGTGGTGGGAGCATGTGGGTTACGTGGATGTATAACCAAAGACAAACCACAAGCAAAGAAGTTGACACTTCCATCGGCAGTCAGTGCCTTCAAGTTCTTATGGTCCGCTTTCATTCTGGTGACGGCTGCTGGAGGCAACTTTCCGTGAACAACAGAGATATTCACACCTCCCTTTTCGAATGTAGTACCATTCTGCAACACCATGGACTGTCCTCCACCGCCATTGTCACCTCTAGTCCAGGAATCAGTGTGGAATCCGACAGTGTCTAAATTGCTGATCGCCAGGGTGATTTCCTGCTGCTTCAATCTGACAAGAGCCTCCATACGCTTTTGCATTGGAAGGCTTTTGTCGTGAATTTGTTCCGCTGTAACCATGCTTGCTTGTTGTATTCTATATCTTCAATTCGTAACGAAAGACACCGGATATTATACAGCTTAAATACTGTTAACTCCTCGATCGATCTTCAATTTTTGATAAAAAAAACCAACGTTGAAAAATCACCTGACAACTTTAGTGGAATGATGTGAATCTAAACGAGGTTGGAGGAGGATTCGATGGAGAAAAGGAGTAGGAAAGCGAAAAGGAGGTAGAGTTAGTGGTATGAGGAGTGGTATGAGAATTTTGGTTCCATTGTTCTGATGATGCGTTGGATCTTCTGTCACTTCACTGACAATCTAAACCTGCAAACAAGCGACTGTTGCACTACAAGGATGATACTCAACAATTATTATTATTAGTCGTGAATATAAGCTTGACTCAACGTATATATGCTTTACTATGTGTGTTATTAAAATTCTCAGTCCTTACTTCTTCTTTTTTGTCTGGTTCCCTTAGGCACTCTAGCTAACCAGTACAAGAAGACAGCCAAAATCACGTCAATCACAATGAATGCAATGAAAATGCCAAAATCTCTCCATCTTTCGCTGAATGGTGCATTCACAGTCCTCAAGAAATCATCAGTGGTTTTCAATGAACAGAAAGCACAGTTCGAGGTTGCGTCTGGATTAGTCAAGTATCCACCTGCAACCGACATGTAAGGCTTGAAGTATTCAGCACAAGTTTGGTTGCTGCCTGGGTTAACGTGAAGCAACTCTTTTGGTGAGCAAGTCACCTTGTTATGTGCTAAACCAGTAGACAAAATACCTTGGATCCAGTACGTGAACGGGTTAGCTCTGTACATGAAGATCCAGAACCCTGGTAACTTGCTGGGTCCAGCCAAGACACCACAGAAATTCAAGCACATGGTGAACAACAAGGTTGCCAAGTTGGAAGCGTTCTGACCCAATTCAATGAACGAAATACAAACCTGGCCCAACGTGATCGTGAAAACATAGAAGGAAGTGATGAACATCCACATCAATACACCACGCGAGTGCACTGAGTCGGTTGGAATGGCGTTGTTGTACAATCCAACAGGGTAGTACCAACAAAAGAATGCAACAGTTCCAAGTACTACCTGGTAAGGGATTTCAGAAGTGATCTGAGCAGTGATGAAGGTGAACCAACTGAAGGTTCTGGAAGGAGCCTCTCTCACTTCGTAAACTTCTCTCTGTCTGACATAATAAGGAATCATCTGTTGAACTAAGGTATTGAACGCAAGCGTGAACATGAAAACCGCAAACATTTGGTTCTGCAAACCCTGTAACGATAAATCAGCCTTGAAGAAAGAGAAACCATTGAAAAGAGACGTTGTCACAACTAAAAGGACTTTGGAGTAGATGTAACTTGGCGATCTCCAGTTTTGAACAATAACTCTCTGGGATACAATCAAGTATTGCTTCCACAATGGCAAAGCGTACTTGAGGTGCGAGTCAGGGCTATCATCCTTTGGCAATTTGACCAATTCGCGTTCCATTTCATCCAACGAGGAATGCATTTCCTTGAACTCGGTGGAGTTCTTCCAAACCTCGTAGTAGTCTTGGTTGGCTTTCGAACCAGGAGCAGCTCCAACAACTTCCAACATCCACTCGGCAGGGTTGGCCTCCTTAGGACATGGGTGGGCACCGTACTTTTCAAAGTAGTCAATCAATGTCGAACAGTTTTCTCCCAATTCTCCAAAGTACACGGTTTCACCACCCTTCTGCAAGAACAATAAACGGTCAAATTCCTTCAACAATAGAGCAGAAGGCTGGTGAATGGTACATAAGATGGCTTGGCCATGGTCACACAACTTTCTCATCAACTTACAAATAGACCAGGCAGTTTGAGAGTCTAACCCAGAGGTTGGTTCATCCAAGAACAAAAGCAACTTAGGCTTGGCAACCAACTCAACACCAATGGTCAATCTCTTACGTTGCTCAACATTCAAACCTTCACCGGTAACACCAACCAATGCGTCGGCATACGCGCGCATTTCCAACAAGTCGATAATGTACTCAACATATCCATTCTTTTCGGAAAGAGAAACATGGTTTGGCTGTCTCAAGTAGGCGGAGAATCTCAATGCTTCACGAACAGTAGAAGCAGGCAAGTGCAAATCCTGTTGTTGAACGTAACCAATGGACCTCTGGAAAGAGGAATCCAAGCTGTTACCATTCACCATTCTGACACCGTCAGTGATAATACCAGAGGTGACTCTTTCGGACAAACAGTTAAGTAAGGTGGTCTTACCGGCACCAGAGGAACCCATTAACGCAGTTAATTGGCCTGGTTGGACCCAACCGTCAACATGGTTCAAAATCACACGATCTCCCTCAGATTTAATTTTGACCTGGTAAGTCAAGTCTCGCCAGTGGAAGGTACTCTCAGAGTTTGGTAATGCAAATTTATCCGAGCTTCTACTTGATGTATCCTTCTCTGCGTCAGTGATATCACTCAAGTCAGCCTTTTCATTGATATTTCCACTTTCGGCATCTTGCACCTTTGGTCTTTGCTTCTTCTGCTGTCTTTGCTGTTTTCTGGTGGCAGATTTCAAGAACAAGGCGATCTCACCTTTCTGCATCGCACCCTTGTTGATCTCAGTTAACCCAATGTAAACGAACAAGAACACGATAATGTAAGCAATAGCAATACCAAGGTTTCTCCACTTGTGAGAGTTTTCGTATTCATAGGACAAGCGAATGTAGTCGGTACCACTGACCATATTCAGTCCTGGAACTGCGCCAACAACAGCACATATTCTCTGGTCTGGAGCTACATTATCGTATGGCTTACCTTGAGGAACAAACGCAGAACACTCAAATTCTCGGTCGTGGAACTCGTTTACCATCAAACTCTCGAAAACATATCCAACGGGGTTGATATAATTGATCCATCTGGACCATCCCAACATACTTGGAGTTGGGATAACGAAACCTGTGAAGATAACCATCGCAGACAACAACACAGTGGCAGGAGTCATGGCACCTGCAAGCGAAGTCGAAACAGCACCCAATGATCTAAACATGTGCGACATAACAAATGTACATACCACACACATCAACCAATAGAAGAAGAACCTACCTGGTTCTCTTCTAAAGTTCACCATGAAGTAGAATACAAAGTTGAATCCAACAGACATACAACACTTGACTGGCAATTCAGTGATGATACTGGCAAGAGCATCGGCAGAGGGTCTGTAAAGAGCGTATTTCTTGTGCTTCTCAACAATAGGTCTGGCTTCGAAAAGCGACATGATTTCTAAAAGCGAAGCAAAGGCATTAAACAAAACGGCAAAAAACATGGAGGCACCACGGTAGTAGAAGGAGTCTGTCTTCTGCAGCAAGTTGTAGAAGACGGACGACAAAATTAACCCCATTACCACTTGACCAAAAATTGAGAAGATTGGGATCGAGGGATCGCCTTTCATTCTCAAGATGTTTCTGGACATAATATACCTCACTTGCATAAAGAAAGAAACGGTGTATGGGGATTTTCCAGAAATGTGCTTTGACTGCTTAGCCACATGCGCATTGTGGTACTCTTCCTTTCTGTTTTCGAGCTTGGCAGCTTCAAGGTGTTCGTCAATCTTCTTGATGAGATCAGCGTAGGTTCGCGAGTTCTTCCAGTGGTCTTCAAACTCAATAGCAGTCTTCGGCACCTTGTTCTCGAAACCTGCGCGAACAATTCTCTCGGAGGGATTAGTCAACGAGGTGAGGAAATCGGCGGTGGTTTGTCTTTGAGGACATTCCCAGCCCATTTCTATAAAGTATTCTTTGGCATACACAGCACTTCCAAAGAAAATCTGACGTCCTTCGTAAAGCAAAACGACCTTGTCAAAGAGATCGTATGCGTCTTGCGAACATTGGTAGATGGCAATCAATGGTGTGACATCCAAAATTGCAGCAGAAGTCTTCAATGCTCTGATAAATTCCAATGCTGTGGCAGAGTCCAAACCTCTAGTTGCGTTATCCCAACACTGCAAGTTTGCCCCAGTCAAAGAAGCTTCGGCAATGGAAACTCTTTTACGTTCACCTCCAGAAACACCTCTAACAAAATCATTCCCAACATTTGTGTTTCTAGTGTGTGACAAACCGTAGGTGGCCATGTAAACAGAAGCCATGTGCTTAGCATACGTTTCTCTGTCAACGCCCTTTCCTCTGTTGTGTGGAGTTTTCATTCTGGCTGCAAAATCTAAGGTGTCTCCCACACTCATGTGCGGGAAATGCACATCGGTTTCTGCAGAGTATACTACGTCACCACGGTGGTGTTTTTCGATTTCATGTGGGGTTAAGCCATCGTACGAGATTATCGATTCTTCGCCCACGTTGAAACCATACGTTTGTGAAGCGATTGTTTTTAACAAGGTGGAGCATCCAGAACCAGGTCTACCAAGAACAACAGTCAATTCACCTGGCTGCATAATAGCATCCATCAGCTTCAAGATATCAAAGTACACAGAAGGGTCTGGTTTCTTGACCGATCTATAAAAGGTCTGGGCATATTTTAGCAAGCCAGTAGCAACGGTAGGCTGGAAATCAGAGTCCGAAGCAATACCATAGGCTCTCAAGTCTCGGTAGGCAATGCCCAACTTGGATGGTTTGTAATATTCCGGGTCGGAGTTGTACAATTTGCGCATGTTCTTGACCCACAACTTGGCATCAAAGTTTTCTGAGTTTGGATCCAAGGATTCGATGACACCATCTTCAAAGGGAGTAATTCCAGGCACCTGTGACATGTGCGACAAGTATTTCTTTAACGCTTCGCTCGTGGACGTGTTGGTTCTAGAAAGCCCTTCTACCGAGCCAAACGAATCGTTCGTAAAAGTCCTAGCCAACTTGCGGATATGTGAACCAGTGGTTGAATCAAAGCCCTGGTACTCGTTAACAGATTCGACATCAGAAGCACTATTGCTTCCTACAACAGTGCCTGAAGGCTCTATCTGCCGGTCAACTATCTTCTCAGACATGGCACTGTTCTTCTGTTTGCCAACATGGGCACTGCCATCCTGATATATATACCAAAACAGTGGGGGCTCTTATTTTTTTGTGATGCATACCGGAAAGCGGGAAGTTAGCATGTTCCACTGTTGTAGGAAGGATGTTATGCACGTCGTGCAGCGGGTCGGGCTGCATTGGTTATGTGCCTTTTCCGATTATTGCAAGTTTTCACTTGGTCTGATCAGTACAGAGGCTGGGGATTATCGACCAGAGCATCGTATGCGGAGAGAGATGCTTGGTTATGGTACCAGGGGAGGAGGCTGATATTTCAGATTGTTGAACGCCCAGATTTGCACCCTCGAATGTCACAGTGTTCCAAAGACAAATGTGTTTCAACACACAGGACGAATCGGCTGAAATAAAGTGAGTCGATGGAAAGTCTACAAAGTGAACGTGAGATTATACTTATGGGTGTAGCACGCGAAGAGTTATGGTCACTCTAAAACGTCTTGAGTAAGGGGATAAAGTAGGCTCGGGTATCTTTGAATATGTGGAGTGCCTTTCGTTTCTGCTTAGAAAGTAGTAGGAGCTCTACTTGTAAGCTGACTCTTAAAAATAGATTTAATGACTTCATCATAGATTTCTTGTTCTTCGGCAACGAGTTTTCGACTCCGTGTCTACTTCGTGAGCTACAGGAGGTGGTTTCGCCTTATCAGTATAATTAACAAGCACCTCTTCTATACTCTATGTACTTAATCCCTCGGTGCTCATATATGCTAGGCTGATGCAGGGTACGACTGGGGGAAATTCTAAAAATCTCAGCCTATCAACGTCTTTGAAATTCGTGTGGCTGTTGTTTCTGCTTAACATAAATTCAAGTTGTCATAAATCTCTTGGGAAGAGTGGATCCTTCCGCTTATCGTTTATTGAAATGATATAACCTCGTTTACTACATACACAACGTGTTCTCCATCTATACGATGATTTGTATGGCTTTAGCACTCATGCTTTGACGCAACTTATTTATCGATTGTGTCTGCAAAATGGTTAACCTCAAAACCAAAGTATGCACGAAGCGCTTTTGTGGCCTGCAAATCGGAAATTACAGCTTCAGGAAGAATCAGCAGATATTGATTGAATGCTGGACCAATCGTGTTGGGGCAGTTTTTGAGGTTGGGATGAGTGAGGCGCAAGCCTCACAGAGAAGAAATAAGCCGAGATCCAAATAAAATACTACGCTCCATATACATGGCTTGAAGTTCTTCTTAAGGAGTAGTTGCGAATTACCCCAAACCTATGCTTGGAGATGTTGAAATTGCGCAGTTACTTGGGGATAGACGCCTCAGGGAAGACTGCCACTTGTGAACTTTGTGTGGAACACCTCGGGGTTTTAGTTGCGGTCTACCCTTTGCGTTTTTCCTTGGTAAGAATTCTGCACTAAGATATAACTCAGCACAAGAAAACAATAATTTCAGACGCAACTTCTCAGTTCATGAATATTCATACCAAGTAGCAGCTTGGTAGTCTGTGAATCCTCCTTCAATATTACCTTAGTTTTTTTTCTTAACCTCGTTTGGATCAAAAACTACTAGCTGGGATTTTCTGGTTAAACAAAGCACTTTTGAATCGGTAATCTCCTAAAAATTGTAAGGATTCTCTCCTTGGAAAGCAATTATCAGCAGACAATTATACGGTACTATTTCACGTTGCTTCTCTAAGAATTGTCCTTATTTTACTTGAGAAACATGACCTTTCACTTGCAAAATCACATTCAACAAAACATGCTTGAGTAATTCGACATAACTATGTCAACGGTGCTCAAAAATTGCGTTAGCCCATTTTTATCTCAGTTGCCATCTGACTTTCGCTTGTAGTCGTGATGATATTATTTTCCAAAGCTGGGTTTGGTAGCCAAATCGGTCTTCCTTCTATTCTGACCCCTTAATCTGGAAAGGACTTGAATTTCGTAGCAGTAGCATAAGAATTGAGTTGATGATTTGTGGGGATTGTAGCTGACTGAGTCGGAGACTGTCAAATCATTAATAACAATTGCGAATGGGAAATACTAGGAGATTGAGTTCACATTAATACTTCAAGTGAACAACTCAATAATTCCTAGAATGTCTTTATCTCATCTCCGATATATCTTATACTTCTAAACATCTCTAACTGACTCCATGATCAATCTAAGCATCCTTGAGCTACATTTCCGTCGCCTCCGCCCCTCACCCTCCTTCTAGTCTATCCCCTACATTCTTGCATTCCTATTCCATTTTTTGCACGCATTTATAAAGTTAGTCAATAATACCCCTATCAGCAACTAACACAAATTTTTACTCATAAGAGCTAGCAACACCTTTATCAGCACCCTTTGCAGTACATTACCCCAACATCTCAATTCCATGAATTTCACGTGACCCAATCTATATCATCACGAAAATGAAAAATTTAAAAGCGTAATGAACCTGATCTCCTCAGTAAACGAGCTGTCGCTCAAGGTTTTAGCTCACTATGGACCGGTAACTGCATTAAAACTCGTCAATGAGTATGTCATCGCTGGGTACGGCCCAATCCTCAAGGTCTTCCAAGTCATAGATTCAAAGGTCACCCTTTTGTTTTCCGACCAAGTGTTTAAGCGCAACAAGATTCACAGTTTAAGTGTAAATGGGCATCTTTTGGCAGTAGCTGGAGCACGTTCCTTCTGTGTTATGAATTTGCATACATTGGAAATGGTCAAAGAAAGAGCAATTAATGAGTGGATCACAACAATCGAGATTTTGAATACTCTGACTTTGCTCATTTTGAATTCACACAACACAATATACAAGGTGCTGATATCCACCTTAGAGTTACTCGAAAAGATCCACTGTGGGGAGAAATCTATATTGTACTCTGGTTCGATTCGTATAGTAGACTCAATTGTCTATGTTGCAGCTGGAACCGTAATGCATGGAGTTCTCATCTGGGAGCTTGACACCCGTAAGATATTATGCAACTTGACAGACCATGAAGGGTCCATCTTTGGAGTTCAAATAGATGCGTCTGCCAAGTATATTGTCTCGTGTTCCGACGACAGATCCGTCAAACTTTACGATTTTGCAGCCAAAGAAAACCCACGTCTTTTAGGCAGTGGGTGGGGACACGGCTCTAGAATATGGAGCTTGGCGTTCCTTAATGACCCTGGTAACCTCAGATTTGCCAGTTTTGGCGAAGACTGTACAGTTCGAGTGTGGGAGTACGATGGAACCTCCAACTTGGTGCAGCAAAAATTGCTCGAGAATGCTCATCGTGGGAAACACATTTGGTCGGGTGACGCCGACGCTGAATACTTGAGTGTACTTGTTAGTGGTGGTGCTGACGGTAAAGTACGCTTACATGACTTGAGAAGTGAAAATGAGTTTTTGCAATCCTTTAACTTGGCAGACATTGCTCAGACTGTCGATCTCACTTTGAAAAAGGCAGAAACTTTCAAGCAGTTTGTTGAACTCGAGAATTTAAATTTGCTTGTGGCACTCACCTCACAAGGTAACTTGCTCAAATTGGATTATTCGACGAACACCTTTTCGAGAATCGAATACCAATCACAAGAAAAGCTCGAGGCATTTGGAATTATGAGGGAACTTGGGGATCATGTTGTTATTTTGGCACGTAGTGGAGACTTGCTTATTGTAGATCCTGTCAGCGGAACTTCACAATGGAGTGCTGACCTGGTATTGAATGGCACCAAAGCTACAAATTTGCTTGCCGCGAGAATTTCCAACGGATACTTAACATTAACTGATTCTCCAAACCCCAAAATCCCATTTGTCTTGCGGTTTTTCGATAAGGAATTAAACTCGATTACTGTTGAGTTGAAGCAACCTGAACAGACAAGTTTCACCACAACCGACATTGCTTACGATGAAGCTAATAAGTGGTTGATTTTAGCTTCGAGATACGTTTCATTTGCAGTTTACGACTTAAATGAGAACAAGCACAAGGGTGAGATCTTCAAGAAGTTGTGCCCAGGTGATACTATCACCAGCATTTCCATCGTTAAGAGTGAGGCCAGTAAAATCACTGCTTTAGTCACCGTTAGAGATGGAGCGTACTTTTTTGCAGAGCTTTCCCAGTCCAGTGGCACGTTCTCAGTGAACATCATACATGAGAATAAGTTGTCGCGTGGGTTTGTAGAAGGAGGGTTCCTCGACTCACAGAACGACTTGATCTTGTACGGGTTCAAGACTTCGTGCTTTTACATCTGGAACGAAACAAAGCAGATCGAACTTACCAATGAGTTGTGTGGTGGATCGCACAGACAGTGGGAGTTATTCAGAACATCTAGCCAGTACAAATTTGCTTACATTAACAAGCTGGAGCTTCGCATTAAGACCTTCCGTCCAAGGTTTGAGGAAAGTGGTGTGATAAATGAAGGTACGCATGGTAGAGAAATTAGAGACGTCGCGCTTGGTCCTGTCGTACAAGACTCGCGATTATTGTTGTCGGCTTCTGAAGACGCCACAGTCAAGCTATACAAAATCAGTAATGGACAGATCAGCAATTACTGGACTATGAACCATCACATTTCAGGATTACAGAGAATCAAGTTTTTGGATGCAGAATTTGCAGCCAGTAGTGCAGCGAATGAAGAATTTTACATCTGGAAAATATGTCATTTTGAACTGACCCCATTCATCATAGAATTTGCTCGTTTGAAGCCATCCAGAGCCACAAACCCAGACTTGCGTATAATGGATTTCGCATCTTTTGAGTACGAGCAAGGTTTCATTATTGCAACAGTGTATTCCGACTCGAACATCAAGCTTTGGTATTTCAGTATTCAAGATAAAACTTTCACTGCGTTAGTTGATGAGTATTACAAGACTTGTTGTATTTTGAATGTTGATTTCCTTGAATTAAATAATCAAACTCTTTTACAGATCACTGCTACAGATGGCCATTTGACTATTTGGAACGTCACCGATACGATTAACAATCGCAGCAAGAGTTTGGGAAAAATGGTTATCAATCAAGGGCTCCACCAAAACGGTATTAAAGCGGTTTTGCCTATCCGTGAGTCTGACGGGTATCAGATTGTAACTGGAGGAGATGACAATGCTTTGATCTTGTCTGAGTTGACTATGAAGGGAGATTTGAAGTTGGAAGTGAAGTCGTTCATCCAAGACGCTGCTTCTTCAACCATAACTTCAATCAGCAAAGCTGCAGGAGACTCTGTGATTGTGTGCTCGGTAGATCAGATTATTCGGAAATGGGATTACAATAGTGGAGAATTAAAGTGTGCTGCTGCGAAGTATACTACCATTGCAGATACTGGGTGCAGCGATTCTGTTGTTGAAGGCGAGACTACGTTAGTAGTGGTGGGAGGTGCCGGATTATCGTTATGGGAATGTTAATCATACACTGTATATATACTATAGACTTTAAACACTAATAGAGAACCTCCAAGGTTTTTCAAACTTCTTGAATACTGGGGTGACACACTAGAAATATTAAGGTACCATCACTCACGGACAGCGAAAGATCAGAATCAACCTAAAAGTTTGACTGCTCTTCCGATCAGATCTACATTATCTGAGTTGTTCTTGGTCTTTCTTATCATCCTATATTGTACGTATTTGAACAACAGTTCATACGAGAATTATTTGTACCTCAAAGCTTAAATCGCCTGAGATTTTCAACTGATACTTCCTATGGCCTATTGGAAGACGTCTATTAAAGGCAAATGCATAGAAGAAATGTTGTCGTGGCATCTAGAACTCAAGTGGAGAAGGCGAGTGTGTGTAATTGAATGGGCTAGCTTAGACATCGACCCCCCAATGACTTGTACATAGATTAAATGACGATAAATTGCAGGGCACTCTCAACCACCGGCGATCACAACCACGCACTACCTCTCAAGCAGGAACTTACATACACCTATACCAGGAACACGCGGAGTCTCTCTAATTCCCTCAGCACTCTCGACTGATTGTATGATCGAATGATCCAATTATGTTCCCACCATCAGCAATCAGATGTTCCAAAAAAAAAATACCACGCCATATGCTAAGTCCGAAAAAAGTTTGCACCCAAAATTAGTGGTGTGATTCTGGCAAGACATACAAGCTGAAGGTATTTAAGCTTCTGGATTGCTTCCAGTTTGAGAGTCTTCTTATCCATCACATCTCATACACATACACATATAATTGCAATGGTCAACTACGTTTTTAAACCAACTCCATACTACAAGCTTGCAGCTAGAAGAGTACCCAGTTTGTTCGCTTGGGGAAGTGCTATTAGCGTCTACTTATTTACATGGCACTTTGGTGCCTTGGTGAGAAACAAGATCCACGATGTTCCTGAGAAGAACCACGGTTGGATTGTTCACACTAAGTTGGAGCCAGTAGAGTAGGCTTATGTCAACTTTATATATTCAAATACAATGCATGATTAATGAATTTAGAGGCCGGCTGTAGTCATTTTAGTAATAGCTGTAGGAAATTGTTGTTGATTGAATATTGTTACGAGACCTGGTAACTAGTTTACAGCAGCCTATTTCCCATTTAGGGCATACTATATCAATTACTTGTATTCACTATACAACTCTAAGTACTCTAGGCACCTCTAGAACGGCTCACTCTTCAAAGCTTTAACAATCTCAAGTTAAACACACAGTCGTTGATGGTTTGTTCTTCATCAATGATGACCTTGTCAGCAGAAGCGTCCGTGAAAGCTCTCAAAGGAGTCTTTTCCAAGAGCTCCTTGTTGTCAGCAAGAACAGTTTCAAAGTTGATGGTGTCCTTCGTCAACTTATACTCCACGTGAACATCGTCTGTGGTGTTCAAACCGGCCTTCTTACGCAATCTTTGGATACGGTTGATGACTTCTCTGGCCAAACCCTCGTTCTGCAACTCTTGGTGTAAGTTCACATCCAAGATGATCAAAACGTCTTGCTGAGCTCTAGCCTCAATACCTTCGGCAGCCTTGGATGCTGGCAAGCCTCTTTGCACCTGCAAGTCTTCCGTCACCAATTCAATTCCATCCACAGTAAGCTTACCGGTCTTGGCAAACTCTTGCACTTCGGCTGAGGTCACAGATGGCAACGCAGCCTTGACCTTCTTGGCGTCCTTCTTCAACTTCTTACCCAAAATTGGCCAGTCGGCAACAACAGTGTACTCGACACCGTACTTGGATTCGTCGTTGGTGATGACAATGTTTCTGACGTTCAACTCACCAGCAATGTACCCCTTCAAAGACTCGACATCCTTCAAGTAGCCTGGGTCCGAGTGCAAGATAACCAACTCGTACAATGGGGTCTTCAAGGAAATGGTCTTCTTTTCTCTAATGTTTCTACCCAAGTCGATGACCTTTTGCATTCTGCTCACAGCAACTTCGATCTCCTTGTCGAACAACTCCTCTCTAACAGTTGGATACGACAAGAAGTGCACGGATCTGATGTCCTTGATTGCTGGGTTGACAGAGAACTTCTCCAAGTCGGCAGTAGCAAAGTATGGTTTTATTCTCTGGTAGATGTTGTCTGCCAAGTAAGGTGTGAATGGGGCCATGGCACGCGACAAAGTGAGCAAGGCTTCGGCCAATGTGTTCAAACCTCTCTTGGTGTCCTCGATGCCATCTCCACTGTATCCCTTGATTCTTCTACGGTTGAAACGAATGTACCAGTTGGTCAAGTCATCAATGAACGAGAGCAATCTAGGCACCACAGTGTACAATCTGTAGCCAGCCATTTCCTCGTGGATGAACTTGATCAAAGATTGGATGGATGCCAACAACCACTTGTCCATGACATTGTGCGAGCTGATGGCAGAGTCGTAAACAAAGTCTTCATTGTTTTCCTTCTTGAACAAGTCAGCAGCATCCTTGAAGAACTTGTAAGAGTTGTACCACGGCAACAAAACACTAGAAACAACATCCTTGACACCCTCTTCCTTGAACTTCAAGGTTTCGGCTCTCAAAACTGGAGAGTTGATCAAGTACAATCTCAATGCATCGGCACCGTAGCTGTTCAACACAAGGTTAGGGTCTGGGTAGTTCTTCAAACGCTTAGACATCTTCTTACCGTCGGCAGCCAACACTATACCGGAAACAATAACATTTTGGTATGAAGCAGTGTTGAACAAGTGCGTTCCCAACACGGTCAAGGTGTAGAACCAACCTCTGGTTTGGTCCAAACCTTCAGAAATGAAGTTGGCAGGATATGCGTCCAAGAATTTCTCCTTGTTTTCGAACGGGTAGTGCTTCTGAGCATAAGGCATCGAACCTGACTCGAACCAACAGTCAAAGACTTCCTCAATTCTCTTCAATTGACCCTTACCCTTCCTAGATGGGATTGTGATTTGGTCAATGCTCTCACGGTGGATGTCAGTGATGTCCTTGACACCAGACAACTCGCGCAACTCGTCAATAGAGCCTACGCAGACAATTTCTTCAAAGTCGTCAGAGACCCACAAAGGAATTGGGGTACCCCAGTATCTGTTTCTGGAAATATTCCAATCTCTAGCATTGGCAATCCAGTTCGAGAAACGCTTTTCCTTAATGTTGGATGGAACCCAGTTGGTCTTCTCTACGTTAGCCAACATGTCTGGGATGATCTCTCCAACACGCACAAACCACGCTGGGACAGTCTTGTACATCAATGGAGTGTCGGATCTCCAGCAGAATGGGTACGAGTGCTTTGCCTGCGAGTTCACCAAGATTCTACCATCGGCAGTCAACTTCTTGAGAACAGCCTTGTCGGCATCCTTGAAGTAGAGACCGGCGAATTCGCCAACATTGCTTTTCATCTTACCGTTGTCGTCGACAACTTCAGGTGGAGTTCTAGTTTCTGAGATGATTCCTTCCTTGGTGGCAGCGTTAAAATCCTCCTCACCATACGATGGGGCTTGGTGGACAATACCAGTACCAGAGTCGTTGGTAACATAGTCGGCAAGAATAACCTTGAAGGCGTGCTTGAATTCTTCGGCAAAGAAGTTGAAAAGTGGGACGTACTTCAAACCAGCCAAATCCTTACCTTGGATCTTCTCGACAACCTTGTACTTGGCAGCCGCAGGCTTCTTGTACAAAGTCAGTAATAAGCTCTCCAACAAGATGTAGTTCTTCTTCTTTTCCTCGTCGTAAATCTTGACGTACTCAAAAGCTGGGTTCACGGCCAAGGCAATGTTTGCAGGCAAGGTCCATGGGGTGGTGGTCCATGCCACCAAAACGGTGTCTGGGTCGTCGACCAATGGGAAGGCAATGGTGACAGCAGGATCGTTCACTTCCTTATAGTTCTGCTGAGCTTCGAAGTTCGAAAGTGGAGTTGTCAACCCAGTGGAGTAAGGCATAACTCTCAAACCACGGTACACAGAGTCCTTCTTGAACAATTCGCTGAAAGCCCACCAGACCGACTCCATGTATTCTGGGTACAAGGTCTTGTAGTCATTGTCCATATCAATCCATCTACCCATTCTTCTGATGGTTTGACGCCATTCACCGGCGTATCTCATGACAATTGCACGGCACTCGTTGTTGTATTTGTCAATTCCCATGGCATACACGTCTTCCTTCGAGGTGATTCCCAACTTTTTGTCAATTTCGTGCTCAATAGGCAAACCGTGGGTGTCCCATCCAAAACGTCTTTCTACGTGGTGGCCAGTCATAGTGGCATAACGAGGAATGATGTCCTTAACTGTGGAAGCCAAAATATGACCATAGTGGGGTGTACCTGTTGCAAATGGTGGCCCATCAAAAAAGGCAAACGCGGGCAAATCCTTGGTCAACTCTAAAGAACGCTTGAACGCGTCAATCTTGTCCCACTCATCGTTAAGTCTCTCCTCTTCCTTGGGGAAGCTGAACTGTTGATACTCTTCGGTCATGGTGACTTCTTTGGACTTAAAATTTTTAAATTTTTCAAGAGTCATTGGTAAAGATCCAAAGTGCAAAATGTTTGGAACTGGTACTTATAAATGTTAGGGAAGCGGGTTTCAGTGATGTGTCATAGATAGTCATTAAGGTTGTGAGTCTGAGAGTGAGAGGAAGTCATCCTCGTGGTTCAGGTGAGTCAGTCCAGTTACTTGGGTCTTTCGAACACGCATAGACTATGCGTTGAGTGTCTCCCATTATGTGTCACTATGACTGATTTTTCACCTACAAGGATAGAAACTGTATTGCAGCAGACTACTATTGGTTGGGTTAGAAGGAGTATAAAAGCCAGGGTGTGTATATGAGAGCGACCTGAATTTCGATAGCACGCAGATAAAATTCCAGTGGTTACTGACGTGAGTCATATGTTTGGTTTTCGTCTTATCGTCTTCCTTAAATGTTCAACAGATTAAGAGTGCTCATTTAAAGAATTGTGATAGTACTCGTGAATAATAATTCTCAGCGTTCTTCAACAACTTGTAAACCTTATAAAGAACAAGTTGAGTGACTGTACAGTCTTCATAGATATCTCATATATTTGTTCTACGTAACCAAAACCGACACCACCAATCCATATATATTCTGTCATATGTACTTCACTCACTAATTGATCTGTAAAAAAATAAGATGATTCCTATTAACACTCATGGACTAACCAAAGTAGTTGTCGGGTTATCAGGAGGTGTGGACTCAATGTGTCTCACACATCTCCTATCACAACTGAAAAAGCTTCAAATATACGCAGTCACTATAGATCATCAGTACCGCGATGGGTCTAACGAGGAAGCCAAACGAATAGGAAAGTTGGTGGAAAAATGGCCTGGTGTAACTCATATTGTTGAAAAGTTGCTGTACAATGTACCGGTGCGACAGATTAGCAACTTCGAAGAGGTTGCTCGCCACAAAAGATATGAGATCTTGGGTAGAATCTGTTCAAAGTTTGGTGCTCCGTTGTTTGTAGGTCATAACATGAATGATCAATTGGAAACCTACTTGATGAGATTGGGTAAAAATTCATCGTTGTTTGGATTGGCAGGTTTACAAAGTGAAAGCAAGTTGCCGATACTGGGATCGCCCTCGTCTGAACTAAATCCGACCAATCATGGCGTAAAGGTATTTCGTCCATTGCTCTCCACCTCAAAAGATGAAATTGTACATTACTGTGAATCACAAGGCATTGAATGGTTCGAAGATGCTACGAATAAAGATATTGACCTCACAGAAAGAAATTGGTTGAGACATATCATTAAAGATGTTGTTCCTACCCAGCCTGATCTTTCCATAATTGATGAATTGAATCTTCAACAAACATGCAGTGAAATTAGTGAAATGGTTCTGTTATTACTACAGAAGGCAAAAAACTTGAAAAAGCTCTTAGAGAAGCAAGAGGATCTCAAGATTAATAAGGAGAATGGAAGTTTGCATTTGAAAGTCCCCGTTGGTTTGTTTCGTGGTGATAATCAACTCATTATATCGAGGTTCCTCTACAACCTTCTTTGGCAATTTTCGTCCGTCAAGCATTACTATTGGATGTACACGAAGTTAGAAAGAGGTTTGATACCAAGAATCTCACAAGGGATTGGAAAAGTTGGAAAGATTAAACTTACTTATCTTAATTTGACATTTGACATTGAAATAACCGATAACCAAGTGATATTCGACATCTCAAGACAACCTCTATTGAAAGAAGACATAGAGAAAAATACAATACAGCTCGATTTGGATGGTTGGAGTTCTTGGATCTTTTTTGACCAAAGGTACTTCCTCAAAATAAAAGGAAAGGGCAGGTACAAAATAACTCCGTATAACAAAAAGAGTTTTGGGTATGTGTGGGAGAAGGAGTTGGAAGGGATACCTGTGGTGACACAAGACGGCTTGATAGTCCTGATGCCAACCCTTGGTGTAAACTTTGGAGTGGAGTCAGAATGGCGTTTGAAGGGTCCAGAATCTGATAGTTTAAATAATTACTAGGGTCCTGTGTTAAGAAATTACATGACTTGCTGATCAGAGATTAAATTACTACGTCAAAGTTTGGGTTTTCTTTCTTTAGACTCATTTGATTTTCTTGTTAAGCTTTCTCTTGTGAGATACGAAATGATACAGGATTTTAGAAACACTTCATATCTGAGAGACCTCGCTTGTTAGAACCACCCCACCATGTGATTGATGAGTTCTCCTAGACTATTGTTAACCGAAACTTATTAACAATTTTAAACTTTTGTGGCCCAAAATATTCGTATTCATTGGACCTATAAATGTTAACTTTGAAACAGTCTTAGGGTAACTTGGAGCGATATTGAAGGATAATGAACGCCTTTTATATTACACTTTACAAGCTAAATTGCGAACTCGTTTTAAGGATTTCCAGAACTCTGCTAACTAATAATTTATAGAGTGTAAAATAGGTTAAGTATAGTGTTGAGGGGCACCGTATACTGGAGTAGACAGACTTGCTCCACCGTATGTAGGTGTCGAACTTGTTGGGGCCCCGTAGCTTGGAGTTGAAGCAGCAGGGGCTCCGTAGCTGGGGGTCGCCTTTGAGTCACCGTAACTTGGACCGTCAGTCGCAGAAGCCTGTACTGGAGGATTGTATGCAGTGTTGCTTGTGGAACCAGCACGGTAGGATTGAGGAGCTTCAGGACGGTGTGTCTGCGCAGGTTGGGCTGGAGCAACGTGATTGTAAATTGCTGGAGAAGCTTGCGACGGAGGAACATAAGCATTGTTCTTTGGAGCAGTAGAGTCTGTTTCGTCATTGGATAAACCCTTCTCTTCATCGAGAGATCTGTTGTGACCAACATGAACTGGAGCGCCTGCGTTTGCCGTCTGGAAAGCAGTAGGCAAAGGATAGATACATCCATTGTAATGACCAATTGATGACGCATAGGCAGCAAATCCGCCGCCAGCTCTTGAGCGAACAGTGACACTGTAAATGCTGTGCAAGGTCAATGTGACAAGGAATAATACAAAAGCAATAGCAGTAGTACCCATGGAACCCTTTCCAACCTTACACCAGGTGGCACTGTAAACAACATAAGTTCCAGTCCAAAAGTCGACGTCGGCACCAACAGTGCAATCCAATGACAGGAAGTTGTAAATTGCCATTGCCGTGGCTGCGATCATAGTGAGTGTACACCAGATCTCGAAGCCAAAGATCACTCCAGCTTTGGCCAGTCTTGAGAAGGCTGGTATAATAGTAAGGAACGTGTATATAACACTAATACCACTGAACACGACGACAAGAGCAAGCTGAACGACTCCAACTCCAATAGCTCCCATAACATAGGCAGGAATTACCACCGAGATAAATGAAAAAATAAATTGAAGAATTCTCAAGAAGACACTGAGTGATTGTTGGAACATGATGTTGTAGTTGATAGATATTGAGTATGGAAACTTGGAGACTTTACCCGTCTTTTATACGTATTTCCCTATGCTACTCGATTGACTGCAAAATTGAACCGTTCTACGAAAACGACACAAGTACATTTTGGGCGAAGGGGTGCATTTGACATGGGGGCTCAAAACGAAACATAGACGATTTTGGGCACGGCCATAACAAAAAGCTCGTAAATGAAAGCTTTAACTATTGGGATAGAACCTAGCCTGCAAGTGATTGTTTCATGTCTAGAATAATATGGGGACGTAGAGAAGAATTGATGCTTTTGTTACTGCAGAAGTGAAGTACCAATGGGTGTCCACCGTTTTTGCAAGTTGGTTCTTTGGATATTGACAGAGGCTTGTAGCGAAAGACACGGATTTGTTCGAAAAAGCTTATTTGGGGTGGGGAGTAGATAGCGGAGTTGGTAACTGCTACGAAGGTCATGGTTAGGTGTATTTTCTGCTCTATTGTATTTTCTGTATTGTATTTTCTGCAGTCAACATTTTAGATTTTATCAGCCTCGATTGGTTCTTCATGATCTTGGTAGCGTAAATTTTACTATTAATAGTCAGGGTGGATACGGATGAGATGCGAAGGGCTGTGCATGTCACCGATGGTCTGAATCGACTCCATTTCAATGTCAAAAAAGGTATTAATAGCACTTGTACTATCTGAATTGGCTGTGCTACTACTCTAATGAGAGTATCAGCCTTACTTCTTAGCTGTCAATGCAAGTCTTCGTGCTCGTCCTGGAACTACTCCCTGCTTTCGTATTTGAATGTTAGAAGAATTAATTTGCAATTGATGTCCAGAAACAACAGCCGTCCAATGCATAAACAATTATTCTTTGCTTCCGCAAGTTTCCCCTTAAGCATATTATAGTAAAGAGCCCGAGAATGGGTTTGTTGCTATCAAATGAGAGGTTGCTGAAGCTGGTTATGTGTTCTCCTGCAGTCATATATATTGTTCTGAGCAGCCGAACGGACAGGTCAATTACAATTGAACGATTAATCCAAGTGGCTCACCAGAAATTAATATCATGATCTTAATCAACAAACCCAACTCTTTGGAGCTACTGGTGGGCAAACTCTGCCGATAGGTCTGGCCGCTGAAGGTTTTCATTTAATATTTGAAAGAAACTTGTCGAATTTTAGGAAAAGTACTTTCATGATGTGCTTTCACAGAGAAATCGGCATTTAGCAAGAAGCAGCAGTACCTTCACAGTCAACCACTATTGTTGAGACAACTGCTTCAGAGGAATTTGAACCCAGTGCTAGAATACTATCAATTGAACCAATTGAGTACACTTTCATTCCCAAAGAGGTCTGCCTGCGAGGGAAATATCTTAGCTAAAGGAACTGAAGTTGATAAATCTCATGACAGTCTAACTTCAAACGGCATGATCGAACTACTAGTCCTTCTGCAGGATTCAGACAAAACCGACAAGCAAGTTTTACCATCCACCCACAGTTCGAAGCATACTAACTTTGCAAGTATATGATGTTATACACTCGTACTCTCAATTAAACAAGTCACCCAGTCAACACCAAATTCAAGATAGCGTTTACAAGCTTTGGAAAAACATCAAAAACACAAGGTCTGCACGATTCACTACGATCCCTAATCCATTCCATTAGCGCCATTGAGAATTAAGCAAATATCATCTTACGCGTCCAATTAGTGTACGGACTTACTGCTCTTCACCTATATCTTATTTTTGTCTTTTCAGGTACACGTCCAACTCATCGATTTAGCTACTGCATTTCAAAAGTACGGGACAGATCTGAGATCATTCAGCTCATTTAATTCACATTCGACTAAACCTCATTTTGAAGAATGTAATCTACTCACATCAGTAACACGTAAACATCTACTATAACTCAATCAACAGTCCTCTCTTTTGTCATTCACAACTCGTGCCTTATTCCAACGTTCGTGTCCGCGAACCAAAATAATCAAAATAAAAACACCTCACCAGATCAAGACAGATCACATCTACACCAGTGCAGCATGGATCAAGACACAGATGGGGAGATATTACCCCACAATCAGCTCTACCACTTCATCCACAACCTTCTTTCAGTCTCAAATCCTGATTTCACAGTGAATGCTCCACCAGAAGTCTTGTCCACATTCATCCAAAACCACTCTCAAGACACTCTTTTCATTGTTAAACACATTCTGGAAGATTCTGAGTCGTCCAGTTATGAGGTTGTTGGGGAATTGGGTGTTTTGGATAAGGCTTCTCCTGTATCTCATGTCACTGTTGTTATTAAACTGAAGGGCCAGTTAACGAAGAGCACTACCCTAGGCGACTATCTCAATATCCTTCACATCCCAATGATGGTAGTTGCAGATGATGATAAGAACGCCGCAAATACCACCAAATCATCCAACGAGTCGTTTGAAAAATTAAGATCTTTGATTAACTTAGGCCTTGCACCTTACTTTGATCTTATCATAAAGCAGGAAACTAATGACGACTCTAGCACGTCAGTTAACATGACCAAAAAGAAGTTCAATGAACTCTCTTTATCGTTACAGCATTTGCAGCAGCGTATTCAAATCCCTGATTTGCTCATTTCCACCCACCCTAAGATCAACACTATCTTGTCTAAAAACCCTGACATCTTGGAAAGTGTCGATACCGAGGAAGTTGAACCTGTCTTCAACGACATAATCGAAGACTCGGTTTTTCTCAACGAGTTGACCAATGTTGTGAACAATTGGATTAACCAAATACAGTCAATTACGAAACTAAACCATAATCCTACAGATGGTGAATCCATCATTGAAGAAATCCAATTCTGGAAATCAATGGAGTTGGCCTTAATGTCCGTTACCCTGCAGATATCTTCGCCACAGGTCCAATTATCAATCAAAGTGTTGAACAAAGCAAAACGTTTCCACATCACCTTGAGTTTCCAAAATGATATAGGATTGAATGATAAGTTAACCACCACCAAACTAAACAACTCGTTGTTGAAGGAATTACCACTTGATGAGTTAATTTCAGTTTCTAACAACACAAACGACTTTGCCAAGTTAGAGATCGCCATCATCAATTTGTTTAACCACTTGAAAATCAAATTGAAGAATTTGAACTCATACCCTTTGACTAGATCAGTCGAACTCATCGAAATCCTCCTTGATGATATCGTTTCAAAGTTTAAATCGATTTTGGTTAACATGTCTATTATGTCACTCCCACTTAAACAGTTCTTGGATTTATATGACAACACTTTAGTCTTGAAAATATTCAACATCATTGACCAAAACACCAAGTTCATGATCAACTTGATTAGAGAGTTGTTGAGAAAGAGACAGGAAAAGTTCATTATCATCAAAATCAACCAGACAAACTACAATAACCTTAAGGATAGGTTGGCATATTTGAAAAACTTCAGGATGAACCACAACAACCTTCTCATTATTTTAGAGAACTTTTTGGACTACAGCAGTGATTCCCACACATTTACCGAGTCCAACAAGTTAAATGATGCATTTAACAAGTACATATTGCCATTGAATGTCTTAGATTTAACGAGTCAGGGAAATGTGCTATGGACGATTAACGAAAAGTCATACCTTACTGTGTACAAGCAATTGAACTCACATATCATCGTTAAGTTAAATCAATTGTTTGATACCTGTGAATCGTTCCTGGACTTTTTGAGCATTTTCAGCAGATTTGACACTTTCTCAAGTACCACTTTACTTCTGTTGATTAATGATGAGTACAAGTTGAAAATATTGTCAATGGCGAATTATGAAACTGAAAAGTTAATTGAGTTGAACTTGAACAACAATTTAAAATTGATCCAGACTATCACAGAATTTGACCAGGCTCTCAAGGTACCTTTGCGTCTGGGCGATAAGCCAGGAGAAGAGGAAAGAGTTGATATTTTATCTCAGATCACATGGCAATTGAGTCTTTCAACCAAGCTCAACTTTTACCTCAATAACTTGGAAATGCTTCTTGGTGTAAACTGGAACAAGTACTCTTTGGGAAATAAAATAGAATCTGAGGCAAAGAGTTTCCTCAACAGCTTGAACCCAGAGCAGACTTTCTTAAACTGGCTTAACAACATCACAAATATGATTGCCAACTTTGAGAAATCAGGACGCATCGTGAAGATATTGAACAACAACGATGAAGATGAATTCGACATTGTGGTAAATTTTGAATACTCCTTGATTGAAATATTCTTGCAATTGAACCAAGTGGTAAACTTGGGTTTCAAAATCCCTGTGAGTTTGTTAATCCAATTCAAGAAGATTGAAAAGTTGTATCCATTTATAGTTGAGTTGATTGAAACTTTAAACCTCTTCAAAAAGTTATTCCAATTCGATTTAGCTCAAACAAACTATGGCCTCAAATATGGATTCTTAATTGAGAACCAAAAGCTTCGCATCTTGGACAGCATACGAGAGTTGGTGAAGGTCGACTGGGTCTACTTATCACAAGCCTTGGACTTACTGTCTTTAACCGAAAACGAGTCTTCTTCTCAAAAGAGTGAGAACTTAATTGAAGTTCAGTCATTGAACGCTGTGAACTCTTTTCAGAAAAATATTTATAAATTGTATGAACAAATGAGCAAGTTGGCCAAATTTGACTCGTTCTTACAAGGATTATATTTCGATCTTCACAACGGTGAATATGACGCAGCTAAGATCCAAGAGAAAATCAAGTTGATACAACTGGAGTTCAACAAGCTTTATTTTGAAGAATTTGTATCTTTGGATAAATTGTGCGACTTGATCAACAGTGAAATTAAAGATATTTTGATAAAGAAATGTTTCATTGAGTTGTCACATTTAAACAGAGGTTTGAATGTTCGCTTGGAAGAAGAAGAAGATATGGAAGATGAGGAAGAATTGGAAGATAACAGAGATGATGCTAGTCATCGCATGGATGTTATTTCCCACTCTATTTTATTCCAGGACCAAACATTTGTGATATCTCCATCATTGGCGTCAAACAAGCAGTATGGATTCAGCAAATTAAATCAAGCTTTGTACGTGATTGAATCCCAATCTATGATCAAGGTGAATTCAAGTCGCGACTACAAATTTGGCAAGTTAGTGTGTAACCAAAACATCCTTTCAAACTTGATCTTAAAAATCTTAAACAAGATAGACTACGTTTTCGACCAGGGTCAACTTTTCTTCAATCAATGGAAGGTATTGCAGAATCTCTGGGAAATGAACTTGGATGCTGACGAAGATCTTAATAGATTGATACCACTTAATTCATCTTTAACTCAATGGCTTGAGATCATTTACAGAATTATTGATTTGAGATCTATTTTTGATAGCTCTGACTCTTTTAAGGATTTTGGTGGGTTATTGAAAATAAACTTTGCCAAGGTTCAATCCCGTGTCAATTTGAAGTTTGATTCTTTCCAAACTGAGTTGTTGAGGAAGTTCAGCAAAAAATTCCAAGAAGACTTAGTTAAATTCAATGGTGAATTAACGTCTGCAAAAGATTCTTTAGAGTTAAGATTAGACTTCCAGGTTGAAATTATTAAATTGGTTGTCAACATTGACAACTACCTCTCGTACAAAAGCAATCTTAAGGTTTGGTTGAAGAAATTGAGTGTGTTGAAACAAGGGCAAAACTTGTTATTGAAGCAAAGATTCAAGTTCGATCTGAATTGGATATACGTTGAACAGTTGGAAAATATCATTTCAATTATCACTTCCTTGTTTAACAGAAAGGAAAAGTTGATTCAAGACAACTTTGCTATTTTGAGCTCCAAAATTAAAGCCGAATCGGTGCGTTTGAATGATTCGATTGAATCTTTGACAAGAGAGTGGCCTTCGAAAAAGCCTGTTTCAGGTAACTTGAACCCATCACTAGCTATTAGCCATTTGGACAACTTTCAAAGTAAATGTGTTGGATTGAACAACAACAGAAACTCAGTCATAAATGTTTCCAAATTGTTGAGTATTCCTATCAGCATCCCAGAAGATGTGAATAACATATTAGAAGAAATCGAAGACTTCAAATCAGTTTGGTCTTCCATCAACACGTTATGGGAAGAATTGGAACGCATCAAATCCTTCAAATGGTCTGAGGTACAACCAAGACCTTTGCGTCGGCAATTGGATGATTTGCTCACTTTATCTCGTTCACTTCCTTCCAAGGTACGCCAGTATGCAGCTTTTGAAGAAATCCAGAATGTCATCAAAGCACACCTTAAGAATTTCTCTTTCATTAGCGATTTGAAGAACGATTCTATGAAACCGAGACATTGGGCGGTTTTATTAGGACAACTTGGGGTGGCGAACAAATCCTTTGAGTCCATGCAAGTAGGAGATGTGTGGTCATTGAACTTCACTTTGAATGAAACTACAATCAGAGCCATTTTGAGCCAGGCTAGCAACGAACAAACCATAGAAGACAACTTATCCGCCATCAAAGAAGTGTGGTCAACAACAACTTTCGAAATGTTCAATTATGAAAGTAAATGTCGCTTGGTCAAGAACTGGGACAAATTGTTTGACCAATGCAACAGTGACATTAATACATTGAGCAGTATGAGAAGCTCACCATACTTTAGTAACTTTGAACAAGAAGTAACGGGATTGGAGGATAAATTGAACAAACTATTTATTGTTTTGGATACATGGATTGATGTTCAACGTCAATGGGTTTATCTTGATGGCGTCTTTGGAAACAAGAACAACGACATCAAGAACCTTTTACCAATTGAATCCACGAGATTTACGAATATCACCTACGAGCTTTTGAGCACATTGAAGAAAATATATAAGTACAACTTAGTACTTGATGTTTTACTTGTTAGTGATATCCAACCTACCATGGAGAAATTCTTAGAGAGTTTGGTTAAAGTGAGAAAGTCATTGACGGACTATCTTGAAAAACAAAGGGAATTGTTTCCTCGTTTTTACTTTGTTGGTAACGAAGATTTGCTTGAAATTATTGGTAGTTCTGTTGACATTTCGCGTATTAACAGACACTTTAAGAAAATGTTTAGCGGAATTTCAAGTGTTGAGTATGTCAAGGAGAGTTCCACTATTGTTGCCATCACTAGTGAACAAGGAGAAACTGTTAGCTTGAATAATCCTGTTTCTTTGATAAAGTTTCCAAGATTAAATGAGTGGTTGAAAGAACTCGAGTTGGAGGTTAAATTGACTTTGGCAACAATGGTTAAAGAGGCAATTGGAATATTTAAACCATGGTTCACTTCAGAACTGGTTGATGACTACCACAAAACAATCCAAAAGTTTCCTGCCCAAGTTTGCACTGTAGCTTTTCAGATTGTGTTTACAAGCACCGTTGAAGAAACTGAAAACGTCGCCACACTCGTGGACAAGTATTCATCAATCATTAAGAGTTTTGCTTCATTGATTGGTTCTGAAATAACTAATATTGACAGAATGAAGGTTGAATATTTGGTTATTGAGGCACTCCACCATAGAGAAATTATTGATTCTTTGGTGAAAGCATCGAATCCTGAAGAAACAAAATTTATCTGGAGTATTCAACAATTGTTTTATTTTGAAGACAACGAAATTGATCCGTTAGGTACAGTCAAGATCAGGCAAGCTGGTGCCGAGTTCATTTACGGATTCGAGTACTTGGGTATACCCGAGAAATTAGCTTACACTCCTTTGATTGACAAATGTTTCCTCACAATGACCCAAGCCTTGGATCAAAAATTGGGAGGATCACCTTTCGGACCAGCGGGTACCGGTAAGACAGAGTCCATAAAAGCTCTTGGTAACAACTTAGGAAAGATGGTCTTGGTTTTCAATTGTGACGACTCCTTCGACTTCCAAAGTATGGGTAGAATCTTCTTGGGTCTTTGTAAAGTTGGCAGTTGGGGTTGTTTTGATGAGTTTAACAGATTGGATGAAAAGATTCTTAGTGCTGTTTCTTCTCAAATTGAAAATATAGAGATTGGCTTGGCCAGCAATGCACAAATAGAGATATCTGGAAGAACATTCCATGTGCACCCAGAAACTGGAATTTTTGTCACAATGAACCCTGGATACGCTGGTAGGTTTGAATTACCTGAGAATTTGAAGAAGTTATTCAGAGGCTTTTCAATGGAAAAGCCTGACCGTGAGATCATTGTGGATGTATTGCTCACATCCCAGACCTTCATCCACGCCAAGGAATTGGCAGCTGTTATAGTTCCATTCTTCTTAGAAATTGCCAAAACCTGTTCCAAACAAAGTCATTACGATTTTGG
The DNA here is from genome assembly GCA_030565385.1 of Kodamaea neixiangensis. Classification (NCBI taxonomy): domain Eukaryota; kingdom Fungi; phylum Ascomycota; class Pichiomycetes; order Serinales; family Debaryomycetaceae; genus Kodamaea; species Kodamaea neixiangensis. The sequence continues at coordinate 241,278 of JAJMBT010000011.1, read as the reverse complement.
TTTAAGGTCTTTGAAAAGTACTTTGATTCGATGTGGTTTGATAAAGAGGGCTGTCCCTAAAACTGAAATGGACTCCAAGCTTGAAGAGTCGAAATTTGTTTTGCAGGCTATTCGTGAAACTATCGCACCAAAGTTAATCAGAGAAGACGAGCTCATCTTGAATGAGCTTCTCCAACAAAAGTACTTCCCAGGAATTACGTACGATACCAATGATTATGGTAAATTCGTTATGGAGTTGGAAAGGTACGCTGAGGGAAGAGGATTACATGCATCTGATAACTGGACTACCAAGGCTCTTCAATTGTACCAGATTCAAAGTACCCATCACGGAATTATGCTTGTTGGAGACTCTGGTTCAGGCAAATCGACAATATGGCGACTGGTTTTGAACGTGTTGTCAACCATCGAGAAAGTTGACCATATCTCCTTTGTACTAGATTGCAAAGTTCTTTCCAAGGAAGACATCTATGGTTCTTTGGACACTGTAACCCGTGATTGGACGGATGGATTATTTACTAGTATTTTAAGAAAAATCAGAGCCAACTTGAGAGGAGAGCTTTCAAAAACAATATGGATAGTCTTTGATGGGGACATTGATCCAGAATGGGCTGAGAACTTGAATAGTGTCTTGGATGACAATAAGATCTTGACCTTACCAAATGGTGAAAGATTAGCTTTGCCTCCAAACATCAGGTTGGTCTTTGAGGTGGACACTTTGAGGTACACTACTTTAGCTACAATCAGTAGATGTGGTATGATTTGGTTTGACCATTCTTTAGTTCCATTGGAAGGTTTAATTAAGGACTTCATACATGATATGAGAACCAACACCACTTTCGACTTTGGTGAGGAGTTGAGTTTGGATAAGCAAGAAATTTTGAAGATTCAAGATGACTTAGTTAACAGCATTCTGGAAGTCGTCACTTCGGAGACCTTACAGTCGATTATTGACAAGGCTGCTGGAATTGACCATATTATGGACTTCACGGTTCATAGAACACTAGAATCATTTGCAACTTTGCTCAAGTCATATTGCCGTCGCTTTCTAACGTATCGGTTGGAGAATAGAGGTGTTCCAATTGATGAAGTTGACAAGTACACACGAAAAGCCATCCTCCTATCATTTGTGTGGGCCTTTGCTGGTGACGCTGGTTTAGATGCAAAATGCACCTTTGGCAATGACATAAGCACCTTGGATTGTTTTGCGCAAGCTGGAGCAATCGAGGAAGGTACACACCATATCGACTATGACATTGGGCTTCCTGAATGTGAGTGGGAAAGTTGGGATACCCGTGTTGATACGATAGACCTTGAGCCTAAAGATGTCGTAAACCCCAACACCGTTGTTCCTACCTTGGATACAACCAGACATGAATCGCTCATTTACAATATTTTGAATGAGCACAGGCCTTTATTGCTTTGTGGTCCCCCAGGTTCAGGTAAGACAATGACCTTGCTTGAAGCCTTGAGGAAATCTCCAAGCTTGGATGTATTGCCTTTGAACTTTTCAAAAGAAACTAGTCCTCAAAGTTTGATGAGATCTTTGGAACAACATTGTGAGTATAAGAAAACAAACAACGGAGTTACCTTGACACCTAAGGTGAGCGGTAAATGGGTTGTTGTATTCTGTGACGAAATCAACTTGCCTGGTATTGATAAGTATGGTACTCAGAGGGTTATCTCACTTATTCGTCAAATGATTGAACATAACGGATTCTGGCGTGTTAAGGATAAACAATGGGTTACTTTATCTAACATTCAATTTGTTGGTGCTTGTAATTCTCCAAACGACCCAGGACGTCACAAGTTGAGTGACCGTTTCTTGCGTCATGTTTCCTTGATCATGGTTGACTACCCAGGCCCAAACTCCTTGTACCAGATTTACCAAACGTTCAACTTGGCTGTTATGAAGTGTGCGCCAGATTTGCGTGGCTACACTAAAAACTTGACTGAGCTGATGATTCAAGTTTACTTGGAAACCAGTTCCCATTTGAATGCAAGCATCCAAGAGCACTACATTTACTCCCCCCGTGAATTAACGAGATGGACGAGAGGTATTTTGGAAGGATTGAGAGCAACTGAACACCTGGATTTGCTGACTTTCGTCAGACTTTGGTACCATGAAGGTTTACGTTTGTTTTATGACAGATTAGTTGGTGAATCTGAGAGGCAATGGACCAGAGAATTATTTAAACTGTCAGTTGAAACCTTTTACCAAAACATTGATATCGAAACAGCTATGAAAGAGCCTGTTTTGTACTCCAACTGGTTGACACTGAATTACGAATCTGTTGATGATGCTGAGTTGCGGAGTTTTGTTACTGAGCGTCTTCGTGTTTTCAGTGAAGAAGAAATCGAAGTGGACTTGGTTTTGCACGAAGATTTACTTGACCACTCATTAAGAATTGACCGTGTCTTAAGACAGAAACAAGGGCACATGATTTTAGCAGGTCCAAGCACAAGTGGGAAGACCACACTTACAAAGTTTGTTGCATGGATTAATGGGTTAAAAGTGGCTCAATTGAGCGTAACTAGGAATTTCGGCTTAGAAGACTTTGATCACACCTTGCGTGAATTGTTGATACGGTGTGCTCAAGGTGAGCGTATCTGTTTCATCATCGACGAGCTGAGTATCTTGGAGACATCATTCATTGAACGAATGAACACTTTATTGGCGAACGCTGAAATCCCAGGATTATTTGAAGGTGACAACTATAATTCGTTGATGACACTCTGCCAAGAGCAGTCCAACTCCCAAGGATTATTATTAGATTCACTGGATGAATTATATTCATGGTTCACCAGACAAATCTCCGAGAACTTGCATGTTGTATTCAATATCAGTGAATTAGGAGGCGACTCGAGCGATGGAAGTGGAATCAAGAAATCTGTCTTTTCGTCTCCAGCCTTGTTCAACAGATGTGTTTTAAGTTGGATGGGTGATTGGTCGAACGATTCATTGTTTGACATTGGCACTTCACTCATTGAGACGGTACCTCTTGACATGTCCAATTACAGTATCCCTGACACTTTTGAGCTGTCTATTTCCAAATATATAGGAGGCTTCAGGGACGTTATTGTTGAAACTATCATCTATTTCCATAGGTACGTTTTGACTTACGAAGGTACCTTGGAACATAAGAATACTCCAAGCAACTTTATTTCGTTCATTGATAGGTTTGCGCGGATTTTTGGCGACAAGCAATTTGAGTTGGAGGAGAACCAAAGACACATCAGTACTGGGTTAGACAAATTGAGAGAAACTGTGATCCAAGTCAATGAGTTGAAGTTGGAGCTTTCTAAAAAGCAGGAATTCCTTGCTACAAAAGACAAGGAGGCTAAAATTATGTTGAACAAGATGCTTACAGAACAAAATGAAGCTGAAAGAAAACAGGAGTTTTCGGTTGCAACACAGGAAGAATTAGGGAAACAGGAGAAGGAGATCCAACAAAGACGTGAGAGTGTTATGAAGGACTTGGAAAGAGCAGAACCTGCTGTTTTAGAAGCGCAAAGAGGAGTCCAGAATATTAAGAAGCAACATTTGACAGAAATAAGAAGTATGACGAACCCTCCCTCTGCAGTCAAAATGACCATGGAGTCTGTTTGTATTCTACTTGGATATGAAGTGAACGCATGGAGAGATGTTCAGGTTATTGTTCGTCGCGACGATTTCATTGCTCATATTGTGAGTTTCAACAACGAAGAGCAGTTGACTGAAGAAATAAGGGCTCACATGGAGAAGGTATACATTTCTAGAGAAGACTACAATTATGAGGTAGTATACCGTGCAAGTAAAGCATGTGGGCCATTGTTACAGTGGGTTACTGCTCAATTGGCATACTCCAAAATATTGAAAAACATTGGACCCATGAGAGAAGAAGTACGGGTTTTGGAATCGCAGACCAAGAAGACAAAGTCACAATTGATTGCAATAGATCAAATGATTGGTGAGTTGGAGGAGAGCATTGACAAGTATAAGGACGACTACAGTTCACTTATTAGAGATGCTGAGAACATCAAATTGGAAATGAAAACAGTTCAAAAGAAGGTGAACAGATCACTTAAATTGATTGATAACTTGACTTCTGAAAGAGAAAGATGGAAGGCAAGTATTAAGAGATTCGGTGACCAAAGAGAGCGACTCATTGGTAACTCGTTATTATCAGCAGCGTTCTTGGTTTATGCTGGTGTTTATGATCAGCGGGGACGTGAATTGTTGTTGAAGGCGTGGCGGACAAAATTGACAACTTCTGGTGTTACGTTTGATGAAGCCATTGTGATTTCCAACTACTTGGTCGATGGCAATGAAGTTTTGAAGTGGGAGCAAAATGGGTTGGTGAATGACGAATTGAACATTGAGAACTTTATTGTTATGAAACATGCAAGAATTCCAGTTATTGTTGATCCTTCTTCAACAATTATAAATGTCATTGAACGTTGTCATTCTGAAAGAAAGGTCACTGTTACAAGCTTCTTGAATGAATCGTTTGTCAAGCAATTGGAAAACGCATTAAGATTTGGTGGTATAATTGTCATTCAAGATGCTGAATACTATGATCCTATTATGGATTCGATTATGAGGCATGAAATCCGCCGTAATGGTGGGAGAATGATGATTAAAGTGGGTGACCAAGAAGTTGACTATTCCGCTGACTTCAAATTGTTCTTAAGCACTAGAGACTCAAACATTCAGTTGAAGCCATTTGTAGCTGCAAGAACAACCTTGGTTAACTTCACAATTACAAGCGGCTCACTTGAAAACAAGATTCTCAATGTCACTTTACAGGATATCAAGCCTGAGATAGAAAAGAAGAGAACTGACTTGGTGGCATTACAAGGTGAGTACCAAGTTCGTTTGCACAGCTTGGAAGAAGAGTTGTTATCATCATTGAGCGATTCGATTGGTAATATCTTGGATAATGATGTGATTATCAACACATTGGAGAACTTGAAGTCTGAAGCCATCGAAATTGATAGTAAAATTAGCGAGTCTGCAGAGGTTATGGAGACAGTGGAAGAAGTCAGAAACACATATTACGAAGTTGCACAACATTCTTCGTTGATCTTCAAACTCTTTAAGAGACTCAACTCCCTCAACAGGTTTTATAACTTTTCGTTGGACACTTTTATCAGCATTTTCTTGAAGGTGTTGAGCAAGACTGGAAAATCTGGCACTATTGCAGAATTCGTGAAGGAATTGTACATAGAGTCATTTGCTACCATTTCACAGTCCTTAAAGCATCACGACAGAATCATTTTTGCTTTGTGTTTGACCTTGAACTACTATTACTTGGAGATTGGACATCAAGTTCAAGAAACCATGATAGTTATTTTAAAGAATATTCAAGACAAATCAGCCCCAGGCTGCTCCTTTGCAGATATTTTGAATGCTTGCTTTGTCAGATACGAAAATGGGGAAGAATTGGAATCATTGTTGGGCAAGAACTCCGACAACGAGAGTTTCAAGTTGTTGTTTAACATGATCAAATCTTTGGACAACCAACGTAAGGATGCTTTCATGGATTCATTTGTTGAGCTTTCATCGTTCTTATTCTCGGGTATTGGAGCATACAGCTCAAGATACGAACTCATTGATTGGGTTAAGGAAATCAAGCTAGTACTGCCACACCAAAAACAACAAGCGAGCGGCGTCACACCGTTCTTGTTGGCTTCTCCAGATGGCTTCGATGCTACTTTCAAGGTTGAAAGGTTAGCACACCACAATAATGAGAAATTGGTAATAGTGTCCATGGGTTCTAAAGAAGGTGTTGAAATTGCAAATAAAGAACTCAACATAGCAGCAACAAAGGGCAATTGGATATTGATACAAAATATTCAAATGTCGCCTACCTGGTTGAACTATCTAGAGAGAAGATTGGAATCGATTCCAGCAAGCAGCAAGATAAAGGTATTCTTAACCTGTAACATCACATCAAACATTCCAGCAGCGTTAGTCAGCAGATCGAAGGTGGTGATTTATGAGAACCAACCAGGGTTAAGAAACTTGGTTTTTGAAACCTTCACATCGATCACGCAAGAATTGACCACCTACGACGGACCTCAAGAATTTAAGCATGTTTGCTTTTTGTTGGTATGGTACCACTCGATTATTCAAGAGAGATTAAGGTACTCTCCAGTATCTTTCGCAAAGAAGTACGACTTAAACGACGCAGACTTCTCTTCTGGGTTACTGGTGCTTACTAAACTCTTTAAACCTTTCAAGGGCAAATCAAATTTGTCTCCTGAACAGATCCCATGGAATGAAATAAAGTATTTGATTGGAACCATCACATATGGAGGTAAGATTGACAACAAGGACGATTTAGCTTACATTGAGAACTTGGCAAATCAATTATTCACAAAGGAATCGTTTGAGCACGGATTCAATGTGATTGATAATAAGTTAACCAAGGAACGCGGACTCTCATTGAGTATTCCTGAAGGTATTAATATTGAGTCCATGAAAACTTGGATTACTGAGTTGCCGGATTATGTTTCATTGACCTGGATTGGATTGGAGGAAGAAGTTGATGCACTATTGAGAGAGAAACAAGGCCAAGAGATATCACACCTGGTCGTGAAGTTGATAAACTAGATAGAGGTTTATTTATAAATTTATTATTTACTAGTTGTAGTTGATGATATTGAAGGAAAATGGTAGCTCGGACAAAACCAAGTACAACGCGTATCTTTGAGTTTTACTCAAGTACATAGTAGAAACTTCTAGGCTATTTATCTTATTCCACTTCTCGCTCCACAAGTGAAGCTACGAAGTTCATTTATTAACCCATAATATACATCCGATGAAAACTAACAAAATTAAATTAAAATACAATTAAATAACTTATTCGTCGTCTTCCAAGGTTTGGGCAGCAATTCTGTCCAAATCTCTTTGACCGTTCTCAGAGATTCTTCTACCACCCTTTGGCGAGATCTCCAAGACACCGATTTTTTGCAAGGATTGCAAGACTCTTCTGTTGATAGAACCGGAAGCGTCAGCGTGTCTGTGTGGTCTGAAACCTCTGTTGATGGCACCACCGTACAACTTGTTCAACTTACCGACACCAACTTGCTTTCTCAAGTAGATGTGTCTGGCAACAGAAGCAGCTCTCTTGTAGAACCAAGTCTCGGACTCCTGAGGTGGCAATTCGTTACCAGCAGAGGTCTTGACGAGGTCAACGTAACCTGGAACTTCCAACTTACCTTGTCTCTGCAAGAATTGGGCGTAAGCGTTGATGAAATCTTGAGCTGGAACGTCTCTGAAATATTGTTAGTAACTTGATCAAAGTATACGAGCTTATTCTGATCGGGAGGGAAGAGAGAGCAACATGGCAGCGAGTGGTACCTCGAGCCAAAAGTCATATTCAAGAAATAACTCGGACGAACCAAGCACGGAGTCAGCTGCAAGCTTCCTCTTCATTGAAGTCCCATACTGGGATCCATTCACATAATGCAAATGTAAGACTATAGACGTTGCGAGTACCCAATCAGATCAACTGACTGAATATTCTCTCTATCCACCACGACAGTATAAAGCAGTATAAACACATACCTGACGGAAACACCTGGCATTTTGTCTATTGCTTAATTTAGGTAAAGGTGAAGATTAAAACTTAGTTGTGCGGATTGCGTCTCTTTTATACAATGCGAACTAGTGAAAAAAAAAGTGAAAATTTTGTTTTGCATGTTGGAAAACTACAGGTTAGGAGAAAAAATAGAGAGTTCTCTAATTTACTCTGATGGTTTCAAATATATTGCATCACGTGTGAATATTTAGGGCTCAGATAATTTCAAGGTCTGAAGAACGATGAGTTTCCACTCAACGAATGTCACTTCAAGCTAGTTCTACCTAGTTACACTTCTTACTTCTTATACAATTATCAAATTAAATCATACAATTAAAACACCCTCGCCCAATATTCCTATATTAACATACATAAATACAGAGCTTGCAATCTGATTATCCAAAGATAAAAAGACTTAGACCTTGAAACCTCTAGATCTTCTCTTACCTCTACCTCTCTCAAACTTTCTGCCGGTAGACAAGATTCTTGGGGCCTTGTTCTTGTGTGGACCAAAGCCAAAGTGTCTAACAGCTTCTCTGTGAGATCTTGGACCTCTCAAGATCAAGGTGTTCTCACCCTTTGGAGCTCTCAAGGCCAATTGGTCCAAGGTGATAGCTTCACCACCGTTCTTCAAGATAGTGGCCTTGGCGCCAGCAGTGAATCTCAAAGCGGCGATAGAAGCCTTAGGGAAAGACAACAATCTGTTGTCGTCGGTGACGGTACCAACAACGACAATGGTCTTGTCGGCGTTACCCTTCTTTTGCAAAGACTTGTTGATTCTCGAAACAGATACTGGTGGTCTGTTGATCTTCGACAAGAACAAAGACTTCAAGATGACCTTGTTGAACTTGGATTCAACACGACCTACAATAGTTAGTATAAAATCCCTTCTGCTCGAAGACGCACACTATACACAACAACAGCCTTCGCTGTTGCTGGTAATGCACTCGCAGAATGGTTTCCTTGGCTTTTTCTAAGCCTTTAGTCGCTGCCGGGCCTCTGTTTGCGCTAGTATCTTCACTAGCAGAAGAGGGATCTCCAACTCAACCGGAAACCAAATAGAATGACGGGTCTGTCATTTCTCAGTTCTCATTCCAAAGGAATACAACTGCTCACACAAATGTGCTCAAATCAATTTGATACCAAATGTATAGGTTTATCTTCTCAGGATTAAATCGTTACATACGAGCCAAGAAGGTGTACAACTTGACCAACAACTTCAAGTAGACGTTGTCAGACTTTGGAGCTTCTCTGTGACCAGATCTAATGTGCTGCTTGGTGGTGTGATCTCTACCCATGTTTGCTTGTTTTTAGAAAAGAAGTGAGTGAAAAGTTTTCTTTTGTATGAGGCTCGCTGAGCGAGAGATGCGGAGGCTGTGTACTTTTGTGGTCTGATTTTTTTTTTATGAGAACTAAAAGGGAAAGGTAAAGCCCTATTTGTTGGCACGTGATAGATTTTCATGGACGGTAAGTATATGGGGTCTTGAGTGGGTAAAATGGTAATGTCAGTTCACGCCAGGGTGTATGAAGCAGGTTTTGCTATGACTGATAGATGTGCGCCCGTTTGAGCACTTTGAATGGCTATAGAAGCTGGATAGGGCGTTAATTCCTAGCCCTCTTGATCTTCCTTGAGCGAAATTTTGGGTGCAAATTGTACAACAGCTTGATTGAACATTAACATGTACTGACTTATGATTCTATTTGGTCTATTAGATTTACGTAGTGTGATCATAAAAAGTGTTCAAGCTATTGCCACAGGTTGTTGTAGAATCCGCTGTCACAGTCAAGTGCGTATACAATCCTTCTCATGTGATAGTTGCTCAACTCACTTTTTATACCTAAAGTGATGGAACTCAAGACCGCTAATTGTGCCTAAGATAAGCAACTATGGTTTAATAGTTTGTACTACTTTCACTTGAGTATTCAAAGAGGTATCCCAATTGCCTTAAGATGACAGCATTTAAGCGAAATGATGTCACCTGTACGTTTGAAGTGCAAAGGGTGGCACCATAGGTCTACTCTCGTATGTGTAAAGTGAACTCCAGCACACTGCACACGAGAAGGCGTTTCACCACTACCAACCTAGTGACTATGAGCTATGGGCAGTTCAGGAGCAATCCGATCCTATTTGAAAAGTAAAGCAAGAAATACCACCAAAGCATCTTCCACTGTAAGTTTGGTGCCTTATGGTAAGCACAACTAAGAATTCCTTCAATCAGAAGCAGAGGAGTCAACTCCAGCTCTAATACACATTACGAAGCTTCTGATTCAGAAGGTGCGAAGTCTAGTAACAGTTCCGAGAATTTGCTAGTAACTGGAAACCTGACAACAGAGGTTGCAACTGAGAGCGATTCCGATCACTACTTTTTTCTTGAGAAGGTTGGTCATTGGTACTTAAACGATAGTTCTCTGGAGAGATTAATGTACTGAACTAGTTGAAGGGTGTTATAATGATGATTGTTTAGATGGTTAGATGGTATCAGATTAGGACTCTTTTAATGCTTCTAACACATTTTGTCTTGTACTGTCTCTGGGGATCACACCTCCGTTTCCACCGTTACCTCCATTTCCGCCCTTTCCACCGTTACCACCATGACGATAGTTTGTAATTCTACTGTATTTGAAATGAAGTATTAAACGTTCCAATGTATCTATAGGAGAGTCCGTGTATGTACGAGTAACATTTGTTTGGGCATCCAGTGAAGGTATTGGAGTATGAATGAGTTATCGGGTGTGATATCAGGAGCATCAAAAAACGAATATGGCCACCACCGCCCGTTTGCCATATTTTCATCAGTGCGTTTGAATAGAAGCATGAGACTCGCTATTGTTTCCCTAGGATATTTCGTGTTTGTACGAGTAACATTAGTTAGGGCTTCAAAGGAAAGTACTGGAAGCTGAAAGAGTTATAGGGTAGAGTGAATGTAGATACAATTCGGTACATCTAGAGTGACAATTATGAAAGCTGTGACACACTAATAATTATATGTAAGTTAGTTTAAGCCTTGTAGTGTTCATACTTTCACAACTTAGATGTAGTTGTTCAGTAGAAGAACATATTGCTATTGCCATTACTCTACATGTCTATTAATGAATACCACACCCATACTCATACACGTGACTTCAAATTCGATATAACATCAAAACCAATCAGGAAACGTTAGCAATTGACGTCTACTCAGTGATGGCACAATTGACACCCATAAGAGGGTTCACCAATACTCCCACAACCAAGTCGATATGCTTCGCAGCCACGTTCGGTGCGATTCTGATCTCGATCTTGAATATGAAGCACATTGTCCATCTATCTATTGATCCTTACATTATAGAATACTCACAGTACTGGCGCATATTCACGTACCAGTTGAGCGTGGTCAATGAATCAGACTTCATCTTGGTGTTGATGTTGTTCTTCTACTTCAAAACGTTGGAAAGGTTCTACGGATCGCGCAAGTACTTTTCAGTCGTTATACTATTTGCCACCTTCAATGCATTGGTGTGCTTCCTGGTGATGAGTTTGGGTCAACTAGTAGTGTATTTTGGTTCATACCTTATCAACTGGATTATTTCCAAGTTCACGGGAATTGAAGTAAGCACCGTGTACCACACAACCATCTTCAATGAAGTGATACCTGGCCCTATTGGTTTGATTTCGTCCTTGTATGTTTGTTATGGAGAGTTCATTCCAACCTCCTATGTGTTTTCGATCCAGCTTTCAAACCCTTGGAAGAAGAACGAGTCTAATCTGGAAGAATTAACAGAACAAGAGCCGGAACAGGCACCCCAATACTCGGGCTACTTCTCAAAAATCTGCAAAGAGGTTTCATTGACAAACCATTTTCCAATACAAGTACTATTCAACTTGTTGTTGCTTAACAACGGATTCAAGTCGATAGTTCCTGGATTAGTTGGCCTTTTAATAGGAAAATTGCATATCTACGACTTGTTGCCTGGAGGAAAAAACTGGCTTGTTCCAGGACCTGCGTTTCGCTTGTTCATTAGCCCTAGAAAGTTCACAAGAAGCTTGTTTGTAACTTTGAGGGACAGCATTCATACTAGAAACGGTTACTTTGAGGTTGGTAACCCATTGAACGAAGAAAACAGCCCTATAAACGTTGCTACCAGCGTGATTTTGAATGATGAGGATGCAGAGGATGAATTGGATGATGGAAGGAACCAAATCCGTGCCGAAACCCCAGTGAGGCCGCTCAGAACTAGGTTCTTTAACAGTTTCAGGTCTTAACGGACCTCAGGTCAAGCTCCAGGAGAGTTTTGCATTTCTCACGTATAGAATTAGTGGTGAGAGTTAGCAGTTGAAGTTACACATCTACACGATTCACCGGAGTGTAACTCCGTGAGGGAGTGTTATAAGTAATGGGTTAGGTAATGAAATATAGATGATAATCGCACAGGAAATCGTAAGGACTTGAAAGTGATCTTGTGCATGAACGCATTCCAGGCTTATAATTGAATCATATTGTTGTCGATGAAGCACGGAAACTTCCGTAGGTGGTCAGCGGTTCCTTTTGATTGGCGAGAAACCAAGTGAGTGTAGAGAGACTGTAATGAGATCTATGATCAAGAGAAGTAGTTTCAAAGATTGGATTTTCGCAGCCAACTTATTTGCAAATTATGACGAAAAGTTGCAAAAATTGGAAGTCTTTCAAATGGAATAACAAAAGTCAATATAGCATTATGAATTGTTGGGGCATTTGTTATAATGAATTGAATTCCATCAAGAGTTGATTAATCCGTACAGTGTAGCGGTGCATCTAGAATCGACCTGTATAAATGGAGCTCAACAAAACAGGAAGAATGGGCCCAGAATCCTTACCCCGAGTTGTAAGGGTACATTGAAAGGGGAGAGTGATATGCCAGGGAGTCCAACGGTAGTGGACCAATTGTTGTTAATGCGAGAATCGTGGGTGGCGTATTTCAGGTACTTTGCTTGCAGCCACGTGATCAAACAGGTATTCTTGTATGAGTAATGGGAATTGATTTACAGACTTCTGATTATTGGTAGGATGGGACCTAGTGATTTGATTGAAGATTATTGAATCTCATGGTGGTGGGTAAAGATAACTGAAAGAATGCATTCAAGATGGGGTTTGTTTCTCTCAAGTAATTGTGCTGGCCAATAGAACCTCAATACCTCTGGTTATATATTCACCAAGTACCAATATCAGACAGATGTTCTCTCACTCAAAAGTTGGAAGCAACCTTCCTGGAGACAAGAGCGTAGTTTAATCACAAGGCTTTTCAAACTTTAGCCCCTACAAATTTTGCAAAAGGACCTGCTTTGAATTCAGTAGATTGTTAACAGACCTATGCAGTCAGAAGTATACCAACAAGTACAAATCTACTTCTGTTATCCTGTAATCACCATCTGATCACCCGATTTCAAGAATCCGTGGGAAAGACAATCAGCAAACACAACCAACCACCTCGATACTCTATTTCCCTGACGATACATCTTCAGCACTTTATTTCACTTCCTAATGCCGTGGCCAAACTCTGTATTTCACCAAAACGCACCTGAACCTCGTAAGACTGAGCAGAAAATAAAGCTAAGCTCATGCGAAACTAGATTGCTGTGGCACTACGCAACGCCATAGATGGCTGCAAACTCCCCGAAAGAGCACAATAGAAGGGGCGCGTTGCCGACTAAGTCAACTGCACACAGAACGTCTTTGGGAGCGCCACTCATAAGTACAACGCAACTATAAGAAGCTGATACACAAGAAGCTAGAAAATCTCGTAAGTAGATTTTTTAGACGTGCATCAGATCTACATGCTAAGGTATCGTATGGTTCCAGCAGACACACTGCGGTATTGACGATTCTGTAGCAGCCTGTAAAAATAAAACTCTAATTCGAGCTCACGACTTCTGAATTAGGCATCCCTATAGCACATCTCCATGTGCAGTTGCATTTCGGCTCGCATTTTTAGATGTTTCGCCTAAAATGCCAATAGCAAAAACACCTATTTTAACCGAGATAAAAAGGTGGCAACTACTGAGGTGCAGAAGTCTGGAATTGGGTAGAGCGGTCGATTGCCTAATGTGTACGTTAGTTGTAATTTGGACCCCACACAAGAGGGTCAAGAGGGGGGAGAGGGTCAGTAGTTTGTAATCAACAAGTAACAGATCCTGACGTTTGTTTATTTTTGATGATGGTGTTACAATAGGTACAAAAGGTACAATACCTTGCAACATGATGAGTACATTGTTCATGATAACCATAGATGTACATGTGTGTTCATCTATTGTTATGTATAGATATGTACGGTGGGCATGCTATTCGTCTGGAATGCTGCTTAGCATCTCCATTGTCCTAAAATCTATTGTGTTTACTTTGCGACTTGTAATAAGTAATCATCAAATCATGAAATATTCGGTGCATGAACGAGACTTAGGAACGAAGGAGAATGACTTTGCGCTGTTTGAATTAATAAGAGAAATGGTTAGCTGATGGTGGTGAAAGTGTGAGAGTATACTTTACCATATGTGTATGCTATACTTGTTATCATATCCAATTATTCTTTGGAGTTTTAATTATGCTGTCACTTGTTTCATGTTGTTCTCAGTACCTGAAAAGAGATAATAAACTATGGATTAAGGTACATGTCCATAGGAAACGAATTGCCATTTTGACATGAGCGCAGTGGCTGAGAGTTGTACACAGAGAATAGTATAAGAGTCCTCAACACGAAAAGCATGTGTGAGAGTTCTCCTTAACCTTAGGTGTACTTGAATGGCGATGTGTGAACTCCGAAAACACCGAAGACAAGGTGTTGATGATACTGAAAAAATGAGAAGTTTGCTATTCAAGGTTACGTGATTTCTACAACGTTCTGATCTGGTATTATCAACTTCCTCAACTAACAGGTTCACTAAATGGTTTGTATTTGAACCATGGCTAAATACAGACCACTCTACAAATAACAGAACTATCACCTGATTACTATAATTTACCGTTTACTACATCCACAAACGTCTACTCACATGAAGCTCAACATGTCAAGAAACCTCACAATTAACGTCCATCTAACTGTGTATTAATTTCAATCGAATACATTATAATACTGATGTTCAACAACTCGTCTACTGATAATCCTCCAAAAACTGGACTACTCAGCTTACAGACAAATCTCAAACATGAATATCCACAGCTAGAGAAAGTGATGTATAAAATGCAATTGATTCTTGTGATCAGTACAACTCATACTCAATCAACCTTATGAAGTAACCTTCTCCTTCTTCCTCCTCTCCACATCCCAGTTATACAATCTCGCTGTGTTTACCTCCATAGTGGTAATGTTCGACTTGAGAAACTCCAAGTCCTCCTTCACCAACACCAACTGCTCATTGTTCTTCACCAATCTTTCATTCAACAACTCAACAGCTTCTTGCAAATCGTACTCCAACATCACATCTGCGCCCAACCAAAGGTAAACCGTGTTCAAGCTTTTCACATCAATGGTGGCTTTGGTGTATAACGTGTCATTCAACTCGAAGTTGGTCAAGATCTTGTCTTCGTCTTCGTCGTCGTCCTCTCCATCTTCAACCAGTTGCTTCTTCTCCTTCATAAAGTTGATGATGTCCAAGTTCTTCTCAATGTCCGGTATTTTGGTGTTCAAGTCTGCCAATTGCTGCTTTTTGGATACCTCCATGTATTTGTACTGTTGCAAACGGTCTTGGAATTGCTTCATGACATTCTCGAAGTCTTGTTCAGGGTTCTTTATGATTGTCTCCACCTTTTCTATGAAAGGGGCCTCTGGAATTCCGCGTGGATTGGTTTTAGCGGGTCTAAATTGTTAGTTTCATTCTCAAAAACTCCTCACTGCCGTACTTACTTCAATATCTCAGCCATCTCTACTGTTTCGTTGATATTCTTCAAAAAAATTAACGAAAATTTGGTCAGGTCGATTTCTTATGTAAGCTTATCGCGACATCCATTATAAAGTCAAATGACTGAATAAGGTAAATTAAAATGAAGTGGGTGAAGAAATGAAGTGAGTTAATGAAGAGAGAATGGAGCCGAAATTAGAGCTTTCATGGAAGTTGACAATTCAAAAAATTAGTCTAAAAGAAAGGGATTGAAAATGTACGCTTACAATTTTATTAACCAAGACAAACATCTACCCCAGTCACTTTATTGTTGATTCAACCTAATGACCAAAACTCGTACCCAAATGCGTTACGTTATTTGTTTGGGTCGCAAATATAGTGGAATTTCACCAGCACTTCTTGAGTATTGGGTTTGGTTTTGCATTCATAAAATTGAAAATTTTGGGTGCAAATTCCAATACACAATATACCACAGAATAGTATATGGAAGACGTCCATTCTATAGTTCAAATTGCATTGCTCTGATCAGCTGTTATTGCAAGTGGTGCATCAGAAATATTATCCAAACAGTTCAAAGTGAAAACCATGTACAATGGACGAGCCTAGTATTTATGCAAGAGGTGAACTTAAAATACAGTGGAAGTTCGTCCAGCAATAAACCATCTTGCAGATCAACAAATGGACCAAGGGTAAATAATAACAGAGTGCTGTACCCCCTGTCCCCGGCGAGAAGAAGCGAAGAACTACACTAAGAATTTAATGTGATCGTTCATTCCGTAAAAACTTTGTACATTAACAACCACACCTCCGAACGCAAAATGTACAATAATAAGGCTAACAGTTTAGCAGCAATGCATTTTGACTTGAGTCTACGAAGTATTCACATTCTCGCTATTTTATTGACATTTACTTCATATTGCTAGTCACTCAAATCCTGTTTCTTAAGCCTTCAACGATCCATAGCCAACACTGTTCTGTTGCTTTCTCACGTCAAAAGTGCGCAACACAGACTCAGCTGCCTTAACACCAGATAATGCCATGGCCCCGAAGGTAGGACCCATTCTGTTGGATCCGTCGACTTCAGCCAATTCCATACCTGCAATAACCAAACCTGGAACAACTTCTCTAGTACCCTTAACAATAGCGTCTTCAGCCTTGTTCATGTCCAAACCTCTCATTCCACCCAATTCAAACGCAGCGCCCTTTTCAACTGGTGCAGAAACAGCAGAGTGTTCTTGGAATCCTCTAGTAATATCCTTTGGAGCCTGGCTCAATTGCTCCAATCTCTTAGCACAGAATGCCCCGAATGGACCATCGTGGCCAGTGGTCGACAAAACAACGTTACAGTTGATAGTGTTAGGGTCCATACAAGACTGAGTGTCGTGGTTTAAGGTGACCAAAGTCCAGTTTGTCACTACACCAGCAATTCTCAATTGACCATTTTCATCACGACGAGTGATCAAGTCCTCAACAGCAGTGGCATTGAACATCTTGACATTTGGGAATTGCAAAACCTTGGACAACAAGGTGGACATGAACAAAGCTGCGTGCTTAACAACAACGTAGTCACCTTCGTCCTCATAAGCAATTCCCAATTCAGTTAAGAATAAGTGGGCAGGCTTACGCAACACCATGGCGGAGAACAATTGACCTCCCAACCAACAGCCACCTCCTGGAGAAACACTAGCTTCAATGATAGCGATCTTCAACTCTGGTCTGTTCTTAGCCAACACATAAGCAGCAGATAAACCAGCAGAACCAGCACCAACGATAACAACATCAGATTCGGTGTACTTGTCCAAGTCAGCGAAATAACGTCTGGTCATAGCTCTGGACACAGTAGATTCACGAATTGGGGCAAACTTGAACTTGTCCCAGTCAGCAAAACTAACGTGAGAGTTCTCGGCAGTCGACAGGAAGCTCAATTCATCGTGGACTGGTGTGAATTGGTAGCTGGTAGCACCTGCAGCGGAGCCAATTGTTTCGGTTTCAGTTCTAGTAGGAGGGATCATTGTTGGTTAATCTTTAATCAAGAAAGGAAGGGACCTTTATATAGTTCCAACGATGCCCCTTGCAAACAAAATATGCACTTAAGGAGTCGTCCGGACCACTCTGAAGTAAATCAATCTGTTGGTGCTTTAATAGTTTGACGTTCTTTAAGCGCATGGATGGCTGCAAAATCCTTAAGCGCATACAATTTTGATAGGAGTATGCGCATAGAAATTCGATCTAGGGAACGGACGTGGGGTGACGAGACTGTGAAAGCAAGCGATAGAGTGTAATATTGCATTAATTGGCTTGTGCTTTTGTTCTTTAAATTGGTTGAGTTGTTGTTGGCTGATTTGGAGGTTACAGATATATCTGAAATTTCTGAATGCTATTCTGGAAACGTCAATAGGTTGAGAGATCTGTGATGATCTAGATATCAGTAGACATAGAATAAAGTACATTTATCATACGCATTTTAAATTCTATCATCTAACATACTTGGTAATTCCAACTTCACAGGGAATCGATCCTTATCGACTCTTCTCAGTAAATCCATCAAAATATCGTTCCCTGAAGTTCTTGATTTTTTGGGTCTTCATCCCGTTGCTAGTCTCCCCCTTGTATTCACCATCTCTCTTCACATAAACTAGTAATCTTCTCAGCCATTTTGTGAATTCTTGCTCCAAACTGTAGAGCAACTCCAAGTTTTCATGTTGGGGGATAATGTGTTCCTCAAAGTCATCGTTTGCAGTTGGCATCCAAAAAGCTAATCTACCACCAACAGGCAATCTCAGAGCTGCAAACAGTAATAAATCATCAAGCAAGTCCAGGAGCTCGTATGCCTTTTTGGGGTGGATGAAGTCTCTTCTCAAGAATCCCTTCTCACCTCCGATCACTATATTTTCTCTTCCCGCTGCTTTCTCAGGGTTTTTAGCACCGCACACCTTGAGTCCCTCACGCACACCATATGGTGGGTCGCAAACTATCGAGTCGATAACGAAATCGTCGCGAAATGCATTGTTGGTAAAGTCCATG
Organism: Kodamaea neixiangensis; assembly: GCA_030565385.1. NCBI lineage: Eukaryota > Fungi > Ascomycota > Pichiomycetes > Serinales > Debaryomycetaceae > Kodamaea > Kodamaea neixiangensis. The sequence continues at coordinate 222,840 of JAJMBT010000011.1, read as the reverse complement.
GTCAACACATCCATGAACTGCAATGAAGTACCATACTGTTTGAAGTTTGCTGGAATAGTACACTGTCCTTTACCTCTGAGAATTCTGGGATCGATATCAGATCCAATTGGAATTCCTCCATAATTGGCAGCAGCGACCAAAAACGACCCTGTACCTGTGAACGGGTCATAAACAATCTTTCCTTTCAGCACTTGACCAATGTTGCAAGTGACTAGGGACAACTCAGCATCAAATGACGTGGTCCCAATGTACTTCCTTCTTCTTAAATCGTATTTGTCCAAGATATTGTTGACTCTAGCAGTCAACAGCACTTGTCTTCCAAACCACAAGTTGATAGGAGCAGATGCAGCATCCATACCATGCACTTGGTATTGTTCCAACACAGTAAACACCTCGTCGGGCTTTTTCATCCTGATAGGTCCCTCGAAAGCAAGGTACTTGAATGTCTCCACTATTTCAACTCTTTCAGCTTGGGTCTTCGATCCCATATAACTGATGAAGTCAAATTTGAAAGTCACATCTTTATAAAGTGGGAAAAGATGAGAGTTCGTCTTTGTAGATGTATGCAACTCTTCGTATGTGGCTCCCTCTCCCCATATCTCATAGATACCTCTAGTCAAAACTGACCTTTCAACCAAGTTCTTTGCATCTTGGTCATTCTCGAGCTGGACGGTGAGAAAGGGGCTTGACTCATCATGGTGGGATAAATCAACCTTGATGTTATGCAATGACGCTAAGGACTCCAACTCAGGCCGTCTGAAGTTGGGATATGCCTGAGCAAAGTAGATTAAGTAGTCTTTCATTTGTGATGAGCTTAAAAAAAATCCATCGCGATTGAAAAGCGATTGGTAATGGAATGAAATCTAGAAATGGTTCACCTGGACAGTAATTAGAAGAGTTTTAGGAAGAAGATGCATGATGAGGATTGTAAAAGTAACTTGTTTGATGGTATTGAGTTGGTTTCTCTGAAGTTTTGAGCATTATGAGTATGCTCTACAAAGTCTACGATTTTCAAGTGCTGGGGCCATTCATAATGATGACTCATGTAATTACCAGAATCCAGTTGAAATTGAATCTACAAAAGCTCAGGAGCAATAAACTTTCAGCAAGTAAGAAACTTCTCTTGAACTCATTTCATTTTATTCTATCTTCATGGTGCAATTGCATGAAATAAATTTGCAACCACTGACTCTTAATGTAAAAAAATTAAACTATAAAATCAGCAGAACATACAATAAGTATGACTATATCATTACATGTATTTACTATTTAATACGAACTTGAATCGGTGACATTGGGTCCTAATGGCTCTTGCAAGAAACTCTTGCCTATCACATCCACAATCAGTATAAACTCCTCCCAAGCTCCTGGGTATAAAAGATTATTGATGCGAGTAGTTTTCTGACAGCCCTGAACTGGTTCTTTCCCTGCAAATCGATCTTTTATCCACTTGAAAGCAGCTGGAGCTCCAGTTAAATATTCGGAGAGGTGCTCATTAATTATATCTGCGTTGTACTCAAACGATTTGATTCCCCATTCACACCAGTTCTCGTATGCCTTGATAGATGCATCAAAGGGAGTAATCTCATCATTCTCCGAATGGAATACAAAGAGTGGGATGTTGGGTATTTCATCATTCTTCTCAAGAGCCAAACAATTCTCAGCCACAATCTTCTGTGCTATTGGTAAGTTGAGGACATTAAAACCATCACGGAAATACCTATCATCACCTGTGAAGAAATTGACGTAGGCAAATTTCAAGATTGTTGGAACAAGGCACCTATCAGCAGCCCATTCAAATTCATCGAGTTTCAGGTTGGAGAGGATTTCGCCATCAAAAATAGACTTGGTTTCTGGGTATGCGTTGATGATACCGTTGAAAGCAGCGACACTCAAACCTGAAAAGAAACCTCCCTCGACGCGGACAGAAGCTGCGCTGATATTGGGTGCAAACCCTCCCATAGCAGCACCAATCAAGTTGTCTTCCAAGTGTGGGGAATAGGTGGGTTGCAATGCAGCAGCCCAACCAGTTGCCATTGTCCCTCCAGAGTACCCATACATGGCGCACTTTGCGTCACTATCGATACCAGTGAGATTTCCCGATTGTAAAGCTGCAGTAATGCTATCCAAAGTAGCCTTTCCTGCGAGGCGTCCTACCGAGAAGGCTGCGTTGAGTCCTTCGTAGTCAGGAATAACAAGATAAATCCCATCGTTCAACAACAGCTGAGCAAAGAGCATTTCTGTTTGCGAGACAAGCGTGCTGAAGAAAGGTGCACCCACTTGTACAGCGTAGGAAACGGCACAATTCTGAGCTGGTGAGTCTGTAGCTGTCTGGTACGCGACGATCTTCTTGGGGTCAGCATTGAAAGGCTCAATGATTGTGGCCACGACCGAGGTTGCGTTGTCGTTCTGGTCGTTTGATCTCACCAACAACTGCCACCCACCTTTTGCTTGCATAGGCAATAGCATGGACCTCAACTTGCCTGGAATTGGCCTGGATTTGAGAATTGTACCTGGTTCAGCCGACTCAAATCCAGGAGGGTTTGCGTAGAAAGGATCATCACTTGGGAGAAGCATTTCATCAGCTCCAACAAGAGAAAAGATCACGGACAAAGCCGCAAGAATCAAACACCAAGTCTTCATACTTACTTGTAAAGTTACTCAATGCCATCCTCTGGTATTTATAGCCCTAATCTCTTCATCGTAGTCGAGGATGGTTGCAAATAATTTCCTTAATAGGAACCATCTCAGTCTAACGTTTTTAAGTTCAACCGTTTCTCGTTTCCGCCTCATGGTCGGACCGGTGAGAATCTGCTGGTCTTGTATCAAAGTTGACTGGAGTTGTAGATGATCTGTTTTCGAGAGTTAAGTCGCCGAGTCAATGTATAGATGATAGAATGTAAAGGTGGGCAAACAGTATCCGTGAGAGTTAACTGGTACCTGCAATTCAATCTTTTAAGTTCCAGTATAATGCTAAACCTTAAATTAGCGACAAGCGTATATTACCTGTACGGGGCAGACAAGGAACTCCGTGTCGAGGGGTACAGCGGAGAAGGAGATGTGAAGCAGCGCCAAGTGACAAGCAAAGTCCGTATTTTGCATGAGGTTAGCGAGCTTGAAGGGTCTTTCGATTGATCGGACTTCTCTGAATTGGTCAACTTCGTTCCACTGATCAAGTCAATTGAACCGAATTCGATGAAAAATCAAGGACACTTGTTCCATATTGTCTTCTTATCGTATGTAACAATGCAATCCAAAAGAGTTTCTCCTCGTCACAGTCTTCTCATGAGTACTATATCATAACCAGATATCTATGACATGTGAGGATTTGTCGCTTGTGAAGATTGTTGTCATTTCCTGTGATGATTGTCCAGTTGTTTGTACATACTAAGTTCAATTACTCTATTCAAATCATTGTCAAGAATAGCTCTGCCATTATTGTCACCAAAGCAAGTATAAAGAATTAGTCACGTGAATTTGCAACCATTTATCGGGAGACATCAGAAGGTTAAGACTGGATAGACAATGTAAGGTTTGGTGGATTACATACTATTAATGGATAGAACAAGGGATACACTAGAGTATAAGTCTTACAGTTTGTTATCTATGTGAACCTGACTACAAACTCACCAACCACTGTCCAGCATATTCCAATTGCTTTATCAAATATCATGAACACCCAAGAATTCTCCCTTTAGATACCAAACATGTTCTGACTCAACAGCCAAACTCTTTCTGCTATCCTTCCAATCTCTCTCTCTTCTCTTTCTCTATTCCTCTCTGTCCACCACTCTCCTCTCCCATCCTTCTTCCATCCCTTGCCCTCCATCGCTTCCTCCAAAAAAATGTCGTGCACCAACCGCCCCATCAACAAAAGCAAACGGAAACTCAACTCTACGTCTACCAAATACATCTATAGGTACATAGTCGTTGTTTAGTTAAATACTAAAGGAATAAACTATACCACCCACTGCTCCGTACTGATATATTTTATATTTGTATACTATGTCCGCTTATGATGATGATGAAGCTTTGTTTGAAGACATCTAGTATGTGATTGATTATTTTCCATGCCAAAGGATCTGGTACTAACTTTTGTAGTGGTGATGATGATGTGAAGGACGAAAAGAAGGGGGAACAGGTTAAGTCTGAGGCTGCGCCTGCTGAGAAGACTGAAGTTGCTCCGCAATCGGCTACTCCGGCTGCTGAATCGACTGCCTCAGCGACTGCTGCACCAGTCGGTACTGGTGAAACCACTGGAAGCAACGAAACAGCGCCAACTACAACTGAAGGCGGGTTCCCAGCACCACAATACGGCCAGTATGGAGCACCAGCTCCTCCTCCTGGTGTACCAGGTGGTCCAGGAGGGTTTGCCCCGCCAGTACCAGCACCAGCACCACAAGCTTTTGTCCACCAACCATCGAATGTTGGCAGAGAATCGGGTAAAATGTTCATTGGTGGCCTCAATTGGGACACCACCGAAGAAAAGTTGGTGGCATACTTCTCCAAGTTCGGTGAGGTGTTGGACCATACTATTATGAGAGACGGAAACACTGGCAAATCGCGTGGTTTCGGTTTCTTGACCTTTAAAGACCCCAGGTCGGTTGACGAGGTGATCAAAACCGACCATGTATTGGACGGTAAGTTGATCGACCCTAAGAGAGCCATTGCGCGTGAAGAACAGGACCGTGTGGGGAAGATCTTTGTTGGAGGTATCGACCCAATGGTGAATGAGCGTGATTTCAACGAGTTCTTCTCGCAATTCGGAAGCATTATCGATGCGCAGTTGATGATTGACAAAGACACTGGCCGCTCGCGTGGGTTCGGGTTCATCACGTACGACTCGCCAGACGCAGTCGACCGTGTGACCGTCAACAAGTACTTGACCCTCAAGGGAAAGACCATGGAGGTTAAGAGAGCCGAGCCTAGGGGCCAGCACCAACAAAACCAAATGATGCAGCAACAGCAACAGCAACAGCAGCAACAGCAGTACGGAGCTTACAACTACAACAACCAGTACGGCCAGGTCCAACAACAGGGCCAAGCAGGAGCTGCCGGATACGGCCAGCAAATGACACCGGAAATGATGCAAGAATACTGGCAAAGAATGCAACAGTGGTACATGTACCAACAACAAGTTGCTGCAGGACAAGTCGACCCCAACGGAGCAGGTTACGAGCAGCCTGTGCAGCCATTGAATCCGCAACAGCAATCTGAAGAAGGCGATGACAAAGAGGGCAGCATTCCTGCTTCGTCCGCACCACCAGTTCCATCGGCACCATCGGGCTACCCAACTGGACCTGGCGAAGGAAGAGACAGAGACAACAGGGATTACAATAATAGAGACCGCGATCTGAACCCACACAAGGATAACAGAAGAAACAACTTGCCTAAGGGACCAAGAAGAGCACCGCCTTCGGGTCCTTCTGGTGCTATGAGAGGAGGAAACGGACGTGGACGCGGAGGGTACCTGAGGAACAGAGGAGGGTACCACCCGTACAGCAGGGGTGGAAGAAGGGGTTAAAAGTAGTCAATATATGCAAGGTCTATTGGATCTATCTTAGCACTTTATGTAGAAACGTTATTAATTCTACATTTTTTATTCAAGTATGCATTTGTATTTACTTTCTCTTCTTTGCAGGTCTTGCGTTTTTGGCCTTTCTGTTCTCCTTCGCAACTCTTGCTCTTCTGATATCCTCTGTAGACTTCAACTCTTGTTTCTGGCCCGGCTTGTTGTAACCCTTTACGCGAACACCACCATCCACAGCCTTCTCCACTTTCTTCTTTTGCTTCTGGAAATCGTTTCTGAACTTGTCAGGTAACCTAGGTGCTTTCTGCGAGTTGTGTTTGAACTTGGCATTTCCCAACTTGACGTCGGTATTTATTTGATCTCCCTTATTCCTCTTCCACTCGTCGAATCTGCCTGATCTGAATGTAGCAGGCAACTTCTGACCAGACTCTCCGATAATATACTTTTTGTCTGTTGATTGAGAGTTAACGTAGTTACCCTTCTTCTTGTCCCAGGTCATAACCTGTTTGTTTCTTCCTACCTTGTCATCGTTCTCCAAGTCAAACGTTGCACTAGCAGCGTCGTTTGCGAAAGAGCTGGCAATGGATAATTGTTGGTCTTGGATTACTGAGGCCGGAGCATAGTGACTCATAAAGAAGTTAGGGTCTCTAAATGTCTTCTTCTTTTTCTTGTCGAGAATCTCGTCACCATCCTCAAAGGCAGTTCTCAACTCGTCTTCGTTAACAGTGTAGCCGATTTCGTTTTGATGTTCTTCCTTGTTATTCAACACTTCCTCCTCAATGCCATGGGTCAACCCTGCAATACGTTCCTTTTCTAACAATTCTCTTCTTTCTTTCGCACGCCTTTGGATCGGAGCCAACTGCTTTCTTCTCTTGGTCATGAAATTCACCATACTGTTTTCGTCCAGGGCAGCCTCTTTACGACGTCCAAACTCAAACACCGTCTCTTTGACGTTACGGTTCTGCAACTTAGCCAAGAAGGTTTCTTTTTCCCTCTCCATGTTAGGTCCAAGAAGTAGGTGCTGTTCGTCCCACGAACCACTGTCCATAAGCTCCTTAGATCTTTTGAGGGATTCTTGAGATGCTGGTTGTCTTGTGCGGTGGTACAATTTTTCTCCCTTGGCTGCAACACCCTTGATCACCTCCAAATCGTAGTTGTTGCGCACCAAACTTTCGTAAGTTTCTTGAAATCCTTCCAACTGCAATCTTGGGGCCGAGCCAAGAACTAATCTGACATTGTAACTTACTTTAGGTTCGACGTATTCTTGATGTTGCTTTTCCTTGAGAATTCGGCACCTTGACTCGTGCATCGAGGTAAGCAAAATTTTTCTTCCTAGGAAGAGTTCCAAGTCAAGTAAGTATGGCAATTCTTTCTCGTTGACGATGGAGTATGCCCAACCCTTGTTTCCTGCTCTTGCTGTTCTACCCACTCTATGGATAAAGATCTTGGAGGATCCTGGAAGTGTGAAGTTCACCACGTTGGCCAAGACTGGGATATCAAGACCACGCGCAGCAACGTCTGTCACCACCAATATACTGGTAACTCCGATTCTGAACTGGTATAACTGGTTTTTTCTAGCGTGCTGGTCCAAAGAACCGTAAATGTATGAAACCAAGTACCCTGCGTCCTTCAAAAGGGTCGCAACGTACTCCACATGATGTTTTGTTGGGACGAAAACAATTGTCGAGTGTTCTGATGGCAAGACGTTGGCTGGAGGTACACGTTCCTTTCTGAATTTACGTTTGCGCTTTCCATTCTCGTCAACACCTTCATCTTCTTCATCCTCTTCGTCCATTCTCTTCTCTATAGCAGCCAACTTTTTGATCTGCTCTTCTGTTCCCAAGGGCAATTTAATCACTTCCTGTAACAAGTAGAGCAAGTTTGCTTCTCTTTCGTTCTTTTTGGTGGTGAAAAAGGCCATTTGCAACTGGTCTGAGATCTTAGTTTCAGCGTCCAAACGAACCAACACAGGACTGGTCAACCCAGCCTTAGCGAAGTCAACCAAGGATCTTGGTAATGTGGCGGAGAAAAGTAAGGATTGTCTAGATGCTGGTAAAGATGCAATCAATTCGTTCAACTGTTCTGCAAAACCCATTTCAAACAAACGATCAGCTTCATCAAAACATATGTATTCAACTGTCTTCAAGTCCAAGTCCATTTCGACCTTCAAGTGAAGGAATCTACCTGGGGTGGCCACCACGACATCTGGGTTGGACATCATTGAAGAAAACTGGTCATCAAGAGAATCACCTCCAATCAACACTATAGATCTTAAATCAGTTCCTTTGGAAAACTCCTTGACCTGTTTGAATGTCTGCAAGGCCAATTCTCTCAGAGGCGAGAGAATAATGGCACGCACACCGACCTTTGCGCTGTGTGCTTTTAACTTCTCAACTAAGGGGAGAGTAAATGCTGCTGTTTTACCACTACCAGTACGGGCCATACCAACAACATCACGGTTTTCCAAGATCAATGGAATCGTCTTACGTTGGATAGGTGTGGGTTGTCTGAAACCTTTCTTTGCGATATTCTGTAGAAGAAACTTTGAGAATCCGAACGATTGGAATGAGCCAGCCTTTGCTTTTTTGGCTTGGGGGTTGTTTGAAGTAAAGTAAGAAGCCAAGTCTTTCTGCGCGGTGGACTCGTCCTCATCATCGGAAAGTTCTAACGATGGGAATGCTTGTGGCGTAGGCTTTTGGATCTTTGCCTTTTTCTTTGGAGCTTCGTCTTCATCGTCTGAGATGACGTCTTTTACTTCGAGTTCGTTATCTGAGTCATCGAAGTCGAAGTCGCTACCGCTGTCACTGTCACTGGCATTCAAAGCCAACGAACCAGCTATATCGTACTCGTTTTCTTGATCTGACATGCTTCTCTTTTTATTGAGATGAGATGAGCTGAATTTTTGTATTGAAGGTCACATGATGTAAGTCCCGTGCCAGGACCCTAGAATGAATACGAATAAGACAAGATGGCAAGGAGCAACGAAGAGACAGGTGGGAAAGTGGAATGCTCGAGACTTCTAGAAGGGGTGCATGAGAATTGAAATACTGTGGCCCTTTCGTCATTATTTTCGTGCCAATCTCCAAAAATCATCTAACCAACAATGAATGCATGATTACAGCACAGAAAAGAGTGGAAGCAAGCACCATGATTTCATCTGCAGCAGTGCCTAGGCGACGATGAGCCAAAATTGAGCACTAATCTGTTTGTTCGACACCAGGACGCTCACCGCTTAAAGGTTGGACCGAGTGGTGGGAGCCAAGTGAGTAAAAGGCAACATTTGTTTTTGACAGCAAATCTGTGAGATACGCAGGTAGAATAGCACTGGGGTACTTGGCTTGAGGATTAGTCTTTATTATTTGTGGAGAGAGAAAAATTAGGGCGATTTAGAAGCAGTGCTTAAGCTCTGGGTGCAGAAACGTAGTTTCAGAGAAGAGACATGGTTTGTGACTAGGCCGAACTTTAACCAGAGACTGTTTTGATTTAGGCAATGCAGCGCTGGGCAATTATCCGGAGTGCTGAGTGGCAGTTCCTGAGTACAATGAAGCATTTCGGGAGTGCTGGGAGTGGCAGTTCGGGGACACCGGATTCTTTCTTATCTCCCTTCGTTGTCCTTTCGTGCATATTTGACCTGCCATCGCATTATAATTACTAAATCTTTACTAGTTGCTTCGCCCTTCGCGGGACTGAATGGCTGCAAAAGTGTCACGTGTGTCAAATTTCAGGACCAACGAGATGACTAAGGATAATGGGAGGGGCCAGCAGGGTTAGAATAGACGGGTGAGTGAGCTGATAATCTGCAGCTAGTTAGATCTAGCGGCGTACGATTGTACAGCCTTAGGATCAGCCTACCGTTTCCGAAAGCAGTAAGCTTACTCAAAGGTAAGCGCAGGGCACCCGTGCCGCAGTAGTGCGCCATGAAGTGCTGGTTACAAAGGTAGAGATTGCACCCACTGTTTATCATCGAGGAGGCGATCTGCTTTGGGATGTAACAGTATGCAATGGCGCTCTAGGGAAGCTGAAGGTTTCCTTATGGGAACTCCGCATGATCTTCCCAGCCTTCCATCAGCCACTTTAAGACAATTGAAGAATGGTCGTCAAGAAGCTTGTGGATTCTGAATGTGTTTTCTCTACATGAAACAAAGGAAGGGGAACGTACCGAGAATTCTTGTGACCTTTTGGCATATTCTGAATTGTTTTGGGAAGTTCAAGCCTTCAGATATTATTTTCGCAGAGTGGACAAGATGCTGGATGGTTGATGCAACCAGGTGGCTGCAGTCAATCGCTGCACCCAAAGAGCACAACCACGTTGATTGCACTGTAGGTGCATTAACCAGTTCTCTTCCGTGAACCAGGGCTTACCCAATTCCGTGTGCACAATTATAATTATACCCCCAATGATCGCTTTGCACTGACAAATGATGCTGATAAGTGCATCAAGGCTTCCCCCCAGGGAAGTATTAACGAAAATTATTATTATTTGTCAGCAGATCGTCGACTTAAAGAGATCGAGGTAGGCTAGTGTGGGTGACGATCAAGGTTGTACCACCGGTAAGGCCGTTGCAAGCAGAACACCTGCCTCGATCTGAGCACAAGATACGAGAAACCTTAATTACACAGATGACGTATCTGGGGATATAACCAGATCTAGGCAGTCGCATGCAGTATCCTCAAGCAACAATAAGAGCCTGGAAGTGACTAGTTCAAGCATGCCTTGGCGGGACAGGCTGGGGGAGCACATGGACACTACTGGCACTCCGCGAGTGGATAAACGGTCCCAAAACGAACCAGGCCCAAACATCTCGGTTAAAGGCACCCAGTAGAGTCAACAAAAGACGATTAGAGATTTGCACAACAAATGTCAGGTGCCGGCAAACCCCTGCTGTGCAACTTGAGCCCCGAAAGAGTGGCACCCACCAGATGCACGAAAGCCTTTGCACTGACGTTCGATATAATAATTGTAATAATGTAGCCAGATCTCTGGGGCCTATTGTGGACGTGGATCTTGCTGCTGTATGGCTGCTTATGTGATTGTTGGATTAAGCTTGCCGAGTTGCAGGGCTCTCAAGAGTGGTGCTCGAGTGAGTTTCGAGCCTGGGCGAGTTCTGAGCCAAGATGGTTCCTCGGAATGGTAAGCACAAAGGTGCTCACAACTTTTCGTAATTAGTGACAGAGCAATGGCAAGGAGCGAGTTGCAGCTGAAGATCCTTTTGGTCTATTTTTTGGGGCGAGGAAAATAATGCGGGACAAACGTATGGTGTGAGTTGAGGAGGGAGACTGGAATAGATTGTAGATACCTGTAGATGGGCAGATTTTGGTGATAATGATATAGTATTGGCGAAGATGTAGTTGTGGGATTAATAGCTGAGATTAGTCTTCTTAAACTTGCTACTACAGGATCGCAATCGTAGCGCATACACTAGTAGCGCATCCCCCAAAAACTCGGCAGATATCCGACTAAGCATTCACAATGTGACATCCATTGCCATAGCCGCAAAACCAGAAAATAAGATACACTGGGATCCAGATTGAGTTGTTAGCGAGGCTTGCTTGAAGAATGTAGGACGCGTCATTAAGTCCGAGCAATTGCGTTGCATAAAGACGGTGCCAATGAGCTTTTGGCCTAGGCCAGTCCCCTGCAGAGATACAGCATACGGTGGCAGCGTGCGATGGCAGCATGCCGTGAACGTGCGATGGTGAGAGCAAGAAGCGCTAGAAGTGACGGGACAGGAGGGCAGAAACACAAGACGACCGCTGTGATTTCAAAGTATGGTGCGACTGCGCGGTTTTTCCGAACGCCGCTACTTTTGTGCGTGGGAGCATCGAATGCTTTGGTGGCTGATCGACGTTGATTGCGCTTTGGAGGGGGGAATGGAAGGCTATCAAGGTGTTGTTCATCTACAAGAGTTTGGAGCGTGGAGATGGTAGCTTACACATGAGCAATCAGCCTATTTCGCTAGGCACAAGAGAAGTTGAGCGGACGAAAGAAAGAAATGGTCAGAGAATACAATGTGAGCAAAAAAAAATAACAAAAAAATACAGAAGGAACGGGGAACAAGGCAGAAGAGTTTGAAGAACCAAACGAGCCAAATGAGCCAGGACCATAAGGGCCAAAAGAACCTGCAAACAGTCTGCTACGCAGGCTGCTCACAATAGCAGGACTCTCACAATATGTGAAGACTAAAAGACGCATACCGAAACGCAAATCAGGTTAGTGCGAGCCAAAGTCTAAAGCTCCGTTTCAGCAGCCTTGTGTTCATTTCACATCCATGGATAAAATATCGCTGCGGTACGGGTGCGGCCTGTGCGCGAAAAATAAAGATAAAGGATATGCAACAAAGATGATGTCAAGCTCGAATGGTCTAAGAAGAAGGTTGGCGATATTTTTTTGTGGGATTTGCCAACAAGCGATATCGCTGGTGGGTTGTGGAGTGCGATGTGCTGGGTATTGAGAATGGGGATTACGAATGGGAATTGGGCTGAGGATAGGGGACGGGCACGGTTTAATTGCGGAGATTGTGAGTAGGTGGAGGAGACTTGCAAAGGTTGACCTTTACCTTGTATGTTTGAATAGAGTAAGAAACAGTAGATAGCATCATGCCGTCGTCAAAAAGAAGCAACAATGGGAACAAAGAAACAAAGAATTAGCAATGGAAAGACGTCGCACCCATTCTTGACGTAAAAGGTGGCACCCGTAGCGCACCCGATTGTGGTGGGCTGCGTGATGGGCTTGAGGGCGCTGTATGCTTGTGGGCAGTTTGGGGCCCACAAGTGGGTAAAAGTCTAAAAAAGTAAAGGGCCCTGACCATGGCTGCCAGGGCAGCCAGGACAGACACCCTACACCTATATCAATGTGCACATTCGCCCAGCGGAGATCTTGATGCGTGATGAATCTAGCAGACTGCACAAGTCCACCTTATGTAGGGCTGACCGAGGCTCAGGACCACCAGAACAATGCCAACAATAAGATGACAAGAGGAATGTAGGGCAAGGGGGCAGATAGTAAGCGAGAGTGGGAAGAAGGAGGCATGGAACCTGCCGGAGTTGTAGGGGAAGCGAAAAATGTAGGTGTATACCAGAGGGTGCAAGGCCCCCCCGAAGTTTCGGGTGCACTCGTGGCACCAGCACCTGAGAGAATTAGAAGCGTTGCGTAACAAAGGTGAGCGAAACCTGGTTTAGGCGATTTAATGGGGTTAGAATGTGACTGGAATGCTCTGAATTTCACCTAGAATTGTGGTTAGATGGGAGAAGATGGAGGGAGATGGGAGTGGATGCTCGCTAGAGTCTTGACGTTGGTGCGAACAATGGTTATGATGTCATGGACAGAGCTCAGACCTTAAGCCTTCAACACCCACAGAAGAGAAGCAAAATAAGGACGGAAGGAATATAGGACTAAAAGGAAAGGTTAAGCCCAAACAAAGTCAAAGCCAGGTCACTTTCGACCACGATGGTACTCTTGAGCACCATCGTTGCGGATCTTTGCAATTCTCGGATATGGCAGTCCTACCACCTTCATTAGTACAAAACCATCCCATTTCATCGTGCAGGTGGTGGTGTTTGTGACACCAATATTTTCTTCCGTAAACATACATGCAACCTAAAAAATAATACAATTACAAAAATATCAAAAAAAAGAATAGCAAGGCCTCTGGCAAAACGTATAAAACGAGACGGCACTGCTGGTGGTGCTAGGTTTACGCCGTTTTTTTTAATCAGTATGACACAACTACCTTCAGTGTCGGAGCTTATGATTAGCACAAGTAAGACGAGTCCCGATGTGCGGAATGAACGAGGTGACAAGAGTGAGCTGGCGGTGCAGGCACCTCCACGCTCTAACTCGATCACGATGGTATCGCCCATGTCGGGAGACTTCCAGAGGACGTCGCCCACTATCCCGAGAGTTTCGTTTAACAAGTTGGACTACAGGTCAAGTGCAAGCGCACATGCAAGCGCACATGCTAGTGCACATGCTCATGCAAACACAACAACACCAACAAGTTTGTACTTTCCAGGCCCAAATCTGGCTTCCCTGGCCACGCTGGTCCAAAATACTTCCCACCCAAACCCAACTACGACACCACCAGCACCGTTCAAGGGCCAGGTGCTCCACGCGCACGGCCAGTTTCCCTTACCCCAACCCAACTCCCTTATGTCGCACCACGCTACCCCAATGTCGCAGCCCAGTTTGCAACCAATGTCGCGATCCATGTCCTATTCACAGCCCATGTTGCAGCCAGCTGCTGCTTCCCACGTAGCCGTTCTTCTGACGCGCAGACTCACCGAGCCGCTGATTAGCCACAGAGGTGAAGCCCTTCCAGCTCCTCAAACTCCTTCCAGTTCAGTCACTTCTACCCCTGCGACCTCCATCTCCCAGGACTACTTTCAACACTCAAACCACCACCCTACGCACCCAAACTACATGCTCCTGCGAGAATCCCTGGTGGAACTGTTGAGCTTGCACAAGGAAGACGAAAGAAATCACCTTCTCCACCAACAACTCAACCAGGGCCAACCCTCCCAGCCACAACTCCAGCTCCAACCACCAGCACAAGTGTACCGCACAGCACCAGCACCAGCACCCGCACCAGCACCAGCGGCACCAGCCCCAACAAACGCAGCACCCCAGAACTACCAACCACAATACTATGTATACAACCAAGGACAAAACAACCAATGGGGATACTACCCTCCAGTAGTGATGCAAATGCACCCACAGTATCCTATGCAACAAGGAATGGTACAGGTGCCAGTCAACATGCCCACAGGATTGCCACAAATGTACGAGGAGAACAACGCATTGCTCAACAAACGAAGAATCATCAAGCGCAGAACACGCACAGGCTGCCTTACCTGCCGCAAAAGAAGAATAAAATGCGATGAGCGCAAACCTCTGTGCTTCAATTGCGAACGCAGCAAGAAGGTGTGCTTGGGTTATGAGAACTTGAGCATGGGCAACAACAAGAAGAAGAGAGACACCAGTTTGGACATCCCTAATGAAGAACCTATCGAGGGAAGGTGTATAGTTTAATTGTATTATAGAATAGACGACTCACGACAAGAATCACAAGCATGCTTAACCTCTAATACCGCTTAAATAGTCCATGATCGCCAATCTTATTGTGCGAGCACGGTTCTAGATTTAAGAGCCTGTCATCTCCTTAAGCTTTATAACCTGTCATACCCTAAAGTTAATCTGCTTTACCATCATCATTAGTCGTGAACCTGATTATTCAGGTCACGCAGCTTTCAGCTCCCAGTACCAACTCGACAGCACCTATAGACGAACCCTCCAAAAGTTTCGTACGTCCAGTCCGTGGAACTCGTGTGGAACATGCGTCACCACCTAACCGAACTCTGGAAGCCCAAGAATAACCATCCATGCACGCTGGCAAAAGCTTGCAATGATCATCGGTTACATCGGCCACGAAGCCATAGTGTTCCAGGTGCGCACCCCAGTCAAAACGGTTATTGCAAGCGGACCAACCTGCGGGGTACACGTATTGTTGCCTAGATACGTGCCTCTACAGCTACAGCTTCCTCCTTAGGACCCGTGCCCTCGCCTTTACTTTTGACGTGGGCTCATAAATGTGTCACTTTGATGTGCTTTTTGACATGGCTGCAAAAAAACCACCCAAAGTTAAAATTCGAAGACAGCATAGCCTACTTTCCAGCACAGCCAGTGCTAGAATACCCTTGCAGACTAGCCAGATTAAGGTTAGATAGCCAAATACACTAATTCGGGGTGTAGAAGTAGGGCATTCGTTTCCGAGACCACGCGGTTTTTTTTTAATGCACATCGCTAGTACATTGAATTAAACCAGAAGCGGAATGAAAGTTTGCCAGCACTGCTCCAGCCTCCGAGCTCCGCGAAGATAAAATAAGCGGTGTCTGAAGGGCTCCTTTGCACGGGTGTGAAGTCTCCGAAATCTCCAGATGCAAATTCATATTGTTAAGCCGTTCAAACTAAAGGCGGTGCCTCCTTTCACCACTTGGAATTGCACCTCTACTCACAAAGGTGCGTAACAATATCGGGGTTTGCAAATAGTTTAACACTACGACTATTGTGCTATTGTAATGATCTTCCTGGTGTTTGGGCACTGCAAAATTCCTTTCCCACGGCCCCCTTATGCTGTCGGTTTGTGCACCCTATTTCTTCGCAAGTATTCTAGTACAATGCATGTCTGATTCAGCCAGACTAAACGAGTCGGTTGTGGCACCCGGTGCACTACTTTGTGAAGGCTACATAAATTGCTAAAGGACTGCTCTGTAACTTCATTTCATCTTTGCCATAGCTCTTCTGGTATTTTGTATGCCTCCAGTATTTTCTGCCACTAGTCTCTATCCACTCTTCTCTTGTTCACCTTCGTGTATCCCAAAGTACGAAAGATCAACACAGGCTTTAATAGATCTGCTGACATCGCCACAAAGTCTTCAAAGTTAATGTTATTATCTTGTAGAATGCTGATGCTCAGGTTGCATTGGATCCACGACCATGTGTTATCTCAACCTAAAATACAGGTTTTGGCTCTGCAAACTTTATACTTGTCCACACAATGATGGCTGCGAAATCCCAATTTGACTTTTGTCTGATTTCTAGACAGCCAGCTCGGATGATAAAATCAGTTTATGCTTTTGTACTTCTCGACTCGCTGCTTGCTATCTTTGGACAATCCTGTAACTTCTTCTTGAAATTTATACCAACTATGCATTCTGCTTCTATTTTCATGGCATTTTCTAATTCTATTATCATGCTTCCAAGTGTCTATTATCATGGTTTAGAATCTTGCATATATAGGCATGTACGCTGACATTTATCATACCTTGTTCTCCAACTCTAATTTTATCACCAACTCAACCATTAATTTGAGAACAAATACTTAACCTCATCGCTAGTAAAAGCCATGACACTCTGATTCTGTACCACCTGCCCAAGCCAAGAAGATGCGCATGAGAATCCTGGCTTACATCACCCAGTAACAGACGATTTCCTCCTATCTATTCTACCGTTCTTCAGTACTTCTCTTG
The DNA here is from genome assembly GCA_030565385.1 of Kodamaea neixiangensis. Lineage (NCBI taxonomy): Eukaryota > Fungi > Ascomycota > Pichiomycetes > Serinales > Debaryomycetaceae > Kodamaea > Kodamaea neixiangensis. The sequence goes on along the minus strand of JAJMBT010000011.1, from coordinate 206,285 downwards.
AATTAGAAGAGTTTGCTCAGACATTAGTAATGTCGATCATGGAGACACTCTACAACATGTTTTTTAAGTGTGCTGACTACAGCTCATCAATGCTGTTAGTGCGTACGTTGAACCGTATACCAGTGGACCAAAGTTTCATTTTTTATTTAACCCACAGACAACAGACTTTCTAATTCTTGTTTAACATAGCCAGGACCCACAAAATGCCCAATAATATATCCCTATCGGAATTACACTCCTTCATAGCACTTTCCTGAAGCTTAACGAGATGAAATTCATATAAACTTTATCGTTTCGAGGTACTTTATCAGGTATGTGATCTTCCAAAAATATAATAAAACGTTGAAAGTCAGCTTGACGGCCGTTCGAAGCTGTTTGACTACCAAAGCAACTCAATCTTAATATTTTTGAGTGGGCTGAAACCTTGTCTACTTGATTTTATTCCGAAGAACTCAGACAACTTCTAGTTCCTACTTAAACCTAACTTCAGCAAACCCCCAATCCAGAGAGTTCAGAGAGATGATTTCGAAAGAGCTACATATGGTTCTTTCTTCCAAGTTCTGAGAGAAATGCTTCTGCTTTCAGAATTCTGAAGAATTTAGATGGATATCAACTACAGAAACCTAAAGATGTTGAAATACGAAGTTTTAAGATATCCAGGATGTAGTCCTGGAAACTTCCACCTTAGATGAATTAGACCGGCTATCGTTCTTCTGTTGGGGCTTTCAAATACAAATCAAGGACCTGATTTTGAAGTGCCAGGAGTCTTGTTGGATAACTCCAGCAGGTAGAAAACTCTGGGAGATGTTAAGAGCGCAAGAGATCTGTGTGGAGATAGATAAACGAAGGATTGCACCATTAAAGTTGTGGTCTCTAATTCAATTCGTGGGAACAGTGAAGTTGAATCTTGTTTCAAGGACTAGGTATGACTTAAACGTGAACCTTACTAGAATATTAATGGGTGATGGGAGAACAGAGTTAAAGGAACGCAAGAAAAGGAGATTCGCCTCTGATTGTGAAAACCATATGACCATGATTCTTTGAAGCTATGTGCTCTGCCTTCTGGTCAAAAGTATAGTTCCTCAAATCTGATTTCTTGAATGGAAGCCCACAGAGGAATTAATGAATACCCATACTATGCTTCATTGAAGTCACATTTTGACGACGGAATTATACAACTCGTAGCCTGAAGGACTCAAAGGCAAGACGAGCATCTCGAAACAAAACGTATACATTAACTAAGCAAGAAGAAGACCATCTGGTTACGCATTAACGAGTCCAGTTCGAATGTAATTGCATAATATACCACAAAGAATTTCTACAGTCGTTAGTGACGATGACAACTGGGCTTTTGGATGGGTCGATGATTTGCACCCATTGTGGACCTAATAAGCAGGTTGTTCATCCAAACATTGAATTTGATAATTTGGTACTTGGAGTGGTAGTAAAAGAAGGAAAGAAAGACAGAAGGACAATTGAATCTGAAACTACTGGTGAGGTGGCGTTAATGAGGCATGAAGTAGACTTCTTGAACAATGCAAGAATGTACCCTCACCTGGCAATCCTGTTTTTCATGATGTCGAGGAAGATCAATGATACCAGAGTTAAGAAAGTGCAGATCAATGAAATTCGGTTAGCGCAACCGAGACATATGAACCAGCCAATTTTGTCCACAATTTGATATTTTCCCAAAGGACGAATAATATGGCAGGCAAGGCGGGTCATGAGGATGCAAATGCGACCAAAACCACCGTAGTACTCCTTAATCTTGCACTAGTGCAGCCATATGATACGTCTATACGATGGCCCTGACCAGTTGTCAAATCAGCGCACCATGTGAACTTCTAAGACAACTAAAAACTACAAGAAACGTAGACTTTATGGAGAGGAAGGGATATTGAGGTTCTTTGTACCACACATAGCCCACTCCAACGCCCTGTGACTTTCTCTCATGTGTCTCCACCCCAAACGATAGTGTTGGCTTTTGTTTGTCCCAGTGAAAATTAAAAAAAAAATACACCATCATCATGAAGACAAGGAAGTTTGCAGTTGTAGGGTCACGTTCAGTGGGGAAATCCTCCATGACGGTGAAGTATGTGGAGAACCACTTCGTTGAGTCGTATTATCCCACGATAGAGAATAATTTCAGCAAACAGATCACATACAAGAACCAGCATTATACGGTGGAGATCTTGGACACAGCAGGGCAGGATGAGTTCCTGATAATGAACGAAAAACACTTGATAGGAATACATGGATACTTGCTTGTGTACTCTGTGACGCTGTGGCAGTCGTTCGAGCTCGTGGAAGTCATCAGAGACAAGATTTTGGATCTGTTGGGACTGGATAGTGTGCCTATAGTGCTTGTGGGGAACAAGAGCGATTTGGATTACCAACGCCAGGTGGAGTTTACCGACGGCGAGAAGATGGCAGCCAAGTTTGGATGCCAGTTCATGGAAACCAGTGTTAAAGAGGGCATAAATATAGAACGGCTGTTTGAGCTGCTCATCGAGGAGATAGAAAGGGTGCAGAACCCAGAGGTAAAGAAGGAGGAAAAGTGTGTCATAATGTAGAACATCACTGGGCTTCATTCTCACATCATATCACTTCATTATCTACATGAATGTCATCATCTACATGAAAACCAATGTCGTGGATGACTTTCCCCATCATCAACATCATCAACAGACATCGCCGCACCAAAGAGGCATTTTTTAACCGGGCCATTCCAGCAGGGCCGCCAAACGCATCCAACTGCCTTTAAGGCATTTTTTGGTCTTGTGACAGTAGTATAGTGTATAGTCAATCTACAAGAAGGCACTGTTTGGTAGCGAGCAGCAAGATGCAAGGCAGTTGCTCGATAATCAGGCAACGCAGAAAGACCCTGAGTTGCTGTCTAGATAAGCATACGAGTCTGCTACCGATAAGAACGAACATGAAAACAGGGCGAAGAGAAAAAGCAAGCTTGTTTAGAAAGTGGGATGATGAGCACGGATGAATGTACAAGTGTCGGCAAGTGGCATGTCCCGCACCCTTTTCCTCGTGGATCGTTCGGGTATTTGGTCAAGTCCAAATTTGACAGCGTGGGGTAACATGCGCATGGTATTTGGAATAAGGTTTGATTGTAAAGCTGATGAAGTTATCGCTAGGGTTATCGTTCTTTGTAGACGAGAGCAGATGCTTGCGTGTGTTGCTTGTTTATGTTGTTCCATCATTGCGTTTTTAAAAGTGGGCAAATCAACCTTCCCCATCTCCAGCACCCTGTAGTAGTACATGCTTGAACACCCTGTAAAATAAAGGAGGGAGACGTTATGAACACTTGGTTCATTTGCGCGAGGCACAGGTGAGAACGGAAATGGGGACAACAACAGCATGCTGATAATAGAGTACCATGCTGGTGTAGCGAGAAATACAACTTGGTTCGTACCCAGCTGCTTGGAAACGAAACCGTAGGTGCAGATTCCACACTCCCGCCACGTTGAACGCAGATATTCGAGTCTGTTCGATGAGCACGCTCAATGCTTGGCTCTGGCACACCTGGAAGTGATGCGATGTGATGTTCAAGCACGATCGTAGTTGCAAAATGAATGGGTCGATACAAACAAGTTCGAAACGGTTGCCAGGATTAGAAGCCTGGCATATTAAGGGAAAGACTAGCAGGACAATGTGCCTCGGGCGTGAGAACCTGGAGGTGTACAGAGGTGCTGCTTATTGCGTTATAGCACCCTGTATCGTTTGTTCTTGAAAACCATGGGCTCAAATATAACACATGGGCTCAGGTCGTCGATGTACAATAATATGCTCGGTGTCTTCTCGTATGTATCTTCTAGGGGTATGCATGAACGAGTCGAGTCAAGTGTGATTTTATGCTACTGGGGCATGATAAATGGCTGTTGATATTGGGTGACGCTCGGGGATAGAGTTGGATGGGTTTGATCTATAATGTGAACAAGATTATTAAGGCTTTGGTGATTGCAGACTAATGCAGTGGTATATGCATATCGCGCATGGTTGACCATGCTTGATTATGCCCCTTTAAGCATCATCTTTAACTTTGGTGACGAACGTATAGATTACGAGTCAGGATTTGCACCCAAAGCAAAAGTTTGGAAAGTTCAGTGTGTCTGAAAGTCTGTGCTTCTTTTTATAAGATTGTCAATAGTATCTTGGATTCGATCGATTGACTCGAGTGGCTACATTGCACTGGTTGCAAAAGTCAATTATATCCTGTCACATGCAGATAGACCAACAATAAGAAAGGTTGTTTATCTTTAAAAGCTTTTCAAAACCGTAAGGTGTGACATTCCTATTGCTAACTGTTGGGCAATATTTCACATAGTGAATGCTAGAAACCTTGACAGTCAAAAGTTCAACAGTCAAAAGTTCAACTTATAATAACAACATGTGCTCTTCAAAACCGACTTCCCCTGCTTTTCTTCGCTTCTTCTTGTCAATCCAAAAAACCAGATTATAAGTCAAGTTCAATACATAGACCAATAAACTCCACCCCATACGGAATTCATTTGCAATAACCATCTAGGATCTCAAGGATATGTTTCCTACTCTACTTGAACGCATGGACTTTCAAATCTCACATTTAGATCCCTTTCAATGAGATGGATCTACACTATGCTCATAAGACATCTCCATAAACTATGAATACCCAGATAAGACTTCAACATCAATTCCACTACGATTTGAGCAATATTCCAACCCCTAAGCCATTCATATCGCACTCCGCCACCAAATCTAAATCAGATATCATATCATCCCATCCTACCACTCAGTCTTCTTCCGGATCTTCCTTTGGATTCGAACAAATTTTCAGATTTGAAACCAAGCACGTATCATAAACATCGAGATGTTGCACCCTCGCAAGCAGAAGGAGAAGATAAAATCGGGCCCAGTATTTAATGAAGATGGCATTCCTTACGACTATATCGTTATCATAGATTCTGGGTCAAAAGGGCTGAGAGTGTACGTTTACAGGTGGTTGAATCCGTTAGTGGCCATGCAAAAGGGATATGACTTGGACAAGTTGATGAGCCATACAGTTGAGGTACGAGGGGATGAAGGTGAATCGCATGACACCACACTGAAAATGGCACGTTCAAGAACACCTTCATCGAAAGGTTCTAATGTGTTTGGTAGAGAGGAGAATTTCCAAGCATCAGAATCTTCAGTTATCACAGAGGATACAGAAGATATAAAAGATACAGAAGATACAGAAGATATAAAAGATACAGAAGATACAGAACCAAAAGAGGATACCAAAGCATCTATTGAAAACTATGGCCTTCTTCCCCAGATCACCACCAAGAAACTCTGGCACAAGAAGATAAAACCAGGTATTTCTTCCTTCAATGTTCTGCCACATAAAGTTGGCAAACATCATATCAAGTACCTTCTTCAATTTGCATCATCTGTTGTTCCTCAACTGCAGCATTCGCGTACTCCGATCTTTCTCCACTCTACTGCTGGTATGCGTCTTTTGACTCCAACAGAACAACAAGAAATCTTGGATAACGTGTGCGAGTACATTCAGCACAACTCACAGTTTTACATTCCAGAATGCCTGTCTCACGTGAACGTGCTTAATGGCGATGTTGAAGGTTTGTATGGGTGGCTTTCTGTGAATTCTTTGATTGGAGCATATGACAAACCATACGAACACAACCACGGGAAAAACCACACGACTTATGGGTTATTGGACATGGGAGGTGCTCTGACTCAAGTTGTCTTCATGCCAAACTCAACAGAAATCGATGAACACCAGAACAATTTGTACAAGATTGACTTGGTTCAGCTCCCCCATAAAAATTCAGAGGGATATTCAACCCCAAAAGACTCCAAGTTTGATGTTTATTCAGACTCATTTTTGGGCTTCGGAATGTACCAGGCACATACAAAGTACCTTCTGTCACTCATAACTGAGGAGAATGCTAGTCACAACAGAATTAAAACAGGCAAAATAATTCCTGACCCGTGCCTTCCCAAAGGTTACACAACACATGAAGTTATAGATGGAGAATCCTACTCATTCACTGGTGAATCTAACTTTAAACGGTGTCTCACCATGATATTTCCCGTATTGCAAAATAGCAACTATGCCACTGGAGCGGGCGATAAACCACAAACATGTGAACTGCAGTTTGGACTTGAAAACCCAAGTAAACTCAGCTCGTGTTTGCTCAACGACAAGATCCCATCATTCGACTTTGACATCAACCACTTCATTGGTGTCAGTGGTTACTGGGACGCTATCAATGGGCTTTTATCTTACCAAAACGCAAACGATAACCAACAACAAATGTCTGATACTTATGACTATTCACTCATTTATGAGAAAACCACTCAAGTGTGCTCGCAGCCATTCAGTTCGTTGATCCAGCTTAACAAAGCCAAGCCTGAAGAAAGACAGATGTCTGAAGAAGAACTCTCTGAGCTCTGTTTCAAATCAAGTTGGATATTGAACTTTTTACATGTAGGACTTGGGTTTCCGAGATTTGGAATCGACGATACCAAGGGAGAGTTCGAGTCATTGCAGGTTGTTGAAGAGTTTGAAGGTGCTAGCTTCTCTTGGACCTTGGGAAGGGCAATTTTGTATGCCAACGATGAGTATACGCTTGCCTACAATAACTTCAGTGGAGAAGGAATCAAGAGACCAGGTTTCTACCATTCACCACTGCCCAATGTTTTCCATTTTGGTGCTGAACAGAACGGCATTGCTCCGCGACCTCGCTTCTTAGACCTTGATCACGTAAATGCAGACGGGAGTTATTTTGAAAGTGGAGGCTCTGGCGAACTGAAGTGGTATATCAACCCACATAGATGGTACGGGTTGGGAATTTTCTCGGTCCTCCTTATGTTTATGGGTATGTTGATGTTGGGAAGAGAGGGCAGGGCGAGACTCAGCGAGAATTTGAAGAGAAGATGGAACAAGTTTAGAGGAAAGGTGGTTTACGAGGAAGTCAGATATGAGTTGGACGATATCTCAACGGGCGAACAAAGCCAAAGTGCTGAAGACGGGGTTGCCAGGTTAGAAAATCGCTAAGCGAGAATAGAATTACACAATGAAAGGAATCTGGTGTTGAATCACTTCAAAGAATATTTTTACATCACTTCTTGAATTTCAGACAGCTGCTAGGTAGTACTATCTGCTCGCAGAATAGGACAATTTCCATAGTCTACGGATAATATGGTTATAATTCGTATATTATGGGCTTGATGAGGGTGATTTGTGATTATTTTGCACCCAAAATTGTTAGTAAAGGTGCAGAACAATAAGAAAACACACCGCAGTCTCGTATGATTGTGCCGACTTACGTTTGTTCGATCGTCCTCTGGTATTCCCAAGATATTCCATGAAGATTCCTCAAGAAGCCTCTCTACATAATGCACAATTGCTATTGTCATAATTTCAAACTTGACGGGATGAAACGATCAACCCTGTCATTCCGGATAAGCCTCATAACTAGCTTACCCGCTTCAGTCGGATCGAATCCCGTCGCTTCAGTCGTAGTGATTACCGGCTTACTCAAAACAAATAGCCGAAGTGGAATCCTCAAGGAGAGCATGTTCATATTGTGATTATTCTTAATGTTCCTCAACCTAATTGTGAACATGAAATGGACAACTGAAACTCTGAAGTTGCTTGACGTATTGTACATATTAAGAATAGCATTCAATTTATTACTGGTGACAATACCCAGAGTGTACTGCTTGTGGAGTATTAAAGAGTGTATTCAAGGGGGCGTTTGGGCGTCGCCACATGTGTACTGATTTATGGGAATGTGTGTTTCATTTCGCCAATTGAGATCTGTGTTCACTTGGACTCAATCAGATTTATGTTAGAGCGCAAGTTCTACGTTAGGCAATCAACCCTAATGTTTTATTAAATCATATCTCTTTGATTTGATTTGATCTATTCATAAATGTTTTTCATGATTCAAGAATCTGATCAATTCGAATTGTTCAATCACAAGTGCATGAATAAACTACTCGTGGGACTCCTTTTTCAAGTGGTTATAAACAATTCCCTCTAAGGTGAAGTTGTTGATAGCCGAGGCATCACCACAAGGAGTCAATTGAGACGCATAATAACCTCCTACCCCATTCTCCAAATCAATCCAGTAGAACAAGTTTCCTAAACCGGTCCAGTAGACTGTTCCTAACGGTCTTCCAGAAGGATGTACACTTTCAGTTCTTGCGAATGCCAATCCCCAGGAGTCGGCCTTGGGTCCTTGGGTTGGGTGACTGTGGAAATCCACACTAAGATTTGGTGTAAGTGTTTTCTTGTGTGTCAATTCAACACCCTCTGGCAAGTTATTCTTGATGGCCTCAGCCCATATTCTTTCACTGAAAAGACGTTTTCCCAGTGGTGCAACACCGTGGTTCAACCAGAGGCGGATAAATTTGAGGTAATCTCCAACGGTTCCAAAAATTCCATGCCCTCCCATATGGGGTTGGGGAGCAACTCTAGCAGCACGGGCTTCGTTTGTGCCAGAAACGGTGAGCTCGCCTGTTTCAAGGTTTCTTTGGTGTTCAGCCAAGGTGTTTTCCAAGTCTTTCAATTGGAAACTTAAAGTGGTGATACCCAAAGGTTCAAACAATTCCTTCTCAAAAAAGTCTCCCAAAGTCTGTCCTGTCAAATGCTCTAAGATTTTCCCAGCCCAGTCGAGGTTAAGTCCGTATTGGAACTCAGTACCTGGTTCGAATACCAAGAACGAATCCTCGAATCCCTTGATAGGGTTGCTGAAAAGATCGTGTTTCCCTTCCTCAATCAAACCATTGAAGTAGTCTTCACTATAAAAGGTGTACGCGAAACCAGCTGTATGCGTCAACAAATGCCTCAACGTCACTGGTGTTTTAGGATCCTCGAAGGTCTTTGTTCCATCCTCTTGTTTCTTCAATACCTTGATTTTCTTAAAATCAGGATAGTAATCGGTAATTGGTTTGTCCAATTCAATTACCCCACGATCAACTAAAATTAGCAACGCAGTTGATGTGATGATTTTGGTAGTTGAGTACGCTCCGAATTGAGTTTCATTATTAACTGGTCTTTTCAGGTCCACGTCTGTGATACCCGAGTGGTTCAAGTAAACCGTTTCCTCCGTATTGGTGACTCCAAAAATGACTCCGGGGGCCAGGCTAGTCAACGCACCAGTGATATCGGTGGACTTATAAAGGGTTGGGTCCAAAGCAGCTTTCAAGGCTGCCTTAGAGTCGGCAGAAGCAAAAGGAAGAGACATTCTTTAGCCTTTTGATTGTAATTCGAGTCCAATGACCAATACTTATACTTTTGATAAATGTGTAGTGGGGTACAAAACTTTTATAATTAAGCCACAGTATGGTTGAAGATAGCTGATCTTCATGCTTACAAATGAATGGTTTACGTGATAGTGGTGCTGTGATGGATAGGTAATAGGAGATGGATAGGTAAGAGGAGATGGCGGTGTTGAGTTTTGCTACTGTCTCTTCAATCGTTTAAATACGTTTAAAGGTTGGCGATTCGTTTAAAGTATGCTGAAAGGTTGGTGATTTCCTCCATTGATTGAGAGATCAAATGAACTTGACTGAACGGATTGGAATGTGGGACAAATGGCCAAGGATTTACTTCCTTATCTAGTGTACAGCATCCCCGAACGAGTTCTCTTTGATGCTATCAAAAGGTGTTGTGAAAGCAACTCTATTCCAGTTTACTTAGTTTCGGAGTATTGAAGCCTATTACCGAATTGGCATATTTTATCAATTACGAGCATTTTGACAGACAATAGCAAGCCACATACCGCATTTAACACAACAGTCTCTTAGGATTATTAGATATGAGGTGATAATAATTGATTCAACTATTTTATAAGTCTTATTTTTAGTATGTTCTAATGCATAATGATGGCCTTTAAATTATGCAATTAGACTTCAAAGTGTGAAAAACCACACACTACTAAACATATCACTTTACGAATAATTAGTAACAGCTGATTCTACCAAGTTAGCCTTCAATCCCCCGGTATAATCTTAAAGCTTAATTGCACCGAAGATTCGCTTAACACGTTGCTCATTTTGTAACGTTCACCTTGCATTGATCGGTTACCGTTGGCTGCAACTTTTTTTTGCAAACCAAAACCTCCAACCTGTGTGGAACGGAATGAATGACTAAAACAAGGTGATAGAGGGGTGAATATAGGTTGAGTGCAGACTTTGTTGTACGTGCAGTTGTAGTCTGGGGTTCACTGAGGAATACTGAACTTGAAGGTTCCTGTTGACTGCGTGAACGGAAGGCAATACCGAGAATGTGAAGGTCAAGACGAGTTTAACATACATTGAAAGATTGAGGGTGTTCAAGTAAAATGGGGAGCCGAATATAAGTTCCTGTCTCCTAATCGTGAGTCTAATTCCCCTCTATATACATCGATGAAGGTCAGCATCTTTTCGTAGCCGTTTTCCATACTGACATATTCTGTAGTCTTTTATCCAGCTTGACCAGGCTCTCAACAATGAAGAGAATTTTTCTGGCATTACCTATACATGGTCTTCACTATTTGCAAGAAGTACATTTAGAATATTATACCCCAGTCAAACACTCAACTCACGTACTTCCATGATATCTTGAAAAACAAACGGACGAGTTCACACCCCCAAACCCAAAGGAATTGCAAAGAGCATTCTCAATTTTAATCTCCTGGCTGTTGTTAGCAACATAGTCAAACCTAAAAGCTTCCTTATCGTCATCTTTGTGTTGACCAGGCTCATGTAAATTAATTGTCGGTGGGGCCACCTGCTCTTGAACAGCCTTGATTGTGAAAATCAGTTCGACTGCACCCGCTGCACCCAATAAATGGCCAATTGATCCCTTGCTAGACGAGACACGAGGTAACTCCTTCGACTCACCAAACAACCGAACCATGGCATTGTTTTCGGCTCTGTCTCCAATCACCGTTGAAGTAGCATGCGCATTGATGTAGTTTATCTCCAGTGGAACCAACCCACTTCTCTCCACCGCCATTTTCATAGCCTTGAAAGCCCCGTCTCCATTTTCTAAAGGTGCTGTAATATGATGCGCATCACCAGAAAGACCGTATCCCGTTACTTCAGCATAAATATGTGCGTTTCTCGCTAAGGCCAGGTCCAACTTCTCCAAAATCACGATTCCGCAGCCTTCTCCCAATACAAACCCATTTCTTTTCGAATCGAAGGGTCTGCTTGCTTCCGTGGGAGAGTCATTGAAAGTAGTGGCCAATGATCTTGCTCTTGCAAATCCTGCCATGGCCAAAGGGTGGATAGAAGATTCAGTACCACCGCACACCATCGTGTCAGCATAACCAGCTTTGATAAAATTATAGGCATCTCCTATGGCATGCAATCCTGTAGCACACGCAGACGCAACAGAGTGTAACGGTCCCAGAAACCCATACTGGATCGATATATGTCCAGCAGCCATGTTAGTAAGCATCTTTGGAATAAACAAAGGCTGTACTTTACGATATCCTCCCTTGTCGAATTGAACCAGATTGTCATAAATATCTGGAAATGAGCCTATTCCGCTTCCCACTGCAACTCCGACCCTCGACTTTTCGACAGTTTCAAGGTCGATCTTGGAGTCTTTAAGTGCTTCTGCCGTAGCAGCAAGACCATACTGGGCAAAGAGAGCCATTCTTCGCAGCTCGTTCTTATCCAAATGATCTTCAGTGTTCCACTTGGCCTCTGAAATTGGTCCTTCTGGCACCTTTCCAATAACCTTTGCAGGGATTTGATCCCAGCCAGCAGATGTATAATCTGAAAGCGTAGTAGTTGATACAAGACCAGAACCTCCTTGAAGAAGTCTGTTCCATGAATTCTTAACACCAACACCAAGTGGTGATACCATACCCAAGCCGGTCACAACTACCCTCGTCATATTGTGAGCTCCTTTGTTGATGAAAAGTTTCCAAGCTTTACTTTTTATTTGTCAAATGTGGAGAAGTGATGGAGTAAGAACAAATTGAAAATGATGGATAATGAGGAAGAAGTACATATAACGTATGACGAATACACCTTGGAATAAGAGTTGACTATTTAACAAGAGGGTTCAAAAGACAATGAGTGCCAACCGATAATCCTCGCTTGGTTATATTGTAAGTACTCACCATGTAGAGGTCTTCACGTTTCTCTATAATGTTACATTTATTGATACAGGGAGTTAACTTTCTAATCACCCTTCTTCTTAGATATTATCCAATCCCAATAAACCCCATACCTCTTTTCATCTCCTACGATGAAGTTTCGCACATCGTTGACAATCACTTCAGGTAATTGCTGTTGGTTGATTAACGAAACCCATCTTGAGAAATCATCTCCGCTACTCTCTACTGTAGCTTTAAAGTCTTTCCACTTTACTTCTTTCAAAAAATTTTCCAAATGAAGCTTCTTCAAGTTCACTTCTGGATTGTGCAGAGGACTCTTCTTTATTTTCCTCTCATACTTCTCAAAGTCGGTGAGCATCACTTTGAAAGAAACATACACTTTCTCTTTATCTCTTCGCAGAAGGTCAAGTTGGTTTAATTCGTCCAAATGCTTGTTGTAAAACTCTTGAAAGTATGCCTTTTTGATGTCCTTTTTATAATCCTGGAGGAAATGCAAGTATTTTATTGTTGGATTAGGTTCTATTGCTTTTTCAACAACAGCTTCAACCTCTTCATTTTGCTGGCACCATTCGTTAAAAGCCTCTTCTCGTTTTGAAGCTTCGATGGAAAAGTACTCTGGGTGTTGGACAAGCTCCGATGCGAGGGATTCTTCAACGATGCTCCATGGGTCATAGATGGATATCCTCAGTTTGAACTTGTCAAGCAAAAGAGGGAACTCAGAGGTTTGGGTTTCTGTATCAGAAATTGACAAGTCGAGATTGTCATTCATGTTTTCTTCTGAATCAGAGTCATTTTTGTCTTCTTGGTTGTTTTGATCATCATCTTCTTCCAGTTCTTCTTCCAGTTCAGTTGAATACTCTACCAATGCTGTATTCTCCTTTGGGTTCTCTTTAAAATACCCTTCTTCTTTAAGCACTCCACTAATAAAGTCTTGCATGTCTTTAGGGGTTTCAAATTCAAACTGATTCAGTTCATCTGATTCAGAGTCTTCCCCAATCTCTTCCTGTGTTTCCTCTTTTAACACATTTTCCTTCTTTTCTTGCTTGTTCTTCTCAGGTGCCTCAAAATAATCATCAAACGATAGCCCTCGTACCAACCCACTCAACACAGCAACATCTTCAAAGTCAATACTCTCTATGAATTTATCCCATTCCAATTCAGGATACGATTCTTTCAAGTCATTCAATTGCCAATGCGATCTCCCAAGTTTGGGGTTAAAGTAGAAATGAGTCTTGCTAGTAAGGATAATTCTCCATTCTCCATGTTCTTCATGATCGGTTGGTTGATAAGGAATATGATATTGATACTTAGCTTCACCACTCATTGTATATCAGCATCAAAGATCCAAGTGAAGCTGAGTGAGCGCCTAAATTCTGAATTCAGCTTTCTCAAAATCAACTACCAGCACTCAACTTTCCTCAAGGCACCGGTTTATTCAATCCTTTGTCTCTTCTCTAACTTCATTCTTCAGAACTTTCAATCACGTGCCTCAAAAGGCTGCAAACTATGTGAGCCAAAGGAACCAAGACATGAAGCAGCAGAAGGAGGCGGAGAGGGGATGGATAAGTCTTGAAACGAAGTCGTGTGGACCAGCACCCGCAACTCGACTGTTTATGTGCCAACACCAAACTGGTCGTATCACAAATACTCAGAAATACGGTTACAACCTTACTGTTACGAAACGAAGTGAACGAAAGAGCAGGGAAAACAGATAACTGTGGAGAGCACACAGGAAAGGCTAATTCGTGACAGTAGAGGCTAATTCGTGACAGTAGAGGCTAATTCGTGGTAATATGTGTTTAGATTTTTCTTAAACTGGCTTTCTCGTATTGACGTTACGTTTCTAATTTGAAGCTTCAGGTACGAGAAGAAGAAACAAAGAGACAAGTAAAGAAGATTAAGAAGGAGATGAAAGATGAAGTGAAAAGTTTGAAGAAACGAAAAGACTATTAATAACATCGTGGATACACGAACACCAATAACAATAGGGCCATATCATTGGATATATTCATATGCATTCGGCAATCTCAAGTGGGTAGCACAACCCCTTTCACAGCAGCGGGCGTTCAAAGTGGTATTATTTTCATGCACTTTGGTTGCTGGAGTGGGGTAGGCACTTAGTGGTGAACGTACTCTTGGGACCATTTGGTGCGTATCGGTTGCTCAATACTTTTCCCGTGGATCGGCCCCGGTGGTCGATCTTCAAGTATTGTTATGCTTGTGTTCCGGTATACTTGTGCTCACGTAGTATCTGCTCGTAATCTCGTCGTATCCTATTGGTACAAAAGATTACACTCTTGTCGTAACTTCTAAGCCCTACATTCTCGTCGTATCTTCGTTAGCATTGAACTATGTATGTTTTTGCAGTAATATTCCAGCATATCTGTCAAGTGGTTCTTCCAGAGTAACCGTTTGTAGATGTCGTCTGATATTCGTCAGGGTATTAGTCTGAATACTCAGGGAAGTGTATCAGAGTCATAAGGCTGTACATTATCCTGAGCTCATTCGTTTTGTATTTTACGTCACAGACTAATACACCAGCTGATGTCCCTAATGTCCCTACTCATATATCTCCACACCGTAGAGAGTTTCGTGCTTCTGACTTCTCTCTGTTATCCACTCCTCTTTCTCTTCCCTTTGTCTCGCTCTTCGTTATCGTTTCTCCATACAGAAACTAACTCACAAGCATATTCACACTCATCTTCATTCTCTTCTTTTCTGGGGTATCGTAATCCATCAGCACGTTTGGAGTCGAGCTGCCACTTTTCACCTGGTTCGGTGAGACTGTGGTTGGGGTGGGCGACACCTTGCTACTGGGTGAGTAATTGCCCTGTAGTATTGACGGGGCGGTTGTGGGCTCCATATATCTACCCACGTCGCTGTTGTCTATGCTGCGTCTAGTTGATTGTGGGGTGATACCTTCGATACCAATACCGTTGATACTTTCTTTGATTCGCTGTTCCATACTGAAACTTCTCTGTTCAGCAGCCTTATCGACAACTGCTCGGTCGATCATTGCGCCTGACGTTCTTTCGACGGGCGTCCTGGGCTCTGTTTCGCCGTTTTCTTCCTGGTATTCTCCCCTCTTGTAGCTCTTTCTGATTCGGCTGACGGCCAACTCGCTGCCCTGGTGCAAATTCTTTGCGTGCCGCAACAACAAGTCCCTTCGCGAAAACGGCCGTGAGCATATCCCACAAGTAAATGGCTTAAGCTTGTTGTGCGTCGAAAGCGTGTGCCGGGTCAAGTGCTCCTCTCGAGTAAAGGCCCGTTGGCATTGATCGCAATTAAATATCCTGGGATTCCCCAGAGGTGTTTTGGTTCCATAGTTGGTGGGCGAGTCCATCAACTCACTATCCGAAACAAACGTCGCCGTGTTCATCCCGTTTTTTTTGCGCTTGTTGATATTACATGGGCTTGACTGTCTTTATATATATTTTGATCCCCTCTCTTTCAACCTTGTGTACTGCGGCACGGGTGCATCCCCAGGTTCGCCCCGCAATTACAGAATGGGGGAATTTGGAGCTGGACATTAGCAATGGACCAGAGATTGACGATCGCTCTGATCTGTGATCTAGCTTTGGGTGTGTGTGATGTGATGGTGCGGTGGGTGGTTAGTTTCTCTGTTGGTTTCTTTCTGCATGCTTATTACCTTCTCGTGTTGTGCAAATTTACTTTCTTCAGATTTTTGATTTGTTCAGCTCATCTCGATTTCAGTGCAACCTCAAGCCACCATGGTTATTCATGTTAAAAGACACAGTGAACATGTCTGGTGGGTCTGATGCATCTGTGGACCGTCAACTTAGTCCAGTCCAAAAGCTGAGTTGCACAAATTTAAAGTATTAATAGATGTACGGCTCCATTGTGAGTAGTCCCCCGCTTTATACCACACAAAAGCATGGGCGACGGCAAACATTGGACTCAAGACGAGTCTTGAGTCGTAAGTGTGAGATGCGCATAGGTGTATGCTGCACCCACTTGTGCATCATTGTGCTTGGTTTATCTGGTTGTTCAAGTAGTCAGAGTGCACGTCATTTCTTTGGTTCTCAAAGGAGTTCTACTGGGTTTCCCGAACCAGCACAAGGTGTATTAGTGCAAGAGGTGTACTTAGTGCACAAGGTGCACTTAGCGCAAAAGGAGTACTTAGCGCACCTAGATACAAGAGTACTACAAGCACTGTCTTCGTTATCCCTTTCCTCTCTTCTCTTCTTCTGTTACAATGATGCGTACAAAAAAAATGCCTGCAATGTATATTCCACTCTACCAAGTCAACCAAGTACCTTATCCACTCGTTGCAACATTCAACAAACACTTCGACATCCATCATGTCCATACTCATGATAAATCGGTAGACCTTTCTACCAATTAGTCCTACACAAGATTTTCTAACAATTTTTTGCACCCAAATACGAGAGCTTGACATCGTCAAATTGACTACTACTGAGTGATTTTATATGAAAAAGGACCACGCTGTGACGAAAACAGGACAACTTCTTCAATCTGCGTATCCCTTAGCACGTTATTTTGGTCATTTTGGTACCTTCACTTTAACTTTGCTCTGCAGTTAACACCGCACCCCTCTTCACCAGAGATCCTAGCGCACAAGATAATGACAAGAGCATCATTCACCTTTCAGCTCTACTTACTTAGTACTTCACATCCACTCTCATCATCTGGCCCACGTTGGTTGCGCCCATTCCAGGTACATGTGAAATTGGACCAAATTTCGTTGGGTATCACTTTGTGATGTCCAATCCCAATGGTGTCCAAATCACCAACCTCAAATAACGGATATGAGGTTCTGATCCTTGGACTTCCTTAACCTTAATGCCATTTCCAGAATGAAACATTAACTAAGCATCTGAAATTGGGCTGGCAATATTGCGTCATTTTAGGCTGGGGTACGTCTAATGACAAAGAGAGGGGAAGACGTTGCTATTTTGGGGCCAGGATGCCTGTGCTGTTGAAGCGTGAATAGCGATGCTTTGGGCCACGAGTGGTGGTGAATGAGCCGGTCATGAAATTGTCGAAACCCATCCATGGATGTGTTGAACAGAATTTCAGTGATCAACTGATTTGGAAAGACAGTAAGACAGACTCTTCTCCTCCACAAGCATATCGGTTGTTCCCCTCTTCGTAACACTAGACATTCGCTACCGTTTGAGCCTGGAAGAGAGTCGTCCATGCTCATAATCGGAAAACGACGATGAGATTGCTCCCCTCTTGTCAGAACCAATGAGAGAGATCTCAAAGAGGGGAGAGTTTAGTTACGGTGATGATAATGGCTTGCGTGTGCTTCGTTTTGCTCTTATTCTAATACATGCGAATATACTTCAGCATTCGCTTTCCGTTGATTCTATTACATTTTTCCATTATTCTTATTCTTCATTATTCTCTTTGTTCTTTCATTTCCTCTCATTACTCTTCATTCCTTCTCATTACTCTTCATCATTTCTCCTCCATTATTTCCATTCCTTAGGTAATCCTTATGTCTCACTGATCCAATTTACACTTACGACAGAATGTTGCGCCCAAAACTCATCCCCTCTCTTCCAGAAGAAGACAAATTTAAGATACTGTTCTCCATACTAAAATCATCACCGTCTCAGGTACATCCCTCTCCCAGCCCAGAGTATACTTGTTTGCCTCCTCTAACCGAGTACTAAAGTCGGTTCAACCCGGTCTATTCATTTGCCAAGCGCACACGGAGAAGCAAAATGTTGCCCGTGCAATCATTAGACTTCTAAACCCCGTTTAACGTCGATTCAGGGCCCATTGAACCCGCTAAGGTGAACTTCTCCTCTCAGACACCGCTTTAGTTATCAGAATTTCTAACGGACTATGACGGTTTAATCCTAGGCTGCGCTTCAATCTCGGCATCTCTGTTTTGGTGAATTGATCGCTGATATTGGACTTTGGATTGGACGGGATCTGGACTGACGGACTGGAACGGGTTTAAAGTACGCGGATATGAATGCTGTGAAGTTTACTGGAAGATGCGCGAAATGGTTCGATACCACAAGAGGCGTTGGTTTGTGTTCGAGGTGTGCTCGGATTTCCACACTTTTTGAAACGAGATGCAAAGAGAGGGACTGAGGAGCAGGAGAAGAGAAGAGGTGTTCCAACGGGTTGAGCGGTTGCATGGTTGATGGGTCGAGCGGTTGATTGGTTGATTGGTTGGAGTAACTTGAATTGTTAGATTAGATTGAATAGGTTTTTGGTTTAATGGTTGCTCGCTAGCGAGACCAAGACCACCAGTACAAGTTTTTGTATCAGCATATGAAGGTAATGTTTTCAGCATTGCCAACCTTAAAAGTCATCGCTACATGCCTACACTATCAGAGAACCACCAACTATCAGCCTACACCCAAAAGACTCCCAGTCTCTACTGTCTTTTTGCAGCCAGGCATTTTATTTTGTCGAAGCTTTGCCACTGCAGGGCCACTGCAGACGAAGCTGTCACTGCCAGAGAAGGATATCTGCGACAGTGACGAATAGCCCAGATAATAATTGCCATAGAATATGAAACTTACTGGGACTCATTCGTCTTATTCTTATTCACTCTTATGAGTAGGTTTACCCTGGTACCAATCAGCCTTGTTGTCTTATCTAACGTTATTCAAACTGGAATCTAATCAGTTACATTGGTTCACTAGTATCCTCAACCAAACGAATACCTTCACTACTCGTACCTTGCGAAACATCTATGCACTCCATTCCGTCTATATCCTTTCTTCCAGCATCCTATCTGCATCTCTTCGTTCCTAATCATCTCTTCTCCTTCTCGTGCGTTGACTCTTAATCGTCAACGTACGCACTAGGAATAAATCAAAAGTCATTCTCCTTATCAATCCACAACACACCATGTCATTCGAACGGAGCAGAGAGGAACAGAACGACACCTTTCTCTCCCGGGTGTTTGGGTTGCACTCTGTCTACAATCAGGTCCACGAAAACTACCAGTATTATGGTGAGCCCAATGATATGTTTGATGAAGACGAAGGCGACAGCATACTACTCACCAACATCCACAAGAGAAATGTCAGGCCGTTGAGACCAGAGGTTGATTCAAGTAGTAAAACAGTCAACAACACTGGAGCCGCAACAAACAGTGCTGGCTCGGTTCTACCAAATGATATTAGCACAGGTAATCTTCTCGACTCTGAGTCTGATCTGGAGCTATCGCTGGGTGATGAAGACGTAGATGGATCTTCAGTCAAAGTTTCTAGAAGCCTTTTGAAGGGTCCTGGTGACCAAATCAAAACCTCTATGCATGCTCAAAGACCCCAGAGCTCGCAAATCAGTCAGTTCACTCAACTCCACAATTCCGCCTCCCAGTTTAACCAACCTGGCGGAGTCAAATTCAAGATCCCCTTCAAGAAAGATCCTCAACAATCTGAGCTTCCACTATTCAATCGTCCCAACTTGAGTTCCTCACAAACTCCACAGACAAATAACCAGTACCAAAGACTGCCAACTACGAGATTTGTGATCCCACCTAAAGAAAGAGCATTGTACTTGTGGGCGAACATCGTCAACATGGACGAGTTCCTCACTGATATTTATTACTATTACCGGGGCAAGGGTTTGCTCAACATTGTCGTGTCTCGAATAGTGGACTTGATCATCTTGGTGTTTGTGCTTGTGTTCACCGTTTTCCTCCGCTGGGGCATAAACTACTCGTACTTTTTGGAACGTAGAGCCCACGAACACTTAACCTTGAGCGACTTGATCGTTCCTGGTTTCCTCTGGCAGGTTCCAATCGTCATCCAGTTTCTATTATTTGGATTTTGCGGGTACATTGTGTTGCGGATAGTGCAACTTTACTTCGACTTCAGGTACAAGTTGCGGGAGATCCGCAACTTCTTCCATCAGTTGTTGGGAATTAGTGACGACGACGAGTTGATGACGATCTCGTGGAAAACCATAGTGGAACGTTTGATGTTGTTGAAAGACTACAACAGTTTAACTGCCATCAACCCTCAACGTGCTGACACCTCCGACCTCTCATCCAAAATTCGCCTCAACGCACATGACATAGCAAATAGAATCATGAGAAAGGAAAACTACATGATCGCACTCATAAACAAAGACATCTTGGACCTCAGTCTTCCCCCCTTGTCAACCAAATCGATTCTTACAAAAACATTGGAGTGGAACCTCAAGCTTTGCATCAACAATTTTGTATACAATAGCCACGGCCAGATCAACGAGAACATCCTCAAGGACCACAATCGGAACCAGTTGGCCTACGAATTGACACTGAGGTTCAAGATGGCTGCGGTGATCAATTTGTTGCTCTGTCCATTCATAGTGATCTACTTTGTGTTGCTCTACTTCTTCAGGTACTTCAACGAGTATAAATCGAATCCGCTGCTGTTGCTTGGACTCCGGCAGTACACTCCGTACGCTGAGTGGAAGCTTCGCGAGTTCAACGAACTCCCACACTTCTTCATCCGCAGGTTGCACTTGTCTATCGGACCAGCAAATACATATATCAACCAATTTCCCAGGTCTTTTCTAGTGGTAAATGCCATGAACTTGGTGAACTTTGTGCTGGGCGCGGTGTTAGCGATTTTAGTGATCATGGGGTTGGTTTTAGAGGACGAGGAGCATTCATTTTGGTCCTTTGAAATCACTGAAGGCAGGTCTGCTTTGTTTTACATTAGTATTTGCGGTACAATATGGGCAGTAACAAATGCCACATCGTCGTCTCCTTCACCAGAAAACTCCAATGCTTCGCTGTATGTATACGATCCAGAAGCCAGCCTTCGGTATGCATCACAGTTTACACACTACTTGCCTAGCAAATGGAACGGTCGCTTGCATACGGTACAAGTCAAGCAGGAGTTCTGTGACTTGTACTCGCTCAAAATCATCATCATCTTGTATGAAATCTTGAGTTTAATCATGACACCATTCATTCTTTGGTTCAAAGTGTCCAGGAGCCTGGGGGCCATCATCGACTTTTTCAGGGATTTCCTGGTGCATGTAGACGGCTTGGGATACGTGTGTTACTTTGCAATGTTCAACTTTGAGGAAAAAGATAAGAACATGATGCACGGTTTGAACAAGAAGAAGAAGAAGAGAAACAGTACAGTCACTTTCGAGCCTGGCGAAGCAAAGACAAAAAAGAGCGACACGGAAACTGATGTCAGTGATGTCGAAGAGGGCTTTGCCAACGACTATTACCAGGACGAGAAGATGATTAAATCCTACATGTACTTTTTGGAGAGTTACGGAGGAAGTAAGCAGCAGCAACAGCGAGCGCAGGCGCAGGCCAAGCTGAAGGTGAAGAGCTCGACCTCTCAATTAGAACCTCCAACGTCTATAATGTACCAGGGATCGAGAGGTGTTACTTCGGCTGGTCCTTCCAGAGGGGTAACTGCAAATGCAGGGCCATCTTTGGGGACCGAAGGAAGCATCAGTGATTCTACTTACAATGTAGACTATAGGTTGGAAGAGCTAGGGCCAGATTTGAACAAGAATGGTCGTAAATCGGGAGTTTTGGGTATGCTTAATCAGTTCTACAAGCATGAAATAAATCGGATTGAGTAATCTGGAGAGAAATAATGTGGATTCAGAAAACCAGCATTGAATACTGATACGTTGTAATCTAACAATTGAATGAGCAAACCAAGGGTATAGTTAATCTATAGTTAGAATTTTAGAGGTTAATGAAGATAGAGAATCAATGAGAAATAACTAGAATTCTGAGTACCTTAGGAGAGGTGAACCTTGAAACTTGATAGAATCGGATTCACTAACGTATTTCAAATCTTCATGGTTCTTACCAGTCAAAGATTTATGTATTGAAACTTGCAGCCAATCAAAATGCAGTTACAAAAGGAGAGTCTTTCAAATTCTCTGTAAGTTTAATCTACATCAAACAATGTCGATCCATTTCTCGTGTCCTCCTGGCTCACCTTATGCTTCTCTTCACTCACTCCATCTACATGATGATCCATCAAAATTCTGGTAGCGCACACATACATTTTTCAGCTCATCGCATTTTCAAAATTTAAGAAAGGAACATCCAAAAGGACCTAAGATGGCCGGCTCTCAGTTGAAACAACTTAAGGCAGCACTTAAGACCAGTGGTCTCATTGGCCAGACCAACAACAAAAAGAAGAACCAAAGGTCAAAGACCCCTTCTGAGACCAGACGTAATGACAAGGAGAAAGTCATTTCAGGCATCAGAACCCAGTTCAACCAGTTTGACCAGCGTTTTGACAGAACCAAGCATGATGTCAGTGTAATTTCCGGGGGTAAGTTCGTCAAGGTTGGCTCAAAACAACACAACGACGCAACCAAGTCCAAATCTGGAGTTCAAGATACCATGCGCAAACAGTATGACTTGGAAAAGGCAGTAAAGAACAAGACTGGTGGGCTCGTTGATAGAAGATTCGGAGAGAGCAACAAGAACTTGACTAATGAGGAGAAGATGTTGGAGAGATTCACAAGAGAACGTCAAGGATCGAAGAAAAAGAATGTTTTCTCGTTAGGTTCAGATGATGAGGGAGATGACGAAGATGATGGAGGATTTGTCTTGACACACGGTGGTAAGGCAATTGAAGATGAAGAAGAGTTGGGGACCTCTGGAAAAAGATATGTCGATGAAGATGACGAGGAATCTGAACAGCCTACTAGAAAGAAGAGTAAGAAGGAAGTTATGATGGAGGTGATTGCAAAGTCCAAGTTCCACAAACAACAAAGACAAAAGGCATTCCAAGAAGCACAGGAGAACATTATGGATTTGGACGAGGAATTTGGCGATGTCATGGATGAGATGAGATTTGTCAGTTCCGGTTCCTCGGCACCCCAAAAGAAGACTGCGGAAGAAATAGCATATGACTCTAAAGTGAGAGAGTTGACGTACGAAAGACGTGCGGTTCCAGCAGACAGAACGAAGACAGATGAAGAGTTGGCGAAAGAACACGCTGAGAAGTTGAGAAAGTTGGAAGCAGACCGTGCCAGAAGAATGGACGGGTTGGATGTGGATGACAGAAACGCAGAAGGAGACGACTTGGATGAAGATTTCTGGGCTGGGTCTGATGAAGATGAGCAGAATGGGTTTTCTATTAAAGAGGAAGTCGAAGAGGGATCTGAAGAATCTGAAGGTTCTGAGGAGGAATCCGAGGAAGAAAACAGAAAACCGCGCGTGGTTAGAACGCCTGTCATTGGTATGCCAAGCACACACGAAGCATTTGTAGAAGCTCTTGAGAATGTTGAAGAAGGTAAGCAAAGTGCATACATCAGAAAAATCATTGACCTTTACAAGCCCAGCTTGGCTGAAGGTAATAAAGAAAAGATGAACAAATTTGTTGGTATACTATTTGAACATGTTTTGTTCCTCTCAGACAACACAGAAGTCAACCTGGCATTGGTTGAAGACATTGTCAAGGTCATCAAGAAGTTGGCAACCACATACAACGAAACAATCGTTGGAGACATCAGGGCAGAGATTTTGAAGATTCAGAAGAGAGTGCAAACCAACAGCCTCTTGAAGAGGGATATGGTTTTCTTTGTGTTGATTGGGTACTTGTTTTCCACGTCCGATCACTACCACTTGGTTGTTACACCAACACTCATTCTCATGACGGAAACGTTGACCAAATTACAATACTCAGACGACGCATGCATAGAACAAATAGCACAGGGGGTCTTCATTAGCGATATCCTCCTCAACTACCAAAAGTTGTCCAAGAGATTCATTCCAGAAATGATCAACTTTGTTGAGAAATGTTTGCTTTTGCTTATTCCTGAGCCAAGCAAGTTGGGATTGGGGGACCTTCTTTCAACCAACAACATAGTTGAGACGGAATTGAACTTGAAAAAGAGCGATAAGTTCAAGGAGAGCGGGTCGAAAACGTTGCATATGAACCATTTGGTTTCTCCACCCAAGCTGAAACAATTCAAGTTCCAGTTGTTGGCCAAGGTGTTCGAGCTCGTAGACAAGTTTGTCACGACGTACCGTGATAAGTCTGCGTTGTTGGAAGTGATCACACCTTTGGTTGCGATATTGAAGCACAGTGTGCGGTACTTTGGAGCTGAGTTTGGGTCTTCGGGTATGTTGTTGACCAAGTTAAGCAACATCAGCAACAACTTTTCAAGACAACCATTGGCTTTGCAACAGCACAAGTCTGTTGCGCTTAGAACATACGCACCTAAGTTCGAAGAGAACTTCAACCCAGACAAGAAGTCGTACGACATCAACAGAGAAAGACAAGAGTTGAACAAGGTGAAGAACCAATTGAAGAAGGAGAAGAAGTCTGCCTTGAGAGACGTGAGACAAGAGCTGAGATTTGTTGCCACACGTAAGATTGAAGAGAAGAAACAAATGTATGAAGAGTACCATAGAAAGATGGCTAACATTTTTAATACTATCTCGACGGTAGAGGGTGCTGAAAAGAACCAATATGAGAGGGAAAAGAAGATGAGAAAGAACAAATAGTTTATAGATGGGATTGGTTACTATACATTATATTCATTGCTGAGTATGAATATTCATAATATAATGATTAACATATTTTGATTTACAGAAATATTTGCAGCCAATGAAAAGTCCTTGTTAAAAGTACGGGACGGAGAATATGAGCAGTTTAGTTCCACAGTACATTTACATGATGATTATTCTGGCACTAGGAATTATAATGTATTAGTAATT
Organism: Kodamaea neixiangensis; assembly: GCA_030565385.1. Taxonomy (NCBI): domain Eukaryota; kingdom Fungi; phylum Ascomycota; class Pichiomycetes; order Serinales; family Debaryomycetaceae; genus Kodamaea; species Kodamaea neixiangensis. The sequence continues at coordinate 181,499 of JAJMBT010000011.1, read as the reverse complement.
CCACATGTTCGTCATATGTTCTCGTAATCTTAAAGGGATCAAGCAGAGTTCATACTCACTTCATCCATAGTGATGGCAAAGTACATGAACCCTGCAAACTAAGCATCCAAAAGAGTACAAGATCATCAAACGGTCACACTCTCCTGTGATTATTGGCACGTTCTTTTCAAACTACCAACAGTTCACCTTTTAACTCAGCAACACACCAATCGTCAGATCAATTCATTGAGCAAGCATATCTCTACCTGGTGGCATTAGTCATGCTTGCTTGTACCAAGTCACAAATCCAATACTTCGATGACTATTTGTTCTTTGTGAAAATTAGTGGGGTTGGCAGCCCCGTTCGATAATTCTGGCTCTGCTTCGGTTGTGTTAAAGAGTTGGCCGTGATACGTCCGTTAATCAGCCATTGCTATCAATTGCAGTACAGACATACATGCTCAAGTGTGGTGGACTCTTATGTATGTACAATTGACTCTCCAATTCTTGCACTTACTATTCGTTTACTCGTGCTGCTGATGGATCTCGCCAAAGTAGTAAACCTCCATTACTTATCCGAATTGGTCTGCCCCACCTGATATGTATTACATCATGACATCCCTTTGAGATTAGGGATTGCCACCGATATCAATCACCCAATTGATTGTGTGTGAAATGAGTCCTACTTGATTACATTACCACTAGTTCCAAAACTCTAGTACCTACACTCAGTATTAAACACTTTTATTATTAAACAATCCTTAAGCCTGAGACATGGATGGAACACCAACTCTAGGAGCAGAGGCTCTACCTCCAAACAAACCCCCTCTCGTTACCAGGAGGATGGAGAAGATAGTCAGCCCAAGGAAAATGAAGGTAATAAAGAAAAGGAAGGCAGTACTGCTCTGGGCCTTTCTGCATCTTCCGTGTTGACCCTGAGCAACGGTGTTGCTGTCAAGGTAGTCTTGGTTGTTACAGCTGTGCACACGGATGGCTGTGGCAAGGGCAGCAGCTGCTGCAAGGGAAAAGATAAAGTTCAAAAGGTCAAGCAAGGCCAACAAAACAGGCCATGCGAGAGCAGCAATAAAATGCGCACCAATTCCATACAAGGACGAGGTCAAAATACCAAAGGCAGCAGCGAAAACTGCAAAGTTCACCTGTGGGTTAGTGTGGTCGGGGTAGGTCGCCGCAAGCGAACCAGTCAAACCAAGCACAATCACAAGGAAAAGAAAGTTCACACCACGTAAGATAAGATTTCCAGTTGCCAACATCTTGTAAAGAAAAAGTGTAGAAATTTCAATGAGGATTTGAGGATATTCTTTGTTTATATATTGGGGCTGAAATCTCTCCCACTAAAAGGGAAAGGTGAAATCCCACACAGCAACTTAAAAAAATGGCAACCCCGGCAGAGCAGCAGGTACAGAGGGAAAAAAGGTGCGATTGCGTAGTGATTACAACATTGGCTCTGGAGTTGCTAGGCAACTACTCGGAGGCTCGGTCGCAGCAACTGCCCCGGTCGTTGCTTTTGCATTCTATTTTGTAGCTCCAACTCCCAGCAAGCTTTCCCGCTTCAGCCCTTTGGACCTGGGCCAATGCAAAGCCCTCAATGGTACCATTCGATTCTGTTCGTCCTCACTCACAACTACAGCAACCGGGGATTCCGTGTCATAACATACCACAATACTACTTAGTAAGGTGAGTCCGAAAGTAGTGCAAATGTTGACAATTCAGTCCAGTGTGCTTCCTTTTTGGGCGACGCGTCACGAGCCCGCCGCAGGGAAGTGCGATGCGGTCATCGGTGTTGATTCTGTTGCTTCTGGAAGCTTTGGTCATGGGGAAGGTCATGGTGATGGTGAGGGTGATGGTGATGGCGATGGTTAGGTTGTTGTGGTTGAAGTGGAATGATGATCTGCTAAGAGATCACGCTGTGTTAGATCCTAATGACTAGATGCGGATGGATGTGTTCGGATGCACCTGGCGATGACCAGAAAGAAGGGCTCCGAATAGACGAGCATAGCTTGGTGTGATTGACACGCAGTGAAATTTGTCTATTGTGGTGGTTGGATTGTTGAAGGAGGGGAGTATTGTTGAGGATGTGTGTGTAGAGAATTATTCACTCTGGTCTACTGGAAAGTATACAGGCGGTGTAACCAGAACAGAATACAGTTTTATGTGAGTACAGTGTATTCGTTAAAGTTGAAATGGAAAGCACCTTCCATTCAAAAGTTATAATGTATAACGTATGAAGAGTAATAAGATAGATGGCTATTCCTCTTAACCTTCTATATGCACCTATCCTAGATCAATACACAAGGAACGCTAGACACAAAATACAGGAAAATTGCACCAAAGCATAAAGGCTAATACCATCCACAAAGAATCCTCAAGACCAATGTGGAGGTCCGTACACTGTTTCAATTGTATTTATTTTCTATAACATCAAACAGTTGAGGTATTTTTTACGTCTCGCTTACAGTCTGAGTGTATCTTGGACGGGTGCAAAAAGCTGGAGTAGGAGCTGGGGAATGAATTGAGCAGTGGGTGATGTGTCAAGAGAAAACGGTTGAGTTGTGAGTAAGCCGTATATGTTCGAGAATATTTCACTGGTTTACGGCTCTGTCAAAGAGTTTCTGGTTAACATCCTATGGTTGATTTCTTTCGACCCTTCCAGTCGACTTATGAAATATCATTTAGTCACTTGCATTTGAATCACCCTCAAAGTACCTCAAAGATATCTCAAAAACCACCGAAGCCTCAAAGACTAATTACACAACAGATCATCGCTTCGAATTCTCTCATGAATCATCAAGATCATTAGTCATTCATTCATCACACCTATACGATAATTCCCTTTACTCTTTTGTCACCTTACTCTTGAAAAACTGTGCCACTTTGCTGTCAACACTCACTTGGTATGGTTCCAACCCATCATGATCAACCAAACTAGGATCTGCACCCAATTCCACCAACCGCACTGCAAATTCACCATGTCCTTCAGCAAGAGCATGGTGCATCGCAGTCCATCCGCTCTTATCTTGCGTATTCAAGTTACTCTTTTTCTTAAGAACTTCGAGAATAGGGAGCGAGCCAATGCTCGCTGCACGATGAAGTGCAATTGCTCCTCTCTTGTCTTTGGCCAGCACAGCAGCTCCGTACTCGTCTACCAACTGCGTCACCAACGCCAAATGGTTCTTGCTCACCGCCAAATGCAACGGAGTGGTGCCCAAGCTAGTGGTGGCCAAGTTAACATCTGGCTGAGGATCCATAGCCATTAACGTGGCAAATATAGTCACATTTCCTAATGATGCAGCAATGTGCAATGGTGTCCACCCACTCTCGTCCACCAACGAATCAATATCAACCTTGTTGCCTGCCTTTGAACTCAAGTACTTGACTAATTCGGCATTGTTCATCAGACATGCCCAATGGAACACCGTACGTCCATCTTCATCTTCGAGTGTGAGCAACCGGTTGTCCGCATCAATTAATGACTTGGCAAGAAGCGTCTTGCCTTCCTTGATGCTCTCGTGTGCTGCGTACTTGTTGTCGTCTCCCATGGTCATGAACTGAGTTTTGAAATATTCGTCACGTGAATTAATCTCTGAAGTTTGTGGAGAGATTTGGTTGGATAGAGGTAGAGAAAGGTGTAGCTACCTCAAGAAGAAAGCGTGGAGAGTGATATGAGTGTGGAGAATGGAGATAAGAGGAAGGGGATAAGAATATAGAGTGGTGGTGGTGAGAGTTATACAGTAGTGATTCTTACCATTTTACCCCACAATAACCAGTTATTCACCACACTTTCTGTTTGAAGTGATGTGAGAGCGATAGAATTTTATAATAGTGGAGTCAAGCCATTTCATAATCTATATCCTATATCTCCTTTATCTCCTGTATATCCTGTATCTTCCCAGACACCTGTCAATTAAGCAAAGCCACCAAGCAGATGTGAAGGCTTGGAAGAGGATGAGTCCACAATGAGCCTTTCATGTCAACACAAACGAGTCAACTTGAATCTATCATAGTGGCCGATTTTCTTCAGGATTCTTCAGGGTAATCAGAGATTCATGTTTCTTTCTATTTTCCCTTGAAGATTTACAAGACAGACTCGAGAATGAAAATTTGCACCCAAATATTTACTCGTTGCGATCTTCTGAAATACCAAAAACATCAGCTTTTGGTGGACAGTAGTCAACTAATCAGTCTACGCTAATATTCACCGATTCCTATTATCAGTTCCTTTCAACCTACAGTTATCATAATTATCCTCTACCATTATGCATTGCATCAAATATACCATGCAAAGTCTCTCATTATTACTCCTTCTAACTTACTTTTCTATTTTCTTCCATTATTCAGAATCACTGTCACTTGGTGGATGGTTGAAAAACGGTGTAGCAATAATTGTCATTTTTGGGTCCATCGGTTCCGTTTCTGCAGACCTTTCTATGGCCTCAATGTCATAATTCACCTGCTCCAATTGCATCTGCTCCATCTGGATCTTCTGTTCTATCAGTGTGCCCATGGACATTGCCGTCTCCAGGTTATTTTCGGTTTCTGTCATTTCACTTCTCCTCCGCTTCGTTCTGCGGAGAATCGACAGCACGGAACCTCCACGCGAGCTGAAGGAGCTCTTCTTTTCCGTCTGGCTTGCCGTGATTGCTGCGGTTTCTCTACACTCTCTTCTCAAGCTGTCCAAGTATATTTGGTAGTCGTTGGTATCTTGTGTGCCTGCACTTGGGAATGGAACCGACCCGAAGCCCGGGGGTCCCTGCGACGACGAAATATCGCGTGAATCTGTTGTCACCGACTCGGAGTCCGACGAGAAGTTCGCTGCTACGGTTGGCGTGGCTATCGCCTCTGTTCCTCCTGCCTCGTTGTTCTCTCCGCTGAGCACAAACGTTGAGCTTGTGTCTTGGTGTGCCTCGTCTCCTGCGGTCCGTGTGTTTGTAGATGATGTGACGGTCGTGGTGGTCAGTGAGGTCTCGCGCTTGGCTGTCGTGTGATCTGTTGCCGAGGCTGTTCTTTCTTTTTCTGATTTCGACTGGCTCAATGGCCCGTGCAGTGCTGTGTCGTCGCTGGCGTCGAGGTCGTGATCTGCGCGTGTTACTTGATGTGAAAGTGTGTTCACGTGTTGGTACGCTTCCGCCAAGTTGGCATACTCGATCTTGCGCGATACAAACTTGGAGGAGGTGCGTGCGTTGCGGCAGTTGACGTACATAAAGTCAATTTCCTCCAACTTCAAACCTCTTGTCTCGTAAACTGAAAAGTAGACAAACACCACGCCAAGTGCGTTGAAGCCACCCCATATAAAGAAGATTTTGTTGCCCAAGGCAGCGGTGTGCGAACCTGTATCAATCAAGTACGGTGTGATGTATGCAAAGGTGAAGTTCACCAACCAGTTGGTGGCTGCTGAGAGTGAGATGGCTTTTTGCCGGATACTGATTCCAAAGATGTCAGACGATATGGCCCACACGCATCCACCCCATGAACTCGCAAAGAAGGCGATGAATATGCACAGGAAACAGATACTAAGGATCGAAGACACTTCTTTGTTCGGCACCGACACTCCTGTTATTGCCACCAAGAGGTTCAGCACGCACATACCCATACCTCCATAAAGCATCAACAGTCGTCTTCCTATGGTATCGACGAGAATCATGCCCGGGATGGTAAAGGCCATATTTACAACGTAGGTGATGAAGGACATCCAGTAGTAGTTTTTCACTCCCGTGCTCAGGAAGAAGTTGACGCCATAGTAGAAAATGAAGTTGATGCCCGAGCACTGCTGGAAGGCGTGACATCCCATACCAGTGGCCATGCGCAACACCTGCTTATGTCTTCCACCGCCGTTACGGAAACAGTCCAAGTGTGTAGTTTTGCCGTACAGCATTTCGTAGTCATAGTTTGCTTTGATTTCTACGAGTTCCTCTAGTAAATCTGGGTCGTCCGGTGGTAGTCGCCTGAGTTTGGTCAAGCTGTCCAAGGCTTTCACAAGGTTGTTTTTCTGGACATAGTATCTTGGTGACTCTGGGAGGAACAACATGCCTAGACTCAAGATGAGTGCCCAGAGGAACTGGAGCCCGACGGGGATTCTGTACGAGCCTGAGTTGTTCAAGCGGCGTGTGCCCTGGCACACTGCGCTTGCTATAAGGAGCCCCCATGTGATGGCCCACTGGTAGGTGAAGACGACGGACCCACGCACCCATTTTGGCGACGCCTCGGCCTGGTAGAGCGGCACGATGGCCGAAAGAATGCCGACGCTGACGCCCAGCACCGCGCGGCCCGCGCACAAGAGCTTGACCAGGCTCAGGAGGCACTGTAACAAGTTCCCCACGTTGAATAGCACGGCCAGTGACAAGATGATGGAGAACTTGCGTCCGTAGCCGTCTGAGATGAGGGGTGCGATGAGCGCACCGACAAACGTGCCCAACGAGAGAATGGCTGTGATCAAAGCTCGCTCGTGCAGCGTAAACAGCGTTTTGTTTTCCGGTATGGTGTGTTGCACGTATTGCATCTCCAAAATATCATTGATGAGACCTGTGTCGTACCCATAGAGAAACCCTCCGACGGCAGCAACCATCCCCACAACAATAGCACTGTTCGAGGACGACTTCTGTCGCATCTTGCGGTAGTGCTCCTCCTCGATCGTCGAATCGTAGAGGATCTGCTCTATAAACTTCCATACTCGGTTCATCTTATGACATTCCACTTTCCACTGATATCCTTGAGTTCTTCCTTTCTGTCGTGTATTTCAGTTGACGTGAAGGCCTGTAATAGCTTCTGACTGGTTAAAAGTATCTCGCTAGTTTCACTGCTGCTCCTGCTGGAATCAAGGTGGTTTGTCTCTAGTGCTCTTATGGTCTTTTTAAATTTTTTTTGCTTTATGACTTTGCCTTTTCTGATTTCTCCTCAATTCTCGATTGGGACCGTGAGAGTTGGGGCTTTGGAGCGAGAAAGCTGACTACTTTGATGTGTGTGTCAGTGTGCTGTGCAGTGTTGTGTATAAGAGTGTAGATAGCTGGAGGTGGGAAGATAAAGTTGCAGAGGTTTAGTAGGGGTGGTGGCTAGAGGCAGGCAGTAGTGTACAGTATTCCTAGAATGAGAATCGGGTCAGGATACAAAAACATGGTATGTGGGGCTAGGAATATGCTACTGAGACTAGCGCAGTCTTGTGTAGCTTGTGTCTTGAGTTTTTTCGTGATTCTTGTTGTGTCTCGTTACATTTCACAACGTTTCTGTTATGTTTCTTGTTATGTTTCTTGTTAAATGATCATGAGATCCTCATCATGAGATACAAGATGATCATGAAATATCATTGTATTGTTCCGTTCAGGTATCTCAGACTGTGGAATGCCATAGAAACAACACAGGCGTGAAATAACAAAGCCTGAGATCACGACGATCACGAAGATTGATTGGCTGGACTGATAAATAAAAGCGACCGGTATGATTTTTGTGCCGGCCACAAAAACGTATATCGTGGGGTCAGATTTTGGGGGCAGAGCAAATTTAAGCTGGTGAAGAGGCAGGATTAGGTGCGAGATGGGAGTGGTGGCGAGGTGCTGAAGGGGTGCTGAGGTAAAGTAAAGGGTTTTGGTGAACCACTGAGAGTAGCAAGAATGTTTGAATCGCTCTAATGAAAAGAATACTCGTAATAGTAGCATACACTCAGACGGTTGGGAAAATGATTACTGAAATTAACGCAGGCATTTAAACTTTTTGAGTGAATCACCGTGATATTTCATGAATCACAGGGATGTATATGTAGGAGTGAGTACCTTATTAATAGGAGTACGCAAGGCGAACTTGAGGTTTTCCTGGTGCACGAAGTAGAACTAGGCTGAAGTACTTTGGTGGCCGTCGTCTGGGACAGAGTGTAATTGTCGTAAGTTTTGTACCTTAGAAATTATTAGGCATTTTCACCGAATACGTGGAGGGGTGGGGTTTACGAGGACGAACAGGGGTTTACGGTATTACACCTGGATTCAAGGTGGATGCTTGGTGGCCTAGATGGAGGTGGTTGGTGGAAAGATAGTCTGCGTTTCGAGAAATCCAATGTTAGAAGGAAGAAAATTAGCGATGGATTTGTAGAGAACGATTAGACATTGAGAGAAAGTGGTTGGTGAGTGATTGGTAAAGTTGGATTATTACTGAGTCACTGACTTCCTGACTTACTGTTACTGACTTACTGTTACTGACTTACTGTTACTGACTTACTGTTACTGACTTACTGACTTACTGAGTAATACTAAATTCTTACTAGTGTGTGGAATATTGAATATTGCAGATGAGCATTGCATATGCCTTCATGTAATAGTATGGAGGTTGTTATAGTTCATATAGTAATATTCTCGAGTAAATAAAGAACTAGGCGCATTGTATTTCTAACCACATGCTTTAACAAACTTTTATCGCAAATAAACCACCTCCACTCTACTCATCCTAACCACAACTTTACCCAGTCTACATGCCTATGTCTCCAACATTTGTCGCCTCAATTTTGGCTGCGAAATTTCACCCCACACATTAGTCAAACCAGCATAAGCTGTAGGTCAAGTTAATTCGGACTATCCTATGAATATGTGGAGTGCTTGTGTATTGTGTATGTGCATTGTGCATCTACATTGTGTATGTGTTATGTCTATCTAATGTGTTGTTAGTTAGGAACTCAGGTACTGGATCGTTATCCTAGATTTGTACAACAGAGGAATATGAATAGACGTGCTACGTGCCACTAATCAATATTAGTAACCTGTATGAACAAAATAAATCATGGTATTAAAAACACTTCAACAGCTCTAATCCATTTGCTCATCCTCCAAATACCCTTTATTAAATTTTTCATCTACGTACTTTGGATTTTGTCAGTGGTAATCATCGCAGTCTTTTACATCACTAGAGCTGATCTAATTGTCTCGACAGTAGGGTCAAATTAAACACAATCTGAATGTCCCGACTTCCTTCCCTTTTATCACTTCTCATCTCAACTCAATCTCTTTACTAGTCTATAGTGATTTACCACTGCATGTCCATAATCTTCACCATATCTCTAAAAATCTTCACCTCTCTACTCTCCTCAGCATAATCTACACTCTTCTATCGCGTTAATCTGCTAATCATCAACCTCCACACTTCCCCACCATCTCTCCTTCTTCTGTCAATGCTTATAAAATCGTGTCTTTTTTCCAAAAATCAATTTGCAACTCATCATGGCACAACTCACCAAGAGCCATAAGGAGGCTACAGACATCAGCCGGGACTTACAGGAACCAGATTCAGATAGCACCGGCACCGGAGGTGCCTCTACGAGCTCCAGCGCAGGTCCTCCTACACTCCCCAATGCATATGCCAACACCCCAGTGGCACAGGCTTCCGCCGACCTCATCCACCAGTTTGTCACTCACGCCAAACAGAGCGTAAAGACACGGGCGTCGTGGACCCAGTTTGCATCCAACCTCGTGGGCCACGCCATCTTGCTCACGTTGTTCTTCTTGTTGTCCTTGTACAAGAATGTCGTGTTCTGGTACCGGCGGGCGTACCTCAAGTTCTTGACGCTTGCGTACTACCCGTCCAAGTCTCCGCAGTTGATCCGTGACGACGTCAACAAGTTGACCAAGATCCCACGCAGGGTATCGTGCATCCTCGACTTGAAGCCAGCCGACGACGAGAACGGCGGCGTCGATGGCTTGATCAACCAGATCAGCGAGTTGGCAGCATGGGCGTTGAGCGCAGGAATCCCCCACTTGTCCGTGTACGAGTTCCACGGCACCATCGTGGGCGAACACAAGTTGTACATGCCGCTCTTGAACAAGCACATTGGCCGTAACTTGGCCAGCTACTTTGGAACCGAGCACGTGCCAAAGTACTCGCTCCGGATCCCACACAAGAACGTTGTCTTCTACAGCGACAACGACCCTTCGACAAAGTGCGACTTGGAGATCAGCTTGTTGTCACGCGTGGACGGCAAGCCGACCATCGTCGAGCTCACCAAGACCATGAGCGAGCTCGCCGTCAACAAGGAGTTGTCTGTGAAGGACATCAGCATTCTGTTGATCGACGAGGAGTTGATGGAGTTGGTAGGACCGGAGCCGGACCTTGTGATCAGTTTTGGGCCTTATTTGGACTTGCAGGATTATCCTCCATGGCATATTCGTTTGTCGGAGTTGTACTGGGAGCCAGACAACAAGGAGGTGTCATATGCGGTGTTTATCCGTGCTTTGCAGAAGTTCCTGAGTTGTAAGATTAATGTAGGAAAGTAGCTTGCGAATGAGCAAGCAAGGAAGAAAGAATAAAGAAGAACTAGTGAATAAAATAAAGGATGGAACGTCAGCCTACTTGGTCAATTCGAACGAAGCGACCCAGATGTATATGAGTTGGTGACAGTTTAAGTGCATGTACTTTACAAAACTCTTACTAGAACAAGACTTGTAGCTAGAGGAATTAGCTAAATTGAAGTTAAATGGGTATATCGTATAATACTCACAGTAGTAAATCTGACGTCTCGTCTGCTTCCAAAACGTGTGAGAATTTTGCAGCCATCGAGAAACGGTCAGAACAAGCGGGAAATTGAAGTAGCTATGAAAGTTGTTCCGATTGTGGTACTAGGAGGGAATATTAATGATATCTAGAGTTGATTGTAAGCCTCGGTAGGGTGTGAATACATGGTGTGTATGCATGGTGTGTGCGCTTCGTAATATATGTAAACCAGAAGGTGTGTAAAATGAAGGGAGAGCAGAGATTCTAGACAAGAAACCTGGGCTATAAAAAATCCTCTCTGCTCATAGAACATGTCTGTCACTGCCAATCTTGACCTCTTATGCCTTTGTGGATCACAAGCCTTGGCTAGACGAGAATAGATTTATACACTACGTGTACTATAGCAATGATAGCAATTCAAATGAAATAGTATGACCGTTCACTAAATTATGGAATAACTGAAGAATACTCTGCTAGTATACACCTCTGTACTCTTCAATATACCACCACATCTTAATCAGGTGCAATCTAATAAATCACAGATACACTCAGGGTGTCAATAAAAATGACGTAAACTTCACACCAATTCCACTGCTCAACACTCAATTAACTCAATTGTTTCACCACATTTCTCGAGAAAAATCACTTCACCACCGACTCACTCATCCATATTTTGTCTTTCATTTACCCACACTATTACCTTGTCCCTCATCCTCGCACAATCGACTCCTATCTATTGCCACTAACTCTCATACTTTCTCACAAAAAGCCATCAAAAGGGAAAAAAAAAAAAAATAAGCGATCAGATCAAAAAGATCAAAGACATATTGTCCCCTGTCAATCCCATTGAAACCCAATTGATTGTTCCAAAAGTTTCGCCTTTCTCCTGCCAATATGCCTGTACCATTCCCCAAAGAAAGCACCACCCTTCTTCCTTCCCAACACCTTCCCTCTACCTCTTCCTTCCGACTTTTCACAGCGCCTTCAAGCTGACTAAGCACTGACAAACGAGCGTGCAGAATCAAAAAAAGTGAGAAAACCAAAACAGTTTGTTGTTCAAATCGAAGATCCAAAAATTATATACGTGTATATTCTCTGATACCGAATAGAAAACAGATATTAAAGATGGGTTTGTCAATTTCCAAGTTGTTTAACAACCTCTTTGGTAACAAGGAGATGAGAATCTTGATGGTTGGGTTGGATGCTGCCGGTAAGACCACCATTTTGTACAAATTGAAGTTGGGAGAAATCGTCACCACGATTCCTACGATTGGGTTCAACGTCGAGACTGTTGAGTACAAGAACATTTCCTTCACCGTGTGGGATGTCGGTGGACAGGACAAGATCAGACCTTTGTGGAGATACTACTACCAGAACACACAGGGGATCATATTCGTTGTCGACTCCAACGATAGAGACCGTATTGCTGAGGCCAGAGAGGAGTTGCAGCCTATGTTGAACGAAGACGAATTAAGAAACGCGCACTTGTTGGTTCTTGCCAACAAGCAGGATTTGCCTAACGCCATGAACGCCGCTGAAATAACCGAAAAGTTGGGCTTGCAATCCATCAGACAAAGACCATGGTACATCCAAGCCACCTGTGCCACCACAGGTGACGGTTTGTACGAGGGTTTGGAGTGGTTGTCCAACAACTTGAAGAACGCAAGCTAGATGCCAGGCATTCGTGCTGCTGCGCGTCTGCGTAGCTCTCCCCAAGCCTGTTTTGACCTTGCGTGATCATCTGGCCCTACCCCTCTACATAAGAGTAAATTAGGTTTATAATCTTAACAAAAGTGCTTGCATTTTTGCCGGTAGGGGGTTGGTTAAATATTATTATCTATTTTGTATAATCAACATCTTAGAGTTTGTAACGTCGAGCGCCGGTCTGGTGGCTCCCTTTGTAGTGTGAGTGTTCCCTGTTATCTCTAACAGCCGAACCGCTTTGGCGCGTTTTGATTCGCCCGTTCGAGTCAGGGCTATTGCCCTCGATCGCGTGACTTTCCCTATTTTGCCACTAGAAAAAATCCCCCGTTATGTAAGCATCCATCGTAACATGACTAAGCACAGCTCGTGCGGAAAAATTTTCAGAACCTTAACAAAAGTAAAAGTGAAATTGTATATTGATTTTTTCATATTCAGCATCAGTTCACAATGGTATGTGGAGATATAGAAAGAGAGACGAAAGGCTGGCGATAGAGATATGAGACAGATATGAGAGAGAAATGATAGTGGAATGTATCAGCCAACTGAGCTTTGAAGATATCACTCTTGAAGATGAGATATCAAACAGTTGACAGAGCGTTGAAGAAGAAGAGAAGCCAGAGCCCTCGTCAAACCCAAGATATTGAAAACAAATACTAACCAGAACTAGTCCGCAATCAAAGCTTCTGAATTACGTGTCAAGTCTAAGGAACAATTAGAATCACAATTGGTTGAGTTGAAGCAAGAGTTGGCCAACTTGAAGGTCCAAAAGTTGCAAAGACCATCCTTGCCAAGAATCCACACTGTTAGAAAGAACATTGCCAGAGTCTTGACCATCATTAACTTGAACCAAAGAGAGTCTGTCAGAGCCTTCTACGCTGACAAGAAGTACCAGCCAAAGGACTTGAGAGCCAAGAAGACCAGAGCTTTGAGAAGAGCTTTGTCTGCTGAGGACAAGAAGAGAGAAACCGCCAAGGCCAGAAAGCAAAGAATTGCTTTCCCACAAAGAAAGTTTGCCATCAAGGCTTAAAGGGGGTGACTAGATATAGTTGTAATCTTATGTTTAATACATGTTAAACGCGAAGAATGTGCTACGTTGGTAGTGAGTAGAGGATGGATGTCATGTAGATTTCTATACTGATCTTGGTGAGAAATTTAAGAGTGTGGAGTGAATGAAACTGGAGATCTTGAAAGTAGAGATTCTTAGGAGTTGAGGGTAGTTTAGAATATGAGCCATGATTCTGGACTAGAGTGAATGAAGAGCAAGTGAGCTAACGATAGTCGCTATGTTCTTCTAATTGTTTGGAGCTCACCTAGTGCTTCACACCTGGATACCTTCCAGTTAAGGAATGGCTCATCGTCGATTTAGTAATTCAACTTTTTACTTTTGAAGTTGTTAATGCTTTCAAAAAACAACCCAAAGAAAACTTTGCATACTCATTCATACTTCTACATCTTAATCTTCTCTTCAGTCTTAGCTTCTATGACAAACACCAATTCAATCCTCACATTCCCCAAGATCTCCTTTCAATAATTTTGCAGAATATTTCTAATTTTTCCAAAAATTTGCAACCATTAAAAGTCAAATGTTGTGCTCTAACGTATCATCACTTGTTTATTACTCTCACTCATTCGCTTAGCGATATCCAATTTACTCTAGACATCTACATTATAATTCACTAAAAACTCCCCACGAATGCTCACGCAGATCTCTTCGACTTCCTAAACTCCTCAATCTTCTGTTTCAATTCAACATCATCTTGCACATCCTCTAATTTCAATGGAACTCTGTTGAACGGATCCGTAGGATCACTCAACAAATGTGCCTTGATCGTTGACCTGTCGATACTGATCTTGGAACTAGGCAAAATCACAGGGTCTTCCATAATGGTGTACATCAAAGGGTCCAAGAACTCGTCTGGAATCTCACCCATTTCGGTCTCCTCAAGTTCCTCCTGCTGTCTCTTTGATTCAGCCTTGTTTGCAAAATTCACTAAGTCTTGGACTATCGAAGGGTTGGTGTATGTTCTAGATCTCAAGAGTCCTTCAGCCTTGTTGAAATTAGCAACGTTGAATGATCTACCGTCACGCGAAACTGCTGTCACAAACTTGTCTTCTTTCGACAAGTTCGAGTATATCTCGCACAAGTCGCTCAAGGTCCGCAAAGGTTTGAAGTCGTACTTCTCTGGTTGCTCCACCTTCAACTCCGACCGCTTTGGTCCCACCAAAACGCCCAAATTATAGTCCAACATGCCTGCCAATCTGTCCACAATCTCAGGCAAGGAAAAACCTTGAGGTACTTCCTTCGTGAACAACTTGAACAACTCCATTGTCTTGTTACTCAACCCCATTTCAGACTTGGCTATTCTCTCAGAATCGGCTAACTTCTTCTCCAATTCTTGGTCAGTTCCCAACTCCTCGTTAGGCTCACCGCCTGCGCTTCTTTTTCTGAGCTCCACTTGATATGTGTGGATCGAATTCAAGTGGTTAAACGACTCGTCTAACAAGTAGGTTGTGTCGTTCAACATTCTGGCAATGAATCTCACGAAAAAATCCACATTGGTTTGCGAGTAGCTAGTCAACTGAGCACGGAACACAGGGTTCTTCCACAACTCTTCCAAAATCACCGAAATGTAGTATCTCGAGTTGAATTTATCGTAAAACTGACTTGAGGATCCGGTTTTCTCGACCATCACGTAGAAGTCAAGCAATGAGTACAATATATTTTCAATGACCAACTTGTTGGAGTTGAAGATGGGAGACAAAAACCCAGGGTCGCCGTTCTGCGTTGTTAACGACCCGATGAACAACACTTCAACCAAGTTAGATTTCATGTGTGGGTTTCCAATAAGCTCTGGGCATCTGAGCAAAATGATGGCAAACTCAACAAACAACAGTGTTTTGTGAGTGACATTAGTAACCAATGGACATCCTCTAAAGTTGGTGGTGAACTTACAGTAGTTAACAATACCTTCTAATAAGTACTCGGGGTAGTATTTCCAGGGCTCTGGAGTCTTCGTCTTGAGGAAGTCATTATCGTCCAACTCGGAGACTCTTTTGATTTGGTACAATGGCACTTGCAACTTGGTCTGGGGGTATTGTTTGGTTGGGTCGATCAACTTGGTGATAAAGACTGTGGCACCAATAACAAAATCAAAGATTTCATATTGGATAGTGGTATCATGGAAGAGAGCCTGGACAACATGAACGCTGGCCAGTTTCGAGTTCACGACTCGCAGCAACTGAGGTAATTCTCTGCGGAGGGGGTCCAATCTCACTGAATCTATTCCTGATGCGTTGTTGATCATGTCCATGCGTTCGTTCAATTGCTTGACTTCCTTCTTCAAACGGTCGTACTGGATGTAGATACCCCCAATACCAAAGTGCAAGTAGGTCAACGTCAAGAAGAAGCACTGCGAGATGAAGTTAACATCGTCAGTTTGCATTAACGATTCTTTGTACTCGTCAGACTCCTTGATCGATGCATTTACGCGGGCCTCGTCGGTGATGTCAATGGCTGGGTTCTTGAAGAAGTACAACTCGTCAATCTTGCTTATCTTGTTGTAGTGGGGGTAGTCCAAGAATGGCAAACTCAATTTAATCAAGATCATCAGTACATTGAACATGATGGCGTTGCTCGCCAAGGTCTTGAAGTCAGCGTGCGTACCTCTTCTCAAATGACTTAGGTTTACCAATTCCGTGAACCAAGTCAACAAGTCGTTTCTAGTTTGAACAGATCCTCTCACTAATTTGTCTACAATGAAGAACAATCTGTCTAGAACGACCTTGAGTTCGTTTTGCAAGGATTCGTAAGTCATGCCTAGCTGTGTCTTGGGAGTGTTTTTGATATCTTCACCGAAGTATGACGCAGCCAGTGCGGGTTCCAATGGAGACAATCTAAGCAAAGGTCCGAGCAATGTGGCATGTTCAAAGTCAAGTGCTTCCTTTCTGGAGCGAGGCTGGAAACCGTCAATCTGTGAGAAGACAGCAGCCACTGGTTTAATACTGACAAGAGTCTCGTACACGGTAACGTAGTTGACATACAGTCTGTCGCTTAAGTTTGACTTGTACAATCTTGCACTGAGGGATGGGAAGAAGATGTTGAGGAAGTCGAGCAATGATTCTTGGTCTGTGTTGGCAGCAGATTGCACTACGTCGATCAAGTATGGTGCTACGTCGCCGGAAATAAAGAACTCGACGGACTTTTTCAAGTCGTTGTTGATAAACATCTCTGGTACTTGGAAACAGATGAAGCCGTACGAGCACGAGAACTTGATGATCTGGTTGATGATGTTCAACTTGGTCTGGTGAAACTGCCGTTTCACCAGCAAGATGCGTCTTTCCTTATACGCCTTATGGTAGATCGAGTGCAAGTATTCGATCGAGTGCGAGTACTGTGAAGGGACACCCAAGGTGGTCAAGATCTCCATGAATATCGATTCCAAGTGTGATTCTCCAAGCAAGTTGTTGGAATCAGACACCTCCTCTTGTAAAGATTCCAAGAAAGTCAGTGTGGAGTGTGGGTTGATCGAGGCATTGAAAACCGATTCGAGTATTCCTTGTAACCAATTCGAAATATGGACTTCTTCGGATTCGATGGTTTGTTTGACTTCCGGTTCGATAGCCGCTGGTTTTTTGGCCACTTCAACTTCACTCTTCTTCTGAGAAATGATAGGTTTGTCGGCTTTTGTTTCTTTAGGGACGTTGATTTGGTTGTTACTGGGCGAAGGATCTGAGGTTTCCTGAGAAGGAATTGGAGTCGTAGGACGACCCAGAGACCCTAGTTTTGCCAAACGTTTGGCTCTAATCTGTGTTTGTTAGTACTGTTGCTGCGTTGATCATCAATTTATGACATACTTCATCTGCACTCGACATGTCAAGTTTTAGAGTCGCCTTCAAAATGTTAATTTTTTATTCGTTTTTTGTTTGACGACTCTGGAGAGAGAGAGGGAGGGTTGAGATGAGGGTGGAGAGGAAGATACACCTGATATCATTTACATATATACGATCAGTGTACTTGCTAAATCATCCCTATCACATAAACCATCCCTCCGCATACAGAATAATCAAAAGAACCTTGAAGTATATGTATATTTGTACCAAAATGTATTAGTGAGATACAAATGATAGGAAGCAACGTACCAGATCTTATCAGCACAACAGTTAGAAGTGGATACTACCGAAGACAGGGTACAAGAGAAACTATAAATAAGTAACACCATGTACATGTAACCAAGTAAAGAATTGACAAGGGTGCTTTTTTGTACTTACCTCCTTGTCTATCTGCATACATTTGTATGTATGTATACGAATATATAGTGTATTCTGCCGTGCCGTAAACTAATCGACCAATTGCAGAGGTAACACAGCAGAACAAAGAAACCAAACAAAAGCAACACATCATATGAAAGCGTCCGCAACACCCCGAATACACCTTCTCTACCTTCGCCATCCCATCTCTCTTGCACTTTCCATGGAACTCCTTCAAGATCATACACGTGACTTTTGGTTTGAATATAGTTTATTGAAACCTTGATTGAAATACACAAGCACAAGCCAGCGTGTAGTGGATGATAGTCTTGTGAGGACGACTGCCTAGGGAATAACATAGAGATTGGACTTGTTGGAATGACGGAGGTGCCTAATTCGATCAGGTCTGCTTTGTTGAAGCAGACCGAGCGACTTTACTTGCTACATCTAGAGAAGGACATTGTTGAGTTTATCAAGGGGTTGAGCAAGGTGGTGCTGAGCGAAACAGCAGGCGCAGATGGCCCCAATGAGGTGGACGAGAGGAAGAACGGGAGACAATCCGAAGGAAGTGGTGCAGAAAGTGAATATGTGATCAAAGCACACTACTTAAGAAACTCGTACTATCGATTGTTGAGCCATCAGTTGTGCCAATATTACAATGTGAAGCATTGGAACAACCAGATGAACGAGATTATCGTGACGCCTATCGAAGATTTCGACTACGGTGCGTTCATGCGGACATGGGAGAATGGACTGTTTTTACGATTACTGGAGGTGCAACAAAAAGCAGCATTGACATCGACAGCAGACGCGAAAGAGGAACCAGCCAAGGTGAAAAAACACGGCGAGAAGCCCAAATTGATCATCAAGAAGGCAAGTGAGGCCAGGGAAGATGAGGAACCAGAGGAAGGAGAGGAGAAAAACGCGGCTGCGGCTGTCAGCATCGAGGTCGAACGAGCCTCGAAGGAAGCATTATACAAAAAGGTGAGAGAGGCGATATTCCAGGACAATTCGTCGGGCGATGAGGAAGAAACGACACCCACGGGCTTCAGAGACCGATACGCACCGCAATATATACCGTTTGGGTACCATCCCAACACCCCACCGATGGTTGTGCCGATGATTAACGGGACGTTCACGCCGTCGCAGCCCCCAGCACCACCCGGTGTGCTTGGGTCCCCTATGGGACCGCCATCGCAGGGAGGATCACCTGTGCTACTGCCGATGCATTTGCTGTACCAGCTTCAGCACCAGCTCCACATTCTGCCGCAGTACGCACAGCTACCCATTGGGTACCACCCGTATTTCATGGTGCCACCACCAGTACAGCAGATATCGCCGCAAACAAAAGACGAGAAGGATGGCACACCGAGTCCGATGGGGCCAATGAGCCCCATGGGTCCCGTGACAGGGCCTACACCAACACAGTCGCCTCGTGGATACGGTGCGCACGGGTACGCCCACACGCACGGGCACGCAGCGACACACACTTCACACCATCCCTTCCACAACCCAGTACCGAGCATGCCAGTGCCGATGTCAGCGGCTCCACTAACCCCACCACAGTCACAGCCAATCCCCATCGCACACGCACCACCGACAATGCCACCGTCGCGAGTCGCAAACCACTCGCCAATCCCACAACCACACGCGTACTTTCCCTACCCAATGTACCAACCACAGCTCCCACAGTACGACAGAGAAACGGAACGAAGAATCCTCAACAACCCCTACATCATCCTTCCAGACGACCAGAAGAAGAAGAAGAGACACTACAAGTATAGAAACCATTAATAGAAGAACAAACAAGAGCCAAAGTCAAGAGATTACCATATAGACCATTCCGACTAGACTAACCGTAAGCACGCACTTACATACCCACATGAAGCAGGAGAAGACGAAGCACATGAAGCCAAACTCGTCTGGACATATGGTCCTTATCTGTGCAGTCAGAGTCGTGTCCACTCCAAACAGATCATATAATTTAAAAAGTATACACATAATCCAAAAGGAATTGAGTACCATTTTTCTTTCTTGAGTAGAATGTCCAAACAGCACGCAGACGACGACTTGGTTCCTGAGACGGTGGAGGGATACACTGTTGGGGAGAAGAAGACGATCGATGAGTACAACAAATTAGATGCAGAGGATGAGTCTTTGGCCAAGTGGAAGGCCTCGCTTGGGTTATCGAGCAACACCAACACGTATCCTGTCAAGGCAGGAGACAAGAGAAAGGTTGTTGTTGTTGAGCTCGGGTTGGAGTTCCCGGACCAGCCTGAGTTGAAGCCTATTGTGATCAACTTGGAGGACGCAGACGGCAACACCATCGCCGGAAAGACTATCAACTTCAGCATCAAGGAAAAGTCCATCTACCAATTGGTGGTCCGGTTCAGAGTGCAGCACGAAATCATCACGGGGTTGAAGTACTTACACTCGATCAAGAAGTCGGGCATTAGAGTCGACAAGACGGAAGAACCATTGGGCTCCTACGCCCCTTCCACTACAGACAAGCCATACTACGAAAAGAAGTTTGCCGAGGTGGAAGCCCCAAGTGGTATGTTGGCAAGAGGTAACTACTCAGCCACCACCAAGTTTGTCGACGACGACAAAACCGTCCACTTGACCTTCCCCTGGAGTTTCACCATCACCAAATAAGTCTAGTCTCTTAACAACTGGTTAAAAAATTAATAGTGAATAAATACGACGAAAGAAAAAATATGGCAGCCTCCCATACAAACGGGGTTGCACGAAGCTTTGTGTTTGATAGATGCCTTGGGGCTTTTCGCCTTTGTGGGCTACAGAGAGTTTTATGGTTCCCTTTTACCTTTTTGATGAGATCCTGTCTAGTACTATTCCCTTTCTTGGTATATAATTATTAAATGGAGAGAAGAGGT
Organism: Kodamaea neixiangensis; assembly: GCA_030565385.1. Taxonomy (NCBI): domain Eukaryota; kingdom Fungi; phylum Ascomycota; class Pichiomycetes; order Serinales; family Debaryomycetaceae; genus Kodamaea; species Kodamaea neixiangensis. The sequence continues at coordinate 161,199 of JAJMBT010000011.1, read as the reverse complement.
TGGTAATCTTAGAGTAAAAAAGTTGGCGTGGACGTGGAGCTGAGTTGGAGATGTTTCAGCTTTACAATAACATATTGTTTCATTTGTTTCATTCTAATATAATACAATCCGTCCCAAATATATATGTACTTAATATATGTGCATAGTAAACGTATGTACATAGTAAACGTATGTGCACACGTTCTCAGTTCGCCTCGACGAGTTTATGGAAGAGCGATCTTCCACCTCTTTTTGTGAATAATCTCTTCAGTATGGGCGACAGTATACTATCGGTAGGAGAAGATACCTGTCTGATACCTTTCCTCTGTGGAGTCTTCACCCCAGGTGATACCTTAATATTCAGTAACTTGGCCAGCGTTTGTACCATTCTCAACTCAACTCTATTCCTCAGAAGCACCCTTCTTTCCGTTTTAGACACCTTAAACCTCATTTGGTGATTGCCAATGGTTTGGATTGTGTTAATGTTTGAGATGCTCATTCTTTTTTTTATACGAGCAGGATATTCGAAAAAGCTCGAACAAAAGATGGAACCGTTGGTATTTATACATAAACACGGAAAGCAAATGAACCGCAGAGAGCAATTTCATGCCAGATGGTCATGAAATGGGCCGTTGAACCATAGACGTCAACACCTCTGGCCGTTTCACTTGTATTGTCTACTTTCCCGATTGGGTCGCGGCTCGATTGCTGCGAAAACCTCCCAAAAAAATAAAGCTTCTCTGGATGATTTTGTGCCGCACTTTAACAATTGAAGCTTGATGGAATAGTCGATATGACATGTGCTTGCACCGAGACCAGAGGACAGGTGTGCTAGGAGGGTCCAGACTTCGAGCCCCTTCGCCGTGGTTTGTGAACAAGGCAACTTGGTTGAGTTCCCAATATCCTCGTCGTTAATTATTCCTTTTATAGATAATTGGATGTAACTACTTGCCTTGTTAGTTTTGAGTGACAAACCCTTAGCGAAGAGGTTTGTGAATTGCGTGATTGGCGCAAGTTGGGTGGTGGAAGTGTGATCATGGCAGTAAGAGAGTAGTGAAAAGGCTGAGTAGAAGGGGCGAAGAGTTCACATGTGAACAAAAGTATCAAGGCGAAAATATAGAACAGAGTTTTTACCTGAAACTCTTTTGAAACTTCTCATAGTTTATTTCAAGTATATCCGTTTGAAGTACTTCAAAAATACTTGGAGGCCAGTCTCTACAATCTCAAGAGCCCTGTAAGAACCCTTTCCGTATTATGTTCGGATATTATTCCTGGAGGAGTTAAGAGGGTCTTGATACGAGGTATGCTTTGGGTGGCCAAGTGATTTTTGCCAGGTTAAGCTATCGTTGGAGTTTTGCAAGGTAATGTCTTGACGTGTGGCTATCTTTACGCTCCTTCACAGTATCCGTGTCGTTGGTGGCTTAGTTCTCTTATGCATTATGATTGGCTGACCTGTTCGTTTAATGCGAAAAATATTTACTATTTTGGCTGCAAATTTTCAGCCAATGAAGTTGTGCTAAGCAATGCACTGAACACTTTTCCTTGCATTCATTGGTGGAACAGAGAGTTTGGTTCGAATGTGGAGAGGGCTGTCTCATTGTAAGTCGAGTGAGTTTTGTTGGTGTTGTTTAGGTAGGTAGGCATATTTATTCTGAATGTTTCACTTGAAAATCCTTGTGTTAAGAAATGAGAACAGGAGAAAGCAGACTATCGGGTGGAAGGTGAGTTGTTGCACTTTGCGTAACTGTTAAAACTATAACTGTCGCATATGAAGAGTTCATCGTGGAATAAAATGAGAAGGTGGATTTCAAACAGGTATTTTGTATCGTTGGCATCCTCATTTGACTTTAGTACAGACCTGAGTGTGTTTCAATTAATCATAGTTGGTGTTTAAAAGATGAATTCCGAACTGCTCAGAGAGGCTAACGAAAGCCCACAATGAGACCAAAATGCAGTAACGCATGAGCTCGTTCAAGCTACTGTCATGACACCGTACAAGTGGAACATATTTGAAAGATGACATTTGGGTGCTGAATGTTGAACATAGCCTTTAATATTCAGAGTATAACACCAAGAACTTTCGATTTCATTTTGTATCTTGAATTACTTTAGCCCTGCGTTGGAATCACCAAATCAAACGGCTTATACATAAGCCATTGACTTATAAATTGACGACTAAAATGCGAGTTCAAAGATATGATATGTGAAATAATTAGTGAGTGATGAAGGGAATCACCAACATGTTAATACCATGAAAATTAAAGTTCCCAATATCAAACCAGAATTGCTTTAGCATCACGCGTTATTGTTCTCACCTAGCTGTCTCCACTCTGCTCCCACTCTGCTCCCACTCTGCACGCTTTCTGCACGCTCTCTACACCTCCACCAATATTTCACTCACGTGCCAATACTCCATTAGGGCTTCCAGCCCTAGACAATTGCATATGCACTACCAATCTACCTCAATCATCCCCCTACTAACTCATCCAAATCTCTCTCAAACTCTCCCTAATCTACATACCCTACCCTACATCCTTCTCCAACACTATCTACCAACTCTCAGCCTCCCAACGCCACTTGTGCCCTCGCTCTCCTCCTCTCATTTCTACCTCCTCATCTCCATACTAGAATTCTCCTGCACACAACCCCCTCATACTACACACTTTTTTTTTTCTGGTTTCTTCAGGCAAATTTTCAAACTCGATTTATTTATTGAAAAAAATTCTTCAGTTAACCATAGTCATACTATAGATACAAGATGTCCTTACCAGCTTCATTTGACTTGACTCCAGAAGACGCTAAGTTGTTATTAGCTGCCAACGTCCACTTGGGTTCCAAGAACGTTCAAGTATGTAATGTGTTTGAGAGGTGGAGGATCCAAGGAACGCAAGAGTGAGAGAAGGATTGAAGATTCGATACGAAAGATATAGCGGAAGATATTCCTTGAGAGAGCCCACCACGAGTTTTACATGGCCTGTGTGCCATACGAGAGATGAATGTAAATACTAACAGATATAGGTTCACAACAAGCCATACGTCTACAAGACCAGACCAGACGGTGTTAACGTTATCAACATTGGCAAGACCTGGGAGAAGATTGTCTTGGCCGCCAGAATCATTGCTGCTGTTCCAAACGCCAGCGATGTTGCCGTCTGTTCTTCGAGAACCTTTGGCCAAAGAGCTGTCTTGAAGTTTGCTGCCCACACCGGTGCCACCCCAATTGCCGGTAGATTCACCCCAGGTAACTTCACCAACTACATTACCCGTTCTTTCAAGGAGCCAAGATTGGTTGTCGTCACCGACCCAAGAACCGACGCCCAAGCCATCAAGGAATCGTCGTACGTCAACATCCCAGTCATTGCCTTGACCGACATGGACTCCCCATCTGAATACGTTGATGTCGCTATCCCATGTAACAACAAGGGTAAGCACTCGATCGGTTTGATCTGGTGGTTGGTTGCCAGAGAAGTCTTGAGATTGAGAGGAATCATCCCAGACAGAACCACCGAGTGGTCTGTTATGCCAGATTTATACTTCTACAGAGACCCAGAAGAGATTGAGCAAAACGCTGCTGAGGAAGGTAAGACTGCTGACGAGACCGAAGAAGCCCCAGTTGCTGAAGCTGAAGCTGAATGGTCTGCTGAGACTGAGGATGTCGACTGGGCTGCTGATGCTGCCCCAGCCACTGAAGATGCTGCTGCTGCCAACTGGTAAGTTCTGGTGTATTCTTTATAAAATATAAAACATTGTATCGATGTGTTGTAATTGAATAAATGTGTTAATTGGAATGAGAATGTGAAACTTGAAGAACTTGTGTCTAGAGTACGGAAAATGTAGAGTTCCATAAAGAGTGTTGGAATACCATGGAGATGCGTGGGACAAAGGCCTTTGGTTTTCCTTGCCAGATCCATTACAGAAATCTTATCTTTGCAGAATTTAAGTACCACTTCTCAGACCCTTTTCCCAATGTTGGGATCATGGACCAAGTGAGCCAAGTGAGGATTAAAGTGGGATATTATCAAATCAATGACTTCGGATGTAAGATCGAAACTTCGTTGTTGAGAAAAGAACACCTTGGTGAGGAGAAGAAACAAAGTACCTCAGATCATCTTAAAACGAATGAGACCTACTAATTAAGGTTCCGTATGTGACCTCAACAGTTGTATGTTTCAAAATGAGATCTCACATTAGGTTACCAGGTTTCCCATATTCAAGGTACTTCTAAGATAACGATGTGAAATTCCAAAACCACAACCACATACTCTAGAAATTCAAATCGACTTCATCTTATGCTACCAATTAAATCCCATCTTGAAGATGTGGTATGGCTGCTGGACTAGCAGAATTAGACATGGATGTCTTGGAGCCGTGTTGAGACTAGTTCATTAATGAATAGTGGGGATAGACAACCTAGAGTGATGTGATTCACAATCAAATTGAAGTTGTCTACAATTGTTTGCACTTCGAAATAAATAGTGAGTTTATGTGAAGGTTGTAGATGCAGTGATTTACTGTTCTCTCATTGGAGGTGTTGCAACTCTTTTGACATGGCTGCAAATCGCCAAAAAAAGGCACTGAACATGTCACTGTAGCTGAATTGCATGCTGTTGAGTTTCAAAGTAACAACGAGGAAAAACCCCATGTATTTAGCGTATGAATTACCCATTCATGATCAAGTACCATCTTCATTACTTAGCACTCTGAATATAAGACATCTACTTAATACATTTAGACACACCTTAATACACCCTTAGAAGTCAAAAAACAGTATCTCCACCACGTAAAATTGAATGAATACAAACGAATATCCATTCAAAATACTATCTAACTACTATCCGAACAAAACCCGCTACCACCGACATCACCTCTTTCCTCTAACTCTCTCCTTCACTTCAGACCCATCTTCCATCTCATCAGTCCTTTTTTACCCGGACATCCCTTCATATAAAAACCAAAAGTTTTTCCAAAAACTCCAACCTCTTCAATTTGATTACCACGGATAGTAACCCCAAAATCAAAATGTATCCTAGCCGGATAGTACGTTGGCCTTGCCAGTCCACCGGCCAGCAGCTGCTCGTTCTGAGCAGCTGTGAACCAGGATAGTTCTATTTTGGCGTCCCTACTTTGCACCTCGAGCCTCGGCCTTCTACGAGGTGCTACTGCTGTTTTGTTTTTATGGATACTCGAAGTTTTGTTTTGTCTTCTTGGGGGTGGTTCCCATATTAAGTCCCGGATTTTCGTTTGCTTGCTTCTCGATAGTATTCAAACTTCATGCCCGGGGTACATCTGGAGTAATGTAGTTATTCTTGGCTTCTATGGAAAGATCAACTTTTTATGACTCTAACTTTATGATTCTTTACTTCTACTACTCAACTTGGTGCGATTTCACAGCGTTAATCTTGTTGTGTTCGCAGGCATTCTATCATCACCGCACCCCATTATTCAAGTCCACCAGCATAAAACCAACACCATTGAAAAATGGGGCTTGGATTTAATGTTTGTTATTCTCTTCTGCCCAAACAGGAACAGCAGACGCCACCCACACACCCTACAATTCCAACACTGCGTGCCCACTGCATCCCTTTGGCCTTGTTTTAGTCCCACATAGGTCCTAGATTGGCCCATGCTCTTGTTGGCTATTTTATTTCAGCCTACAAGCTCGTCAATACTTTCGAGTTTCTCCATATTCTGATATTCGTCTACACTAAGAATAGCATTTGACAGGTATAACTCTGCAGTTGTAGAGTAGATAGTCGATTGCACCTCAAGAAGAAGCCCACTTGCTATTCTCAATACGCACATAGGTGACTGTGGAAGTTACCCCTTGTCGCGTTTCCTGTCAATCCAACAACGGGGGCCTCGTCTGGTTCTCCCGCGCCCACGAAACCTTAAAAGGTGCAAAAATCCTTTACGAGCATTTGTTTTTAAATCCACCCACCACCGAATGGCCCGCAAACCAACGTTTCTCCAATGAAGTTACCCCATAGGATACAGGAATTCATATATTCCATGAGCACCAATGACAAGTACTCCGAATTCGACTCGCGAAAGTCCTTCAACCGCATCAACAAGCCTGATTCCGAGACTCTCTTGGATCACCGTCACGCACAGAACAATGAGATCTACATGTCAGAGGAGTATTACAACCCGATGGACGGTGTCCACGAGGTCAAACTCGCATGGAGACATATCAAGAACTGGCTTCTCACCTATGTCCCTGACTTAAACTCGTCCCTTCAGGACAAGTGCACGAGTTCCGATTTGAGCGATTTCCAAAAGGACTTGAATGTGAAGTTACCAACGTGCGTGGTGGAATTTTACAAGATGACCGACGGCCAGTCCAACTTTGGCACCAACAACGACTCCGTCAATGGGTTGGTCTTTGGCTTGTTGCTCATGTCCATCGATGAGATTGTCAACATGACAGAGAACTGGCGCAAGATCGCAGACGTATTCAACACCGAGCTTTCCCATTTGAAGCAAAAGTCCAAGCTCAGCGAGTTGTCCAGGGTGGAGTCGAGCTACAATTCAGTGCAGATCAAAAAGAAGTTGACAGATAACGGTCCAGATCTTGATTCCAAGACCCCCCTCAAGAACACTCACAGTGTACCTGGAGCTCCCCCGCAACTACTGATACCACAACAAAAGTCTGTACCTCCAGGTGCAATACACGAGACGTTCGCGCATCCAATGTGGATCCCGTTGATCACAGACGAAGTGGGAAACTACATCGGAATCGACTTGTCCCCACCAACACATAAACAAACTGAAGACCCATTCTATTCACCGGGAATATACGGCCAGGTGATCCTTTTTGGACGTGAGTTCGACACCAAGTTCAAGATCGCCGATAACTTTGGAGACTTCCTTCTTATCTTCGCTAACGACTTGGAAATCGGAAACTGGGAGATCCTCAAGAACAAAAAGAACAACGACGGTGATTTGTTCATAGGAAATGAAGCAAACTTGGTGTTTGTAGACAAAGAAACCCAATTGGAAGTGCCGTACTTGGAAATATTGAAAAAGAGAAGTATCAGCAACTGGTTGACATCAGTCAAGAAGACTGGAGAAGAACACCCAATACCTCCACACATCAAAGAGCTTATGCATGAAGTGACAGCAAAAGACAATTTCCTTTTGAATTATAAGAACAAAAACACCATAGACCTGTCAATCTTCAACAACCTTGCCAACATCGATAGCTTGAATCAACCGATCGGCTCTGGAAGTACGTCGAGATCAAGCATCAACAAGAAAAGGTTGGCTGTGAAAAGAAGTGAAGAGACAGATGAGACTATGAGTAATGATGATTGGACTGGAAGGACGTCGAATACTTCTGAAAATGTCGAGGTTGATGGCCTCGATGATGTCAAGTTTTAGAACCTTTTTACCTAACGAAGTTTACGTCTGTTTCATTTTTATACTACAACCATAATCGGGCTCCTAAGAGATATTTATTACCATATTATCCTTTGTACTATATTTCCTTCGCTCTCCCACTTGAATTCGTATAAGAAGAAGACCGAGACGGTAGCCAAGTTGATCAAGTTGAGCCATGCAAATTCCGCCACGTGCAGATATTGGCTTCTTGAGCTTGGCTTGGAGAATAACCTGAAGATTATCAAAGGCACAATGTAGTACCTTGGTTCAAACAATGGAGATGGAACAAGAGTTAACACTACAGCTACCAAATAAGCTGTAATGGTGATAAATGACAACTTGTTGCCATCAGCCAACATTCGACAGACGTTCCAAGTAGCAAAATGGTACACCGGGACTGCAGCCACCCAGCTGTGTGGGAGGCTAAGTAGTTTTTTGTAGATGTAGAATGTGAAATGTCTGTTGTCAGCCAACAAAAACGGATGGACAATGGTGAACTTGTCGACGATAAAGCGAATTGCTAACAACAGGAGCAAGTTGCAAACTAGGTTGAGTCCATAGTTGTTGCCCAAAAACTTGATGTACGTGGCTATTGTTTTCTTCGAAAGCCAGAGTGGTAATGTGAAGAAATTAATAAACGTAAAGCAGTAGAATATTTGTACAACGTGCGCATTGACCTGGTGGTTTTCCTTATCTCCAAATGTAATGCCTCCATTCACTTTCAAGAACACAGCAAACAAGACAAAGTTCAATAAGGAAGGAGTGATCTGTGGAAGCTTCTTGTAAGCCTGGATCACAAACTGTGTTGGTCTCTTGATGAGGTTTGACGAGGTGGTAAACCCATCTATGTACACGGCCAATACAAAAGCCAACCAGATAATGTTGGTTTGTCTCAACCATAAACTCAAAAAGCCAACCACCGCACTAAGACCAATCTTTCGATCTAATGCCAATGCCACTGAACCCACTATAAGCACCGTAGCCCACACATCAGTGTAGAATAAAAAGTAGTATGTGAATAGTATTGGCTGAGCCACGATGTTCACTGACCAGAACCTGGTCAGTCTCTTTCTCTTAAAGGACTTGAGAATATATGGAAGTACTATCAAACCTCCCAACAAGTTCAATGAACGAAGCACTGAATATTGATGACACAATTCTTTCTCACCTGTAATAAGCTGCAATATGCGTACATATGCAACTCCAAGAACGTATAGCCCTGGAGGAGTGGTGATTTTATTATCCCACTTCATGTACTTGCCCTCGCAGTAGGTCTGGCATTGATTCAAGTGAAATATCTCATCAATGAAAGGATAATTCACATCCTTCGTATACTTGCCCTGCACCACCGTAACTCCAAGTACAAATATAGCCACCAAAGTATACTTGAGCACAGAACTCTGGCGAGCTAGCTTGGGAACAACCAAAGGCATATCTGTCTATTGTGTTGATTTTTTAATGATCGCGTTGAAATTCAAATCATTTTTGGCGTTAATTTGGGTGCAAAAAGCTTCTTTGGCATGTCATCAGAGAGGCATTTTAATCCTATTGAGTCGAGTTTCAGGCTCATTCCTACTGCTATGTCACTGGTGTATCACCAATCTAGTCATGTGTCTATGGATTCGCGGCCGCAGACTTCTCCAGTAGAATTTTCCTTCCGGGATGATATACTCTATGTTGGGTCAGATATGCATGGCTTGGATTGCAGAGATACTCTTTCTCCAGTAACTTCATTAAGGAATGAATCTCCTTTAAATTTAACGAATTTGGACTCACAACAGGAGAAAATTGCTAGTGCATTGGGAGTGACTAGTGCTTCTAGAGTGTTGCAGTTCAATTCTCCCAGAGGAAGTACGTCAGTTCTTGAGAGAAGAGAAGGTGAAGGCTATAGAAGAGGGTCTACTGATTCTAGGAGGCGGTCTGAAGACTCAAGGAGAAATTCTACTGGTTCACTTGAAATTGCAGGTCCATTACTATCAACAACGTCTACATCAGAAGTGATACATGTGCTTGGAAGTTCTCCTTCCTCGCATAAGCAACTCAGACGACCCCACACGACAGTTGAATCTTTGATGGCAACCAACATCTTGCAGGCACCGGGGTTGAGAAACGATTACTATTCTAACTTGGTGTGCTGGTCCAAGAGAAATAAAAAGGTGGCTGTTGGATTGGGATACAATGTGTATTTCTGGGGCATTGATAACAAGGTGGATATAATTGACTTGGACAACAACAGATCTGTGGTGACATGTGTGTCATGCTTCACAGGGAAGTACTTGTTGGTGGCTGTTGGTGACGGACGAATACTCTTGGTCGATGAAGAACGAAACGAGGTGGTTGACGTTTACCAGAACAACAGCAATTGCATCTACTGCTTTCAGTGGAAGCCTGAGTCGGACGTTTTCTTTGCAGGAGATGAGGTTGGCCAGGTGCATATATTCGAGGTAGTCAACGAAGAGTTGGTGCTACGAAACATCTACAAGTGTGTTCAGCAGCAAGTATGCGGGATCACCGTGAACGACGAGTTTACCGAGGTTGCCATTGGAGGAAACAACAACAGTTGTTCACTCTGGAGCATTTCGAATACGTTTGAGCTTGTGTTTAGGTTTATCTTACCGCATGATGCAGCTGTCAAGGCAATATCATTTTGTCCATGGTGCAAGTCGTTACTTGCGACTGGAGGAGGCACCCGGGATCGCAAGATCCGATTCTGGCATACTGGATCTGCGACTTTGTTGAGTGAGTATGATACACATGCGCAAGTGACGTCTTTGACGTGGTCCAAGTTCAAAAGAGAGATTGCAGCGACGTTTGGGTTTGGGACCTCTGTAGGACAACTTCTCGCAGTGTATCAGTATCCACAAATGGTGTTGATCAAGAATGTGCCTACAACACCGAACTTGCGGATAGTGAGTTCGACCATTAGCCCTGACTTTACATGTATCTGTGTTGCAGCCAATGATTCTACTGTGAGGATATATAAGATTTGGGCAAAGACGAGGGAACTTGGAAGGGATTTTGCCCTTGGAGGACATCCTTTTGGGAGTAGAATAATAGAGACGTATGAGGGAATGGGAGATTCGATTGAGGTGATAAGATAGAGTGAGTGACTTGAGAGATCAGTGATTGGGGTATAATAAACGTGCAATATTCATATACTCTAAAATTAGTGGAGTTTTAGAGCTGTCAAACTAAAGTCATTGAAAAATAGAATCGAAACAGTTACCTACGGTATAGGTACTAAATTCTAAAGTATTGCAATACAGAACAGGGAGGATAAGTATAATAGAGCTGTAACGGAGAGATGGAGAAGATTCCCATCTCTACGTATTAGTATTAGCAATGAAATACTCCAGATGCAAGGCACATCCCTAAGATCTACACAATAGCACCATTACACACCAGCAATCCAGCAGCACTGGATAAATGTAAATACGTCATGATATTCAAGCCAAACAGACCACGTTCTCGTCTAAACGAGCTCAACACGAGCACTCCGGAGTCTCTATCAACAAGTTTGTGACACATAAATTTGCACCCAAGTGCATTACATAATCAAATTGAGGGATAAAGAACAGGCACTTCAAGCATCGGCAGTCATGCATGGCACATTATGCTAGCTAGTCAAATGGCCCACCGAACCGCATGGAATAACCTTAACCATCGGACACATCTCCACAAACTCGTGGCTGCGCCTGACATCTACGCCATAAAACTGTCATAGTGACGTTTTTCTGTGTCAGGCACTGCCTCCTATAAAATTCTAGAACTTGAAATAAAATCCGAAGGTTTTAGAGAAAGATTAAGGGAACTAACTAGAGAAAAGAAGATGTCAGGGCCATTGATTAACCGTTCGTTGACGACTATTAAGACCGAGTTGGAGTTCCTTCATGATTCGGAGGTGATCACAGAAGGGCTTTATAAGAAGTTGTTGGAGGCTCTTCCTCCCAAGTATCATAAGGATATGGAAGCGTGGGGCGAGGACAAGTTAGTAGCTGGGGCAGGCCCTAGGGACGGTGCTGCTGCTCCTCCTAGTTATGGATCTGCTTCAGGTACTAGTGGAGCATCAAACTATGGTCCTCCTGGATCCGAAAAGGCTAGTTATGGTGGTCCTTCTGGTCTAGCTGGGGCATCTGTAGCAGCTGAGGAATTGATTAAGAAGTTTGCTGGTACGACTATTGGAGGTGGTTCTGGAGCAGCCGGGGCTGCTGCACCACCACCTATGCCACCAAGAGCTAATGGAACAAAGCCAGTCGGCTACTGCAAGGCCATCTACGTTTACACGTCACAAGAAGCAGACGATTTGAACTTGGCAAAGGACGAGAAACTCGCCGTTGTGGAACACTTGAGTGAAGACTGGTGGAAGGGATACAAGGCCCACAGTCCTGAGAAAATCGGTGTGTTCCCATCCAACTACGTGACTGTAATTACCGAAGATGAATTCCACCATAAAGACCGTGCTGCAGATCCACCTCAACAATACCAGCCTTCCCAAATCTCAGCACAACCTTCATATGGATCGATCCCACAGCAAGGATACGGCCAACCAGCATATAACCAACCCCAACAAAACTACGCACAATACCCCCCTCCATCAACCAACTATTACCCACCCCAACAACAGCAGCAACCACAAGCTGTGCAGGTGGAACAACCTCAACAAGAATCGCAATTTAAGAAGTTCGGTAGTAAACTTGGAAATGCTGCTATCTTCGGTGCTGGTGCCACGCTTGGTGGTGACCTTGTGAATTCCATCTTTTAGGTGTTTTGAATCATTTCTAATACTACGTTATGATCAATATTTTTAATACTGTAGAATTAAGAACTATATACATCTACTTTCTCGAGTCAGTCACAGTGTTCAACAACAATGTGTCGTTATCCAAAAGAATTCTGTTTGGAGAGTTTGCCAAGATGGTGGCAATTTCTCTGGCAGTGTCCAATCTCTTTAATTCGACATAATCCTTTGATTTCTTGATGGCTTCACCAATCAACTCGGCAGATTTTGCTTCACCGGACGCCTTGACCACCAACTGTTGCTTTTCTTGGATGGCCTTGTCCACAATAAACGCAGCTCTCTGTGCATCTTGCTGTGCAATCTGCTTGGCTTCAACAGCATTGGTGAATTCTGGCGAGAAACTCATGAAGGTCAACGAAACGTCATCCAAAGTCACATTGAACTTGGCAGCACGGCGTTGCAAGTTCTCCTTGACCAATCTTGACACCTTTTCTCTCTGAGTAATCAACTGCGAGGCATTGAATTGGGCTACAACACTCTTCAAAACTTCGTTAACAATCGATGGCAAGATCTTCTCGTCGTAATCAGCACCCAAAGTACGGTAAATCTGTGGCAACTGCGTAATGTCAGGCTTGAATAACACTCTACAAGTGATGTTGACCATCTGCAAGTCCTTGGTACCAGTCAAAGAAGCAACGTTTCTAGGCTTGGCTCTAACATCGTACACAATAGGTCTCTGGAACCATGGAACGATAAAATGCGTTCCTTCAGGATAGATCTGGGGCTGCACACCGTTCAATCTCGAGTAAACAATCGCTCTTTGACCACCGTCGACATTGAACAAGGCATTCTGAGCAAACACTGAGACACCCCCCAATAATAATAACCCTCCAAACCCTGCAAAAAAGCCAAAGGGCGATCTTGGGGCTGCTCCTCCTCCAGTGCTGGATGCTGCTGCTGCACGGGCTGCACGACGTCTCAATTCATTCGACAAATTCTTCCAGTTCTGGTCGCTCATGATGATTTGAAAGTGATTTGCCTTTGAAATTTTCGGAACCGAAAATTTACTCCACGAGTTTATGTGGAGAGATTTTCCGTTGAAATGAATTGAGGAGTAGCGATGGACGTGTGTGTATAAACGGAGTAGATGATATATGAAAGATATAGAACGATGAACCTGATGTTTCTGATGCTTGAGGTGGTTTGCTTGGAGAATTGAGTAGATTTGAAGCTGCTTTCCTTTACTATGTGTGGGAATCTAATGGCAATTTAACATACTTGTGCTGGTACCACTGAGGTTCTGTTAAAAGGCAAATTGTCTAGTTTATGTTACTATTAGCTATTTGAAAGTATGGATGCCATTGGACTTGAATAGTATACCTTTATGCATACATTTCCCTGATACAATACTTCAGCTAGTCTTAGAATGATATAGTCCATTTGTTCTTACATACCATTCTATACTTGTAATACCACTGATTACATCCCGATTTCTACTTCACAGGCTGCAAAAATTGTGCCTTCAACAAATTCATGGTGGTGAATTCTCAGATCATCCAATCCCGTTTAAGATGCTTGCAATACTACCAATACAGACCAAGAACCTGGCAAACTGAATCTTCGTAATAATTATTATGCAATGTGAATTAAATAGTATACTCAAGCTCTCAACCATGTTGTTCCACCAGTGGAGACTTGAAGTATTGATAATGCGGTGTTGTATATAAAATGATGTTGAATTGGTTCAAATGACTAGGCAATTGAAACTTTTGGTTGGCATAGAATAGCTTATGAATGTCTAAAAAGACTTCCAACTTTAATGTCCTTCCACATCTTAAGAAGGCACCCCCTCGTAATCATTCTTATCATAATACTCCTTCAATGCTTTCTTCCAGTACCTTTTCCTATTAGTTTGAAGTGGGTGTCTCAGTGCAAACTTCTCTGTGAATATCAACACCAACAATGCTATTGAAACACAGAACGCAGGTGCAATCATCCCAATCAACCGCGATCTGGAAATCGTTTTCTGGTACGGACACAGAGCATATGGCCCGCCTGAAACATAACAGCCATTCACGGTAATGTCGTTGAGATCAATCCACACAGGGTACGTTTTGTTGCTATTCTGCATGTACTGCTTCAACGCCAAGTTCTCAATGCTCAGTCTGGGAAGTGTAAAGTTGAATCCTGGTGGGCAAAGTTCGCTGGTAATCTCAAAGTATGTTCTTCTGTTGGTTTCCAGCACAAACCAGTCAGTGGGGGACTCGTTGCTTTGGCACACAAACTGATGTGATTGGTAGCAGTTTGCTACCTGCCATCCATCCTCGTAGAGTGCAACGCACTGGTACGCTATGTTTCTAGTGGCGCTCGTTTGCGATGGGGTAGGTGTTGAAATTAAGGTCGGTGAAGTATCATCGTCACTATCGTCGTCGCTTTCATCGGCCATTGTAGCATTTATTGGCGAGTGTGGTTGTCCGGGGCCCCACGACCAAAATCCATACTGGATAAAGTCGTTGATTAATTGTTCATTCATTGTTCCGTTCGGAAAAGTGGAAGCCACCGGCACATTGATGTTAGTGGATGATGGGGAAGACACTTCCTCAGTAGAGACGGATGAAATGTTAAAGTCCCTGTACTGAGTAGTGTTGAGAATAGGTGCGATTCCGCACTGAATGTAGTTTTGGAACGTGGTGTTGGAGAACTTGTTGTTGTCATTGTCCATGACGAACTCAAAAGTGCTGTTTAGGAGCAAACTATCCATGCTGGATTGATTAAGTGATGTGCATGCGGTATAAAAATCCTTGTCATCAATGCTTTTAATCATGCTGGAGAGTTTGGGGTTTATACTTGGAAAGAAGATGTAGGTTGTATCCAGGTCTGTTATATTGTACGATCTGGACTTGTTTACCAGTAGCTCGTTTGAGACCACATTCAACACGGCTCTCCTCATTCCTAGCAGGGCCCATGAAGGAAATCCCGAGTCTTCCCCTACGCTTTTAGCATAGAAGGGGTCGAGTAAGGTAGCATCGGGTGGGTTGTCCCTAAAATCCAGTAAACTGGTTGGTGGGAACAAGAAGGTGGAGAGCAATCCGATGCTTTCATTTAAAGTGGAGTTCCCGTACATTAGAATTGTGCTGTTTGTTATTGAAGGACTGGGCACTTCTGCGGTAATACTCTTCAAATTAAACAAGAGCTGCATGTATTGCGCCAGCAAGTTGGTGTTTCTTGCCAATAACGACAGATAGAAGGTTGTGAGGAACAATTGGAGAGTTAATTCCAATTGACAATCATAGGTACGTGATTTCCACTTTAACCTTTCCAAGTTATTCCCACTAGTGTTAGGCACAGTATTGTTCAATCCAAAAGGAGCAGGACAAAGTTGCCATTTAAATGTGAATTCGTTCCAGTACAAGTCTACCATGAAGGTCCTTACACCTTGTGTAAGTAATGTGCTGACCTCTGCGAGGGAGTCTAATGAGTATCCGGTTTTATCGAACACAACAGAGTTTAGCGAAATTCCCCACGGGTTCTGGCGAGGTAACGGTATTAGATTTCCGACATCTCTTTGAGTTCGTTCACCTATGGTAAGCTGAGCTGATAGGTCTTGTGGGGTCGGTACTTCGTCATCTGAGGATTCCAAAGCCGAGCTTGCACTTGTGCTTATGCTTGGGCTCACGGATGTAGGATCGGGTGATCCACTAGAAGTAGAACTAGCCGTGGTATTTGCTGACTCGCATGACACACATATACTACACAATAGTAGTAACCTTATGGCTGTCCACTTCATTGTAATGTGAGGCAGTGCTCAGTGATTGCGGTTGGTTTTTCTACATGAGATTTCAGAATTTAAGAGCAAATCGTTTAAGGTGAAACGTGGTTGATGGGGACGTGGTATAAAGATGATCAGATTGGCTATTGTAGCGAATATGAGGTGTGAATGTGCTATTTGAAGAAGGTTGAAGAGTATAACTACCTTTATGTGCTATACGTCAAGTTAATCCTAAGGTCTTGAAAAATGGTAGCGCACTTTTGGGTGCAAACTCTAACAGTGTCAGATATGAAATAGAAGAAGAAGAAGAAGAAGAAGAAGAAGAAGAAGAAGAAGAAGAAGAGGAAGAAGAAGGGATATTAATGTGTTACGGTAAGAGAGCAAATGTGCTGTGATGTGATCAAAAGCTCTTACCTTGTCTCTCTTACATCCTTTACCCATTCTTGTACATAAGTTGCCATGCTATGCTTGATAGTCTAGATGAAGCGAAGTTGAAACACAACTCCGACACCTACTCAAGCACCATACACTCACACCATGTAGGAAATTCTATAAATACGGGCAAATACGTTAAAATGCGTAATTCCTTCGAACCATCTCTCAAATCAAATCACCGATACCTTTGATTTGGATCTTCACAAACAAAAAACAACGCGTATGACGGTTCAGCTCCTCGACCAGTTCCTTCTGCTGCTCAATGAGAACCAATACAAGGCTGTGACTGCGCCCAACCACAGCGTGCTGCAGGTCATTGCAGGACCTGGCACTGGAAAGACAAAGGTGCTTATATCTCGAGTTGCATATCTATTGATCCATGAATCAATACCACCAGACAAGATAGTGGTTACCACCTTCACCAAAAAAGCTGCAAACGAGATGGTCGAAAGATTGAACCACTTACTTCAAGGGAGCAACATAGACTTGAAGAAGTTGCTTATTGGGACGTTTCACAGCATCTGTTTCCGTATCATTAAACAGTATGGGTCGCGTATCGGACTTGAAAAGTTTGGAATAGCCAATGATAACGACAGCTCTAAGATTCTTCAGGAAGTTATAGAGAAGTTGACACCTACAGAAAGTGAACTTATTGATGATTCGCCAGAGATTATGAAACTCAAGTCAACAAGAAACGATGGTCTTGATACTAAAAAAGTGAAGAAAGCCATATCCAGCTTAAAATCTAAAGCAATTACATCCGAAATGTACACTGTCCAGCAAAATAACATTGCTATTTTGGGTGTCTTATACTCGAAGTACCAGGAACGACTCAAGTCTAATTTTCTAATTGACTTTGATGACTGTCTTCTTTACTGCCACAACTTGATCACAGCGTTCCCTATTTTGAACTTTGTCCAACATGTTCTCATAGACGAGTTCCAAGACACAAACGAGGTACAACTCCAGCTCATGTATGAATTTGCCCGAGGACACCCTACACAACCTGAATTCCAGAACAACTTGACGATCGTAGGCGATCCCGACCAGTCAATCTACTCATTTAGAGATGCCCAACTGATCAACTTCAGCAAGATGATGGACTACTATAAAAACCACAAGATCAAGGTTGAACAGATAACTTTGAATGAAAACTACAGGTCTACTTCTGATGTGTTAAACTTCTCAGAGAAGATAATGAGACAACAAAGTAATAGAGTTGTAAAATCACTCCGCTCACAAATGTCAGATTCTTTCAAACCTGTTTACTCTAGATTGGAGGACGCTCCCAGTGAAGCGACTTGGATCGCATATCAAATCCAGAAGTTATCGCTTCTTCCTGCAAAGGCAGTATCCTATAAAGATATCTCGATTTTGACTAGACTTTCGTTTCAAACGAGAAGTATTGAGGATGCATTGAGGAAAGCTCATATTCCTTATCTTATTGTGAAAGGCAAAGCATTTTGGGAACGAAAAGAAGTCACGGCCATGTTAGACTATTTGAGAGTCGTATCGAATCCTAATGACAGAATAGCCCTTCTCAGAATCATCAATTATCCAAAGAGAGGAGTTGGTGATAAGTCAATAGAAGCGATTGAAAATAAACTAGAAGCACTGGCTGCTCCTGGTAAAACAGTTTTAGAGGTTTTTACGGAAGTCTTCGAAGATGTTAAACTTACAACGAAGGCTAAAGCATCAATTAGAAGCTTCGTTGCATTTATCAATGACTGCAGCAAGTTAATCCCGAGTCCAGATGAACTAGGAAAGAGAAGAGACTTCTTCGACTATGTCTACAAACATTCTGGACTCAAGAGCGAGTTCGATAACGACCAGGATCTAAACGTGAATGAAGTCAAGGTACAATTTTGTGAGTACGAATTGGTGGAAGATGAAGAACTTCCAGTTTACATCAGTGAATCTGAACCAGTTGTTGACTCACGTGAAGATGTTAATGTTGTTGTCAGTTTCATCCAGTCAATTGGATTGTACGCAACCAGTCCAAAGGAGGAGGATGATCCCGACATTGGTAGGGTTTCAATTTCAACCATCCATGGCTCCAAAGGATTGGAATGGCCTGTTGTTTTCGTTCCAGGACTCAATGAGAACTTATTGCCTGCTAGATTAGCAATCCAGATGGGTAACGAAGAAGAAATCAACGAGGAAAGGAGATGCTTCTATGTGTCTACCACACGAGCAAAAGTGTTGCTATATATTTCGTCGTATCAGACCGGGTTTGGAAGCGAAGATTCCCGCTTTCTTAAAAGCGCCAAACTGTCAATGGCGGACTATCAGGAAGCGTTCGAAAGCAAAGTGAATGTTGAAAAATTGTATCTGTTATTGGGCAAGCCAATTGAGGGTAACTTCAAGGTGAAAGAGTTTTTCAAGCTGTACATGACTGGGTTACAGAATCATGGTTTTTTGAACCGTGCAGAGAATCTGAATGAGCTCCTATCAAGCTCAGGTTTTGAGAACGCATCGTCAAACATGTGTATGAAATTGGAAACAAAAGTGAAAGTCAATAAAGCACCGAAGTATGAAGCGAGACGCGAACTAATTGCAAACAAGCAAGAACTCAGCTCCAAGCCGGCAGTACAAATACGGAAGGAAGTTGGAACGGTGATTAGTAGAAAAGTGAAATTTGCTGCTCGCGGCTTTGTGCCACCAAGACCTATACTGAGAGATGGAGTACAACCGAAGGCTGAGAACTCCCTGCCCCTGCGTTTACTGAGAGAGGAAACTGTCAAAAGATACAAAAAGTCAACTCCAGGATTTGCTCCCCCAAGACCTCTGCTTAATGTTGGAGAGGTACGAGTCAACAGAGCTCCAACGTATGTTCCTGATAGACTGAAGAAGAACAAGGGAAGTTGACTGCTGGAGGTATGGAATGGATAGAAATAAACTAGATGAAATTCACCTGCCTGGTACTTTGATCCGATCCATATCAGGATAAAATCCCAATTGAGGGAACGCCTGCATCACTGCCTTCGCTAATTTCAGGTAATTTTGAGGTATTCACCCGCATGACAACAGATGAGAAGCGCAACCAATTCAAGAAACGCATTCTAAAAGTCCGAGATTGGACTAGTTCGATGGTTGGCCTAAGCATAGTGGAATTTGCACTGAATAGTATTCACACTTCAGCGACCCATTCTTACCTATTGTCAGGTTTTTAGACGAGAGAGCTAAGGAGTGAACTGGTAGACGCCTGGAGTACTAAATTCTGCTTCACCTCAGGCACCGCTGCTACGTATTGTCTGCCAAGCGACTTCGGACATAAAACTTTTGGGCGCAACTTCTCTAAGGTATACAAGAATGATTCAAAAGTATAAAATGGCCATTGCTTCCCAACGTTTTGATGAAAGAACCATTGAATTCCACTACCGGTCTATTCTACCATCTGCTTCTACATATTAACTATTACTAAAAATGTCCCAAGTTGTTCCTGAATTCTTCCAAGGGTTTGGTGTTGGAGAGGTTGAAAAATGGGACCAACCTAAGAAAGTTACCTACAAGAGAAAGGAGATTAAGCCACATGATGTTGTGATTAAAAATATTGCTTGTGGAGTCTGTGGAACTGACGTTCATGTTCTTCAAGGGGTTGTCGGGCCCTTAAACAGACCTGACATGGTAGCAGGGCACGAGATCGTTGGACATGTTGTTGCTATTGGTGATGCTGTTACTAGTATCAAGGTTGGGGAGAGAGTTGGTCTTGGACCTATGAGCGATGCCTGCAGAGAATGCAAACCTTGCAGAAGTGACAATGAGCAATACTGCTCGAAGCGTGTCTTGACATACAACTTCCCTAACGATGGGTACATTACTCAAGGTGGATATTCATCCCATTCTATCGCTGACGAGCAGTTTATCTTTCCTATTCCAGATGGCTTGGAAACCAACGTAGCTGCACCATTGATGTGCGCAGGATTAACTGTGTTCTCACCTTTAGTCAGACACATCAATGGCGAGGCCAAGGGCAAGACCGTTGGTGTTATTGGTATCGGGGGCTTGGGTCACTTGGCTATCCAGTTTGCTCATGCATTAGGTGCGAAGGTTGTTGCATTTCTGCGGTCGTCTGCCAAAAAAGAGGAGGCATTAAATTTGGGTGCGTCTGAGTTCGTAGCAACTGCTGAAGACAAGGATTGGGCAAAGAGATACCAACAAGAGTTTGACTTGATTCTCGACTGTTCACCTGGAGTCGGCTCGGACATGATGAGTTATTTCACAAGCTTGAACGCTGGTAGCAAGTTTGTTCTTGTTGGAGCTCCAGACTTGGCGGACGAAGTAAAGTTCAATGCCTTTCAGTTCTTTATGGCTGGTTCTTTTTTGGGAGCCACTGCTATTGGTTCCAAGAAGGAAGTGTTGCAGATGTTTGATGTTGCATTGAAGCATAACGTTAAACCATGGGTTGAAGAGATTCCGCTTTCAGAGAAAGGCTGTAACGAGGCATTGAACAGAGTTCACTCGGGTGCTGTTAGGTACAGGGTTGTTCTCACGGATTTCGATAAGGCTTTTGAGTAGTCGAGCTGTATTTGTGTTTATGTATTAGCAACTGTGTTTTGAAATCGCATTAAGTATATCCAGAAGTGATGACCTTCTGAAGCATATAATAGAGGTATTATGTTGATAATCTGCCAACGACTTTAGTTCGACGATTTCAATTACAACCATGGTTGCAATTTGCGTTGGATCTTGATCTTTCTGGTGAAATTTTCGCAGCCAAAATTTCAGCTGAGCTAGTGGTTTCAATAATTGAAAACATTGTCCAAGGTTTGATTGTGAATCGACAGAAAGGTACCCGTCGAGTATTATTTCATCAGCAAACGCTACATTCTTGTTGTTTTGCTGTCATTGTACTCAATACCGGTTATCATGTTGAGCCTAAATTGTACTTTTCAGTGTGAAGTACACTTGAAGAATACGCTGGCAAAAATAAAGAAACCCAATTATTCAATAAACATCATTCTCAGTCATACACTCACATCATAATCATAGCATTACCACACAACAAGCACCAACACTCTACTCCACTCAACACAATTGGACCCTTACCTGCCATGGAAAAGTCGATCCTGCATATAACCGAAAATTTTCACCAAAACGACACGTCTTTTTTTTTGATCCAAAAAACCAAACAACTTCAAAGAACCAGAGATCAACGATGCAATTCCCCGTCTTGTTTGCCTTCCTTGCGTTGGTGGTCCCATTTTGCCGCGCGTCCGCGTTCACGTTCAACTTGGGAGCTAGCGATAAGACGTGTTATTACATCTTCACAAGCAGACCCAACACCCAATTGTCGTACTATTTTGCTGTCCAGACAGGTGGATCGTTTGATGTCGACTACACTATTACCAACACGAGAAAGGAGGTGATTGTCTCGGAGAACAACGTCAGACAGGGTGACTTCATTTTCACTGCCGACGCTATTGGTGAATACGAGTTTTGTTTCTCCAACACTATGTCGACATACGCCGACAAAGTGATTGACTTTGAAATCAAGTTCGAGAACGACGAGGACAACTTGAACAACGACTTCAAGGCCAACATGCCTGCGCAACCTAACACCAGACCATTGGACCACGTTCAGAACATGCAGAAAACCGTGGACAAGATTGACCACCAGTTGGACGGCTTGTTGAGAACCTTGCAGTACTACAGGACTAGAAACAACAGAAACCAGGACACAGTCAGATCGACCGAACTGAGAATCTACTTCTTCAGCATTTTGGAGGTTGTGATGATGGTGGCCATGGCGTTCTTGCAGATTACAGTTGTCCAGTTGTTTTTCAAGGGTTCGAGAAAGCAATTGGTTTAGGGTTTGTATTAATAAAGTTAGCATAAGGATGATGGGTGATGTGATGGTATGGAGGGTGGCTCCTCACTAGTATTATCGATATTGATCTAGTATTAATTGAGTATTGATGAGTATGAATCTGTTTACCAAGTATTGATCGAGTATTAATCGAGTATTGATCTTGACTATTTTAAAATGATTTGAATACATGTATATTGAGTGTAAAGCTGTTAGATTTCTTTCGAATGGACATTTACTGTCAATGAAGTGGCTTGTGGGAATTGGAATATTCCTATGAGTTGAAATCAAAATTTCTTGGAACGAAATGATTTGAAGAATCATACTCGTAAACGATCCTAAGACAACAAAACGATCAATAAAACGCCGGCATGGCACTCCACTTGAACATATTTCCCAAACAGAGTCAGGAGGATTCGTTAGCTAGAGAATCAGATGTGACGGTGGCTACTAATATCACCCTGTACACAGAGTATAGAGGTTTCTTCATATACGTCATTAGTGCTATTGCAATGCTCTGCTGGATAGCATGGGCAATGATCCCAGACTACATTCTTGTCGAGTGGTTGCATATAACATACTACCCTGATAAATACTGGTCATTGGCTATCCCTTCATACTGGCTTCTGTGCATGCTCTTCACCTACTTGGCTTTTGCCTTGTACAATACCGAGGTGAAGACCAACCTGTTGGATGACATCCGCAACTTTGTCGACGACTATCTGGTGTTTATAGAGAGGGCTGACCAGGTGTATTCGGCACCGAGTGGAGTACGAGATTTACCGATTACTCTTGTGAATGAGATATTGTATGGGAGTGAGCAGTAGGAATACCATAGTTGGTATACTGATGTTCAAATTAACCAGAAAGATCAGCGTGCTGATTCTCATACGAAAGAAAATACAAGAGATACAGTTTTATCTGGGTCCCCATTAAGAAAAGGTCCAATCAAGCATTCCTTAATCATAACTGACGAATTACGACTAACACAACAAGTTTGAGACTCATGTCAAATCCACTATAGTCTCTAGTGCCTTCCACAGTTCATCGCTCATAATTATCTACATCTTCATATAATACTATTATAATGACCACTTCTAGTCAATCCTATATACCTATAAATGTAGACTTAGCCATATGTAGGCTACACCTGCCTGATTTTATCCCATGCACCACCCTTTGAGATCCCCACCTTGTACTCAAACCTCTATCCTCTAATAGTTCTGCTCAAACAATGCTCTTGAGTCTCCATCCATCAAGCCCAAAATCTCTCCCCAGCTTTCTGCCATCAACCCCCTGTAGTTTCCCACCAACTCTCTGAATGCATTGTATAGTTCCTCAGATGGTTTCTGGTAGTTGGCTATGCACACCAAGAACGCCAGCAAGTTCTTCTTTCCCTGTGGCGTGTGGACTCCTCCAAAGCCCGCGTCTGGGTTGGTACGTATCGTGATCACAATTCCCTGGAACCCAAACTCCTTGTCTTCGTTGTCCAAGAGGTACAACATCTGCAGACACCACGCCATTATGTATTCCGGTAACCGTTGCGACAACAGTGACCTGCCCTCCGAGTCACAAATACCCATCTTACCCAAGCAGATTGCTGCATTTTCCAACACTGTAGGTTGTGTATCGCTGCTGTTTACCAACGGAACCAACAATCCGACCAAGTTATCCATGTACGGTTGAAATTCGGCGTAGTGAGATCTGGCAGCAATCTCTCCCAACGCCCAGATGGCGTTGTTAAACACTGGGTACGTGTTGAAGGTGCGGTTGTTTACCTCGTTTCCTATACTGATCAAAATCAGGTTGAGGTATGGCTTGACCACGTTAATACAGAAGATGGCAAGGTCTCCCAAAAGTGCATAGGCCGATTGGCGTACGTCTGGGTCGTAGTCTTCAAAGCATGCCATGACCAATCCCATGAATGCGGACGAAGCCGGTGTGTTAGGTGCTCCGAGCAATTCTTCTGCATGCTCTCCCAAGCCCTGCACCAACCCATCCACCACATCCAACGAAGTGACAACAAAGTCCTTTTCAGGAGCCTCGATATGTGGGTCGGTCTGGCACTGCTGATCCAACTCGACGCATTCTCTCAAGATTCGGATCGAACGTTCGTACACGGGTACCGCAAACGGTGCAAATATCTCGCGCAAACTGGCGGCCAAGGTCGCCATGCACTCAAGCAACGGCCAGAGATCGGTGTCGGCATCACCCAACCCGTTCCATCTCTCCATGAGCGGTGGTAATAACACTCCGGTGACATGGTCTGCGTGTGCCGCAAGCACACTGTATCCCATCTTTTCGAAGAATGTCTGGATGCAATCGTAGAGCACAATCATGTTACGACGTTCATACACACGCAAGCATTGTGCAAAGAGTGCCAATAAGTCCTCTGTTGCGTGTTCTATAAGGGATGCATCGGCTTCCTCTACGAACGCCAGCAACGCCAGACATGCACCTTCCTGGACAACTTTTTTGTTGTCCAACCCACACCTTACTACCAGCTCAAAAGTTGGTCTAAAGAACAGGGCGTACTCGCCTCCTTCCTTGGCCTCTTCACACACCCAGCTGGCATATCTCAGTAAGGTCCAGCATACAATCTGCCTTACGCGAGGCTCATCATCTTTGAGTCTGTCAACCAAGAACGGCACAAGGGTTGGAAGCTTGGCCAGTGCAAGCTCAATACAACTCTTAGAGATAGCTCCAAATGCTAAAATCAGAGCCTCGCGAACTGGCCATTGGTGAGCAACAATGTTCTCTTGTAAGATGGGAAGTGCAACTACAAGAACTTCGCCAGGCAAGTTCAGCGACAACGCATCGAGCGTGGCTGCAGAACATTTACGTAAACTCCACTGATCGAGCTCCAAGTCGTCATCGTCATCGTCATCGTAGTAGTCGTCGTCGTCCTCATCGTCCTCATCTCCTCCACTAATGATACGCAATCTTGGGTTGGAGTTTGTAGATGAGTGATGTGTATCCTTCGACTTTGCTTGTTGTGGACGAATATCTTCGTCACGATCTGCTACACCCACAACGTCCTTTTCGTCGGCCAACTGCATCAAAAAGATGTCTTCCTCCGAGTACACCATCTTGGCAAGCAATATGGGCAACACAGTGGCCAACTTGGGTGCGAACACGTTTGTTTCTCCAGCTGTCAGAAGCGCGAGCAAGAACTCACATGCTTCCAAGGCCACCTCGTCCTTGTCCAGCATCAAGTGCACACAGTAGTCGACTACACCTTCCAAATGAGGCACCAACTTGTCAGGTCTGGATTCCAAAACAAGGGAGAATGCAGCGCACACTGATTTACGAACGCTTTCATGGGTGTCTGGAGCCAAAGTAAAGAGTCCTTCCAAAAACGCATCCAAATGGACCAAGAAGGACTGACTTTTCAACGGCACAAACTGACAGATGCAGTGGATAGCCTTGGAACGCACCACAGGGCTAGGTTTAGCCATCAACCCCAAAAACAGCGGAATCATGAACGAAAGAGGTCCATCACCACCGTTGGTTCCCCTGTCCAACTCAAAACATGAGTCCTCACAAATCTTTGCTAGCGCCGAAACTGCAGACTCACTCACAACAACAGGTTGAGCATCCGAAGAAGCCAACTCCAAAAGCAGAGGCAACAACAGAGGCCACTCGGTAACTCCATACATGGAAAACAAAGCTGTGATGACATTTCCTGTGATATTACGAACCAAAGCAGCGTCAACCAACAAACCTTGAAGAATATTAGCAAGCAAATACTCCCTAGGTTTAGGAGAACCCTTCATAATGCTGTTTTTCAAGCTGACACCAGCAGCAGCACGAACATCCGAACGAGCAGTGGAATCTAGAACCAACAAATAAAGTAGATAGTTCTCGAACTCAGGTTGAGAACGAGCGAGCGAAAGCGCGTCATTGGCCTGCCTACGTTCGCCATTGTCACTCAGAAGAGTGCCTTTGAAGATATGCTTGAGCTGTTCAAGCGCATTGGGGTCAGCAGTCCACATGGTTGTTTTGGTGAAAAAATTGATATGATTTGGTTTTTGAGATGACACGACGGGATGTTTGGTAGAGAGAGAGGTTGAGAGAGCAGTGATGGAAGAAGTAGGAGATGTAGGTTAGCAGGGGCATAGAAGAATATGAGAGCAGTAGATGAGAAGGTACTATGAATAGTTGGTCTGTAGAATGCCTTTTGCGTGGAATACGTGGTTTGGGTTTAGCACAAGACTTTAGTTCATGTGATGAGATGGGAAGGACTGAAAATTGGTGGTGACATTGGAGCTATGAATCCAATGAAAGTGGCGATATGGATATTCGAGTGCGTATGAGTAGATGAGGTACGAGTTAGATGAATAGAAAGAGAGAAAGAGAAAAGACTCGAGTGAAGAAGGAAGTTGCAGGGCAGCGATAAGAAAAATTTATTGGGTGCAAATTTGCGAAGTTGGTCCAAGTGAATAACGAAGATGGAGAAGGACTTAAACACAAGCTTAGGAATTTAGAAGCGCTCCCTGGGACCTGAAAAATATTTAAACAGTTAAGTTAAAATTAACACACCGTAAATGTCATGACACTGCTCAATAGCTTCATTTTAGGACTCACTTATTGATATAAGAGTAGTCACAGCTATACTTCCTCTAATCCAAAAGTACAGAGCTGTATTTCTTACAATTTATCTCCATTCCATCTAAGTTCATTTCTCTTCCAATACTTCTATTCTCAGATGTCTATATACTCCCTATAACATCCCATCGAGTTCGGCCAACTTCTCCGCCAACTCGTCAAATTTACCCAAAATTGGCATGAACATGTCGTGCACTGGTTTCAGTTTCCGCTTATCAACGAGGTCTGTCACAACAGGGTTCCCAAACATCTTGGGCGTAATGCCGTTGCTGAGTGAATTCATGCTGGTCAATGGTGTAATGTACGGGTCGCCGTTGCTGGCCATTCCGCTATCGTCTTCGTCAAATCCAAATACGTCGTCTTCTCCGTTCCCATCGCTGTTGACAGGGGCCCCGTATTGCTGCCTGTGTCCCTTCATCGAGTCAACAGAGCTGCCTGCCTTGCTCGAGTCGATCGAGTGGTTTCTCTCGACCGACGACTCCTTGATTGAATCGATCGAGATGTTTCTCGCAACACTACTCTCCTTAATCGAGTCAATCGAGATGTTCCTTGCTACGCTGGTCTCCTTGATTGAGTCCATCGAGTGATTTCTGGCAACACTCGACTTGTCATTGGACCCGCTTCTCGACACCGTGCTAGCTTTCACCGAATCAAGTGAATGGTTTCTGGCCACGCTGGAGCCCAGTCCAATGTCAACTTCATTGATGGGCGTCGATGCCTTGATCGAGTCGCTCGATCCTCTAGAATTAGTGTACCTGAGCGATTCAGCAGATCCTCTGGAGTTGGCTCT
The DNA here is from genome assembly GCA_030565385.1 of Kodamaea neixiangensis. Taxonomy (NCBI): domain Eukaryota; kingdom Fungi; phylum Ascomycota; class Pichiomycetes; order Serinales; family Debaryomycetaceae; genus Kodamaea; species Kodamaea neixiangensis. Next base: position 133,691 of record JAJMBT010000011.1, on the reverse strand, counting down.
TGAGGCCTTGAATGAGTCAGTTGAACCACGAGAATTTGCTCTCGACGCCCTCAATGATTCAGTAGAGCCTCTCGAATTGCGGCCTCTGTGGTTATTCAACGACTCGTTGGACCCTCTATAGTTCTGTCTCACCTCAGCAGAGCTTCTCGAGTTGACAATGTCCACGGACTGCGCCATTGGAACATTCGAAACTCTGAGTGACTCAGAAGAATTCATACGTGCAACGTTCGAGAACTTCACCGAATCATAAGAAAGGGATCTTGGCGAGTTCACTATCCGGTTTTCAATCGTTGGACTCAAGCTATTGAGCCCAGTGTTGGTCAATCTGTTGGTCGATCCCATAGGATTGGGTGAGAAACGGCCAACTTCAGTGTTCACGACTAATGAACCAGATCTCTCCCGATTCACCTGGTTGGCATACTCCACTGGAGTAGAGCCATTGGAAACAGAGTTCTTTCTTGAGCCGTCTAACGAAGCTTGTGCAAGTCCTCGTTGTACAGAGTTTTTGCGAGGGCGTTCTCTTTGCCCAAAGTCTCCAGACTGTGCACCTTCTGATGCGAACATCATGTTTTCGCGAAGTGTCTGGTCAATAGGCATCAATTGCACCGAATCTCTGCTACGCGACGAGTAATCTGAGACAGAACGACCCGACCTTTGAGCAGGACTTATCGTTTGGATGGACTCAGGACTACGCATCGTATTTTCAGAAGCAGACCTTTTGCTAGTCTTGTGTGCTGGGCTCGATAACCCGTTTGGACTCCGGAGACTGCTTTCGGAAACAGAGTGAACTGCTTGGGGAAACGGTCCAGAGCTGGCAGCAGGACTTCGCATGGAGCTCCTTGACACTGAACGTGAGCTACGTGTCGACGTCGGTGCCGACTGCACAACTCCTGACCTCTGCACAGGACTGATCAACTGAAGTGGGTCTATCTGACTGCGCACTGAACCGTCAGAAATCGACCGATCGCTTCTCATGATAGGGCTCGAATGTGCTGAGTCGTTGAGTGAGCTGTGCAACGACCCGTGGAACGAGTTGTGCGTTGAGTTGTGTCTTGAGTTGTGTCTTGAGTTGGAATTGGAGCCGTGGTTGGAACCGTGGTTGTAGCCGTTGTTGGAGCTGTGGTTGTAGCCGTTGTTGGAGCCGTTGTTGGAGTCATGATGAGACCCTTGGATGGATCCATTTGTAGATCCATGTACTGACGCTTGCCTAGATCCATTTACTGAGCCATGTACCGAACCATGAACGGAACTATTCTCAGAGCCATAGCCATTTCCGTGAGCACCGTGAACTGGCCCATTAACTGATTCGTAACCAGATTCAGGATTTACCATTTCCCCGGTAAATCCTTGTTCAAGGATTATCGTCGCATCCAGTTCGGCTGGACTAAAAGGAAAGTTTGGAATCGAGTTGTGTTCACTTACATTGCCCGTTTGAACATATAACAGCTGATGCTCCCCGCGGTTTTGGTTGAGTGGATGCACAGGCTGCTTGTAGTGTTGATTCACATCTTGAGCTTTAGCCTTGCTGGGTATATTGAGTGGCTGGAAAGACTCAAAGTGTTCTGAATCATCGTAGTGCTCATTTTCCATCTCATCGAATCTGTCGTACTGTTGATTCAACTCCTCGTGGTACGTGTGGTTGTTGAATTCGTCAAACTGTTCAAAATGCTTGTCTAAGTCCTCGAACTGGTTAACTTGGTAAGGTTGGGATTGTTGGTGGTTCACAGTGTTCATTGAGGTATCGTGGCTGGAAGTGTGCAATGAGTTATGGTTTTCTGAGTTGAATGATGTTTCTTGGTTCTGGTTTCTGAATGGATTCATGTTTGACAGCGTGGCTTGGTCGTAAGAATGAATGTTGTTGGGTGAATGATCGGTGATGGTATTGGCATACTCCTCGTATACGTGGTGAGGTTCGTTGTGTCCATTAACGGGTTCAACATAAGCATTGTTTAAGCCAAAATTTGGATGTTCAACGTAACCGTTGTTAGATTGGTTGGCAAAACTATCTCCCTGGTGTTCAGCATAACCATTGTTGTGTTGAATGGTAAACCCATCTGGTGGAATAGCACCCTCACTTGTTACAGGAACTTGATGGCCATTGAAATCACTTACGTCTTGGCTGCTGGTGAAGTCAGCATGAGCTTGTGGACTTTGCTCTTCATGTGTTTGTTCTGTTTGGAAAGTCAGCTGAGGGATTGAATGTGAAGGATCATGATAGTTTGTTTGATGTTCATTGAGATCATTGTGATGAGGATTGGTATCTTCGGTTAAATGTTGAACCAATGTATTATGTTCTGGTTCATAGTTCAAGTCTGCATTTGACGGATCCTCCTGATGGTACGTTTCATTGGCGTCATGTTCTTCAAACTCCAATTCCTCTTCATTCAAGTCCTCATTCTTTCTTCCATCAGCAATGTGCCTGCTAAACCTCAAGTCCATCTTTGTTAAGTCTTCGTTGACCATCTTCGCAGTGTTCTCGTCAATATGCCTGCTGAACCTCAAGTCCATTTTATTCAACTCGCTATAAGTCTCACCATCCTTCATTCCACTGGTTAGTTGGTCGATCTTGGGTACTCCAATTGCTGCTGCATTAGCTGCTATCTGGTTCTGTGTAAACAACTTCAGCTGCCGCACAGGACTGAGTTCTATCAACGGTTCGTCCTCCTTCTTCAGCTCCTGTTCCCCAGCAATTGAACCTGTCAGGCTATTCACCATGTTGCTAAGCATGTCTCCTGCGGAATTCCGCACAGAGTTGTCGCTCAGGCTAATTTCGCCCAAACGCATCTGCTCTTGAATGTCTGACGTCACTTGAGTCAAACGGTCCAATATTACCAGTCGGCGCAAAAGCAGTAAGTTGTTCGTGATCTCGTCGTCTTCAGGGGCATTCTGTCCTCTCTTCTTGCCTCGCTGCAGAGGTGGTGTGTCTGGCGAAAACAGTCCTATCGAGACGCTGTCGCGTTGCTCCTTGCGATCAACTACGGGCCTGACCAAGTCAGTCACCTTTTCCTGTCTGCTGCGCACTCTGTACTCCTCGTACTCGTCCACTTCCTCAGGTTGTTTTGCGCGCAAGTATGGGTTGGTAATGTGCTCGTCACTCTTTTCCTCAACCTTTTCAGTGCTTTTCTTCTTCTTACCCTTTTTCACTACCAACGGGGTGTCTTGTGAGTATACATCGCTCAACACCTCTGAGCGCTTCTCCTCTTCGTCTTCCTTTGTTGGTGTAATGTCGTCATGGTATATGTCGAAGCTGCTCCCGTGGTCAAAGTCCTTCTTCTTTTGTTGTCTAATCATTTCAGTCAGGTCTTCGTGTTCATGGTCCTCTTCCAACTGTAAGTCACCCAAGTCCTCGAACGTCACTGACTTGTTTTTCTTCTTGATTCGCGACAGAATCAGCCCAACGTCGCTGGTACTTTGGTAGTTGATAGGGTTGGCCAAATCAAGGCCATCCAAGCTCGAGCTGTTGCGCTCCAATTCCTCATTCTTGAAACAGTTGAGACGTGCCAAGCGCTCTGCGTACGTTTCCAAGCACTCAGCAGGTACAAATCCCACCTTGCCATCCTCCTCGTCGCTTTCATGTTCACTGGTGCTTCCCTCTTCAGCCTCAGCCTCAGTGTATCCGTACACAATGCCATTCTGTCTGATCGACTTCTTGCGACGAATCTTACGGTGATGGGAGCGGCGTTCGTCGCGGCTCATCTTACGGATAAGCCACCAGTAGTTGTCCTGGTCGTTCATCAAGTACACAGGCTCGTCGCGGAAAAGCAGACAGTGCGAAGGGTCTGGTCCCAGAAAGTCGTACAAACCGTACAACTTGTCTGGGTCCAAGTCGCGTGGCGGCGACCTTGGTGGCGACGGCGGTAGGAGCATCTCGTCAAAGTCCTCTTCTTCATCGTAGTCTTCGTACTCGCCTGAGTCTTCGCCCGAGTCATGATCTTCGTGGTACTCGTGTTCGTCGTCAACGTGTATCGTGGGTGGTGTGTGCGTGAGTGTGTCGTCGTGTATGTTTTCGTCCTCTTCCTCCTCCTCCTCCTCCACTTCTTCTTCTTCTGCGTCTACATCGCTGGCGTTTTCGCTCAGCAGAGGGTCAAAGACGTGGATGTTGCGGTTGTTGTTGGGCTGTAGAGAGCTGGTACGCACCAACCCACCGTCGAGTTCGTAGCTGTTGCGTGCGGGCGTCGTGTTTTTGGTGTCAGCAGGGCGCTGGCCCTCTTTATCGGACCTCGATCTGGGTTCGTTGCGGTCGCTGGCCTGTTCGCTGCCTCCTCTCTCTCCACGCTGGCGATCATCGTCGTAGTGCTTTGCAAACCGCGTCATAAACCTTGTTTGGCGCTCGTTATACAAGTCATCGGGGTTGAATCCCTCATCGCCTTCTTCACTCTTGATATACTGCAACACTTGGCTCTGGACATTCTGTCTGCCAATGCCAGGCATGCTCTTATTCACGACAACCGAAGACGACTGTGACGCGTGGCTGGATGCTGTAGATCCAAAGGAAAGCTTGCGCTCCAAATCGGAAAGCAAACGGTTGGTGTTGACCAAGTTGTTGTTGGTGTCCTCTACATCCCTGTCCTGGTGATGGGCGTCATAGCCCTCACCATGATAGCGATCATTGCTGTTATTGAAGTATTGCTTGTAGCCAAAAGTGGCCTCGTCAAGTAGGTTGAGTTTGACGGGACGGTCTGGCAGCTGCATCGTGTCTGGTGCCTGCCGTATGGACGTGTTGTTGTTAAGTAAAAGTTTTGGGTTTGATTTTGGGAGCGTGAAAAGTGAAAATTGCGGAACGAGTTAGGGAGTGGGGAGGAAGTTGTCAAGGAGAGGGTGAGGGTATACTGGAGGGTGAGGGTGGTAGTGGGTGGTAGTGGGTGGTAGATGAGAGGATATAGAGTATGTAGGGTGGTGGTGATGGTGATTTGTGGTGGCAAACCTTGTAGATTGGTGAAAGCAGTTGAGTGTACTGAGAATTCTGTGTGAGCCAAAGATCTGAGATGCTGGAGACCAGTTTACAACTAAACTAGTGTGATACTGGCGACGTTGTCATGGGATTGCTGAGATTATTGAGATAACAGAGATTACAGAAGGCGTAGTCAAAGGGTAGTTGGGAGTCTTAATGATATAGAGGTGTAGTAGTATCACTACAGAAGTATAGTGAAGTACTCAGTATGTAGAATTTGCGGCATACTCAATGGAGTAATAATAGAGTTGGCACCGCAATAGTACCAGAGGTGAAGAACACGAACACTCAGAGTCATACAAACAACCGTCAGATCACAGGGATCAGCACATTCTCCATTCTCCATCCTCCACCGTCCATTCCCCACGCTCTGCATCCATGGAATGCTCCACCCACAAGATACAATATGAATGAAATTCTGCTTGACCTCTGTATCATTGCCTAGCCACCTTCTGTGCACAGAGATTTTACAATGTACAAGCCTAGCACAATATACAAACCAGTCAACATTACCCATTGTACGTCAGGATACAGCGTACATTCGCACCGCGCAGACTTATTGTAAATTGGGTGCACCTTACATACATTATTGTCCGGCCTGTAAAGACATGTACAAGTGAAACAGCATTTAGATAACCGCAACGAAGATCAGTGATGAGCAAGCAACGGCAGCACTATTGTCTTGTGAGTGGGTGTGGACTCAGGACCGTCACGCTGTTCCTGGAGCCCCGGTCTGTAACCATAAACCTTAGCACAAAAGAGTACAAGTCGCGGCAGAGACGACGCAAACACGAGAATCTGATAAGGCTGGAACTGGAATGATGAGCAAGCAGGCATGTGAAGAGCGTGGTTGCGATAACAGTGTGCAGTGGGGAAGGACAAGGAAACACTGCATGAACCACCACTATGAGGAAGGAACAAGTGCAGGGCCACCTCTGGGCAAAAACTGCCTACAAGAGTGCTCGCTAGAGTAAGAAAGAATGCAGAAGCGAAAACGAACAAGGCGGACTGCAATTGGAAGAAGGTATGGTAAAAGAAATTAGACGAGTGGCGATGGTTTCGTGTGAGTTGGTGGAGATTCATCAAGGTAGGCAGGGCTAAACACAGGATATACGAATAGGTGCCAGACAATTGTCGGAAGATAATACTTAGATTATACCCATTGGAGAAGATACTGAAGATAATACTGGAGATTCCCAGGATAATACTCAAAAGACTGAGAGAATGTTCTTGCCAGATGCATACAACAAAAGACTAAGAAGAACAAGGATCTGAACCAAGAATAATATTTCTGAGCCATTGGTTAAGATATTGTTGAGTACTTTAAAGACAGAGTAAGAGTTTGTTCCCTGTATTCTCAGCCCACCAGGAACATAAGGTTAATGGTGTTTCAAAGTCAAGACGTTTCTGCTGATTGGGATTCCTTCTATATTTTGAACCTTATTGTTGAATCAGGCGTTGGCATGCTTAAGCTTGCAAAGAAGAAAGTGTGTGCCAATAGAATGGACCCAAGTGAAGTGAATTGATAGAGCTAGAGATGTTAATCGTGCTTGAAGGTAATGATGAAATACTGTGATCGATGACATAGGATTAATGTCAGTAAAGCCTAATCAAGACGGACATTTAATTTGTAACTCAATGCTTAGAATCACCTCACTCGTACAATGTTTATATTGTTCTTTAGTTCTTGATTAGAGTATGTACTGGTTTGCCAACCTCTCCTATAAACCCGCTTCTGTTAGCATTTTGAAAAAATGTCTCCAACACCCTGAACCATTTCTATATTTTTCTAAAAAATTCTACAAAATGGCTGCAAATTAAAAAGAACGAAATTTGAGTAGACTCGAAACTAACAATTAGTTCAATTGATAAGGTCATCCAGAGTGAAGTAAGGTTCCTTTTTATATTCTCTCACTTAATAAGATGATTCAGTTCTTTCTTCCAACACAGAGGCTAATTAACCTTCACTATTTTTATGTGGAAAAGGTTGTTTACCAACTGAACCATGTCCAACGTGAAAGACTGAAGACAAAGGTGTCCAGGCTGGGTTGGACACATTTATCTGCACATCCCACTGGAGGTGTACTCTATAGATTCAGCACGAAAATCCACACTGTCAAAATTTATTTCTAAGCCTCTTCTTTGCAACCATGTTCCTGCAGTTCTCGTTAAAAGTGCACAACTCAGCCTTTCCGAATCTCCTATGATCATTCTTCAAACTTACGAATTTGCATCACCTGTAGTACGTTCATTAGAGTTGATACGGCATTGCAGAATCAAAGTACCGTACGCAAAGCAATTACGAGTAATTCGTATATACAAGTTACCCCTCAATCCTCAGTTACTGCCACTCGATGAGTCCATTTCCAAGTTCATGCAGAAATCCTCATTTTAGAGATGAGTAGACTATTTCCAAGTTCAAGCAGAAATCCTCACTTATAGTGTATGTACTTCGTAATTAGTGAATCCACTACCACCCAGACAGCCATCTATCTGACTTCCCTGCTTCTTCTCATCGAGATCGGAAATGCCAAGCTTCATTATTGTGATCACCTCGTGGGTCTGATATGAATCTCAATTGAAATAAAAATACATGTACCAGTGTAAGACCTTGCTATGGACTCTAAAGACGAAGAGTCAAAGGCTCCCCCACCAGAATATCTGCCCTCAGAATCCAAACAAGTCCAACACTTCAAAATCGTGTGCCCGCAATTTTCGGATTATTTTGTCTTGCCATCGGCCAGTAGTCTCAAGACATACTTCGAGTTCAGGGAGAAGTATCTCACGAGATACAAGAGAGGTGGTCTATTCTACCGAAGGGTAAAGATAATAGAACAAGAGCACGATCCCATTGAGAAGCTTAACGACGAATTGAGAATGGAAAAATTGCAACTGCAAGGCATTGCAATGCCGATACTAAAGGCTGAAGGTACATTTGCAAGCTTGCAGACCAAGATCTACAAGTACAATGTTCCTGAAAAGGGTGTTCTTCAGGAAACCGACCAAGTCTTGTACTGCACTGTTACCTCTGATGACTCTGGAAGTCACATGTGGTTGACCTTCGAATCAGGTCGAGTTATCACCATACTCCGCTCCAGACAAATTGGATTTGATTATAAATACAATGGTACTATATACAGACGAACAGAGGATGGGTTGTACAGATTGGGACCTAACAGAGGTTATTCCCTATTCGATAGCTGGAATTTCGAGAGGCGTATTATTGACAAAGCTACTCCATTCCACGGTGCTTCAAGTTTCTTCAACACTCGGAAGTTTAAGGACAAGCTTGGTATTACACAGGACGCAATGTTGATTGGATTTCCCGACCTGAATGAACCGAAGTATGGTTTGGCTCTTGAAAACGCGTCAAGAAATCACAACTCCGTCCACGATATCAGTTGGGGGATACTCCTACATTTGATTGTGGATGTTGTTTGGCACCGGGCTAAAGATGTTGTTGTTGAAAGCAGTGAATAAGAGGTATCTTGGCAATCACCTCAGACTCACAGACTCCAAAAGTCCGTTGAATACGGCTATCGTAAAAGTTACTCGAAATGACAACTAGCACACCAAGAACATCACATAAGTAAACAAAAGAAGAATAAACCGCCGCCACTTCGCTTCTATCGCATTGTATCTACCCCTGACAACCACACCAAACAATACATATATAAAGTTGAGATGCTCACTTGCATTCTGCATCGTTTCTGAGGCATGATTTTGCACCCAATGAGTCTGGCCTCTGACAAAAAACAAGTCCCAGAGAAAGAAGACCCACCCATCAATACTAACTAACTTGGAAACTGGCTTGTCTTCACCGAGCCCACGAACTCCCGGAGATGCCTAAGATCGAGCTTTTCAGGTCCAACAATAAATAACAAGCACTCATGCATAAAGTTTACTATTTATAGTCGTTCACGTCAGGAACGAAAGCAGGGGGAAACTGCACCAGGAAGGAAACCCCTTACTTCCGCCACCAAAGCGAGAACAATCCACGCCTCATTAGGAAGCATTGTTCCATCCTCTCAGGGCTTGTTATAAAAAGACCCACTATTCCGAAGCATCTGAGGATGCAAATCTCTAAGCAATTTTGTGTTTCTAAGCCAAGCCGTTGAGTAGTACCTAGGTCAGATGAAGCTCCAATCTCTTATTTTACTCAGTATTGCCTTGGTGCAAGCTGCACCTCTTGCTGAACCAGAAGCAGCAGACGTTGACTCGAATGAGTTGTTAGAACGCGCAAATGAAAAGCGTTGGTCGAGTGCTTGGACATCCAAGAGCACAATTCCTGGCAAAGGCTGGACCTCTGAATGGACCAGCACTTGGAAGGTAGAGCCTACAAAAACCAAGGCTGAATCTTGGAGCACTGGGTGGACTAGTGCTGGATGGACTAGCACATGGAACGAAAAGCCATGGTCTTCTGGATGGACCAGCACCTGGAAAGTGGAGCCTACTCAAACAAGCATTGAGTCGTGGAGCACCGGCTGGACAAGCACCTGGAACGAAAAACCTTGGACTTCTACATGGAAAAGTTCATGGACAGAAGAAGGTTGGACGTCCACCTGGGGTAGTTCGTGGACTACCGATGCTTGGACTTCTGCCTGGACTAGCCAATGGACTGAACCAGGCTGGACTTCTACTTGGGAAAGCCACTGGACTGAACCAGGTTGGACTTCAACTTGGGAAAGTTCGTGGACAGAGCCAGCTACGCCTGTTGGAAAGGCTTGGAGTACAGGATGGACCAGCGAATGGGCAACCACCAGCACCTGGGGAGAGTCATGGGCTACCACATGGGCTGAAGCTGCCAATACTGCTATTGCTGTAGCCACTGCTGTTGCTGACGGCACAACCTATCAAACTACTTACGATGTCGAGCCAACCCAACCAGCCACCACTCAGGCTCCATTAGAAAACACCAATCTCGCACCAGAGGTAGGCCCCGCACCAACTACCACTCAGGTTCAACTAGAGAACACCAATCTCGCACCAGAGGTAGGCCCAGCACCAACGACCACTCAGGTTCAACTAGAGAACACCAATCTCGCACCAGAGGTAGGCCCAGCACCAACGACCACTCAGGTTCAACTAGAGAACACCAATCTCGCACCAGAGGTAGGCCCAGCACCAGGTACCACTTTTGCAACCTCGTGGCGCACAACCTTCTCGTGGTTCTCTACTCACCAACTTCCTACCTCATCTTGGTACACCTTTTCTGCCACCTCATGGCACACAGAGTGGGCTACCATTGCTGCTGCCCCAACTCAAGCTTAGTCTTCCCGCTAATACCAAAATGACTCAATGATTAACTAGAGGTTATCAAAATTAGGATTACCTGGATCCTAACAGTCTGGCAGGAGAAGGCTTCTACAATTAAGTACTATATTTTAATATTTAGAAAAACAAGCTTAGAAATGAATTTTGCAGCCAACAAATAAGTGGCCTAAAGATTTGCTAAGAACACACCATTTTCTATTATTTGCCAAGCCCAGTAATCCTTCTATTATAGATCCTAATCACTTTATTCTTATGGCTGCAAATTCTACAACTTTACCATAAAACACTGCACGTCTATTCATTATCTTCTACTCATGGTTCATCAAAGATGAACTACTTTATACATTTACTTCTTAACAACCTCGTTGATAGCAGAAGCCAAGTAGTCGACATTGCCATCGTTGACACCACTGATGGAGAATCTTCCGTCCTCGGTGGCGTATACAGAGAACTCCTCTCTCAATCTGATCACCTGTTCCTTGGACAAACCGGTGTAGACAAACATACCTCTTTGCTTCAACAAGTGGTCCCAGTTGTAGGAGGACTTGTCCAACTTTTCGTACAACTTGGTACGGACAGTGTTCAATCTACCGACAACCTTGTCCAAGTCGGTCAACCAGCCGTCCAACAAGTTGTTTTCTGGGTCGAAGATGGTCTCGACAATCTTGGCACCGTGGATAGGTGGCGACGAGTAGATTGGTCTGATCAACTTCTTCAATTGCGACTCGATGGCCTTGGAGGACTCGGCGGATTCGGTCACGATGGAGATGGAACCGGTTCTTTCACCATACAAACCCATGTTCTTGGCGAACGACTGGCACAAGGCGTAAGATGCGATCTTGCCCTCGACCACCAACTCGTTCAATCTTCTAATGACACCAATGTCCTTGTATGGGTTACCCAGCGCAAAGCCCTGGTATGCCATGTCCACCAATGGGTAGAGCTTCTTGGAGCCGACAATCTCCAAGACCTCGTCCCATTGTTCTGGCGACAAGTCCATACCGGTTGGGTTGTGACAGCATGCGTGCAACAACACAATGGTTCCGTCTGGCTGCGACTGCAACGACAGCTTCAATGCGTCAAAGTCCAAGTCGTTCTTGCTGGTCTCGTAGTACGCGTAGAACTCAGACTGCAAGCCTGCGTCGTTGAACACAGCAACGTGGTTGGCCCAGGTTGGCTTGGGCACAACAATCTTCTTTTGCGAGTAGAAGCGGGCCAAGAAGTCGGCAATCACACGGAGCGAACCGGTACCGGAAATGGTCTGAGCAGTGACAATTCTGCCACCCTCGATCAACTGCTTTCCGTTGGCATCCTTGTCCGAGTTGTTGAAAATGAAGTTCTTAACAATCGACTGGAACTTCTTGGAACCAGTAATAGCAGTGTACTCCTTCTCCTTTTCGGCCTCAAACAACAACTTTTCAGCCTTCTTGACAGAGTCAAAGATAATAGGCTTGCCAGAGTTGTCTCTGTACGCACCAACACCCAAGTTGATTTTTTGTGTGTTGGAGTCGGCAACAAAAGCTTCCGAAATACCCAAAATCTTGTCTGGAGGAGCCAATGGGATGTCGTTCCACTTGCGAGCAGCCATGCTCGTGGAAAACTGCGCAAGTGCGCGTCTCTGGACGGGGGTCTTAACTAACGTTCTGTACATTGGGGCGAATACGTTGAACAATTTTTTTCACGTAATTTGAGGCCTTTATATATTTGACATCACCTGGTTTTGCGGATGAATGGGAATCGTTCCCCACTATCGGAAATAGCTGTTGTCCAATGAGGTGCATAGGAAGGCTCAACAGAGGGTGATGTTTGTTTTGGTCTGAGAGCGCATGTTGAGCGTCGGCAGTTTGTGGAGGTGTGTGGAGGTGTGGGGTGATGCACTGGTGCTTGTAGTTGCTGTAATTAGCTGTTGTACCGGAGTAATTGCACTTACTCATCTATGACTCCTCGGCAGATTTGGACACGTGAAATCGAAAAACGTCTCGAAAATGTTCAAAGATCGAAAAATGCGCGACGGCAGCAGACCAAGACGCTTTGGGGAGTCGAGCTTCATGTGTTCAGGAGGGGAAGAGTCGATGATTTTCGGAGGAAAAGCCCCAGCAGGTTGGCGCTTCTGTGGCTGCAGCTGGATCCTTCTTGCCGACAGGATGACTCTTGAAAAAACAAAAAAAGGTCGTACCCGGATTCGAACCGGGGTTAGTTGGATCAGAACCAACGGTGATAACCACTACACTATACAACCTGTTTTTGATTTTTTGCACTAGAGAAACAATAAACGGTTGGAGGGTTAGAATGATTATGAGCAATCTCTTATATACCTATATTATTTCATACCATATGAATCCGTTAAAAAAATAAGCATAGCAATGCTGATGGAGAAAACATGGAGAAGGAGGTCTTGGCTTCAAACAGTTTAACCTTTTAGGCTAATTTATCCCAATGCACAACAAATCACTTATGAAGGCGTTCTTTAATGGGTAATTCCATTGAAAAATTCTAATGTGCTTCTTTGCCATCGTCAATCAGAGGACTATCACCTAAACTGAAGTCTAACGAGTTGTGAGGATTCTCGTAAATTCTTATCATCAAGCCTTCAAATGATAATCACCAAAATACTAGTGCATACTCCCAGTTATCAGCACCTTTTCACCTCTCATATCTTACACATCATCCCCATATCAATGCAGCTTCACCTTCCCCTCAAGGTATTTCAATGTACATCAACGTGTTCCTAAACCTACAATATTTCCTATCTCCAATATGCTCCTAGCATATCGCCATTCAAGGGCACATATCAGCAATGATGGAACCTTAAAGCTTCATATCTCAGCTGCTTCTTCCTTCATAACCCTGAGGCAGAGTCATTCCCACCAACAATACACCCAGGGTGCAATAATTCATGATTCGTAGGCACTAAATCTAAAACCTATTGTTACACCCTTAAATTGAAAAGATCAAGATAGGCTAAGAGCCAGATGATTAGCGAACGCTCATATCAATCATTGAATTGCCGTGTTCTTCTGCAAGCCTATCGCAAGTGCTCGCAAAGTTTACTTTTCGTAACCTTGTTTGTTTCCATATATAGCAAGGATAAACGAGATGGTTAGATAGCCAGAGCACAGATACAAAAAGCTAAGAAAACAAGCTGCACCAACCGAAATAGCCTTCTGACAAGGGATCTTCACATGTTTATTGTGGATCCGCATGATCCATGATTCAATGACCACCCTGTCTTTATCTGAGCTGTTCTTTCTTTTGTCCGACAAAGCTTCAGTTTCAGGAAGGGGTGTAGTACAAGGGTTCAAACGTTGATGGGTTAGGGAGAAGAGTATACGGAGAAGTGTCAGAGTTTAGGGATTGAGTTTATTACGAAGTGTCAAGAGGGTTATGTCAAAATTGGACATTTCAACGTGCAGCTTTTGCAGCCAAACTCTCGAACATACAGCTTGAGAGTGAAATACAAAGCAGTCGTGTCGTGAAGTAGAGTAGTAGCACTTGATGTGTAGCAGAGACCTACACAAATGTGGTAGGGTAAGATTAAGCTTGTTTTGAAGCACCAGATCAGCCCTTGCGTCATTGAAGCTTAAAACAAAAGATTTTGTGCACCCATCAAATATTTGACGGGTAGTCTGAAGGGCTGGGTATTGTTAAGAGAGGAATGGATGTGATGGAGTGAAAAGTTGTCGATCTGAATGGAAGGTAAGGTGGACTGTCGATCGAGGAAAAGGAAGAGACGGGGATTTCTTTGTTGAGTTTCTTTTAGTTTTCAGTGGGTTTGTGGATCGCGAGGCACTGTTTACCAAGAGAAGGAGAAGGAGAGGGAGCGGGTGAGAAGGAGTGAGAGATTGGGAGGAGTAGTGGAGCAGCAGAAGGAGAAGGAGTAATAGGAGCAGCAGGGATAAGAGCAGATATATAGGTCGCACTCGCACACTCTCAGCCCAATCACCAGCTATCTCTGGTGCTTTTGTTCGCAGCAACTAAATATAAGTCAACCCAAACAACCCTATACAACCAAACTGCGTCCCCACACCGGCCTAGATTGTCAGCGTCAAACTAAGCCAAGTAGGAAAAAAAACAAGACAGTACTGGCGCAGCACCTGGTGACCACTTTGTTTTAGAGGAATCCTCGAATATATAAGACGTTGGAGATCGCTCGCCAAAAAAATGGGTGCAAATTTTGGTCCGAGCTTTTCATGATGGCAGCCAATCAGAATGGATGACCCCCAGCATACACCCGAAGGGCCCTTCGCAGGCACTATCCGCAGGCACTATCCGCAGGCACTACCCCCAGCCACGCAGTCAGCAGTTTCAGTAGCTGGAGCACACAGTCGATAGTTTCACCAGTTGCACACCTTGGTACAGCTACGCAGAATGGTTCGCCAGAATTCAGCTTGGTTTCACCTTTGGTGGTGCCATACCACACAGGACAGACCCAAAGGGTCGGACCAGTGTTTCAAAAGTTACATTCCATGCCAGCCCCGCCCTCACGGTGCCACTCCGCTGGAGATGCCCACAATCCCGAACCTATTGTTGGCTGTGTCAACCAGGGTCTACGAAAGCCAGCGAATATTTTTCAGGCCAACGCATGCATCGTTCATGGTTTCGGCTATTTACACTAACCATCCACCAACAAACATCGCCAAACATGCCAGTCCATTACTCGCCAAAAGCTTAATGCCATCCGCGCTTGTAAACAACAGGATGAGTAGCAGAGAAGACTGCTTCAGAACTGCGACTCATCCAGTTTGTGACTTTTCGGCTACAGCCAAGGCTGTGGGAGTCATAGGTTTCCGCACAAAGGACTGGGAGAGGAAAGTAACACCTGCGGAACCCGCACCCCATCACACATGGGCATGCACCTTTCGCAGCCTCTTCTGTCATTTGTTTGCCATCAGCATTCTCCATTCCGTGGCAGGGCAGTCGCGCAGGGCCTGGTGCACGCAGACCATCTCAACATCAGCCAACATTGAAAAATTGGACGAACCTAGCAAACCTCTACGAACCCGTCCCCCCTCTATACTTAGCACACTACGTCATGCCCCACCTGACCAACAACAACACGAACAACAAAAATAGCCATTCACGACAGCTTTTTTGCTGTTTTTGATTGGGCCTGGTTACCGACAATTAGATTGCCTAAATTGATGAGAGAAGGGACGCTTTGCAAAGCTAAAAGAGTCAGTTTTCTTTTGTTTTGTTTGTGTCATCTTCTAATTTGTGTGGGCCAGATATATTTTAGTTTAAATAGAGAGGGAGGTGCTCCTGATTGGCACCGGGACTCCAGGGTGCGGAAAAAGATGGTGTACCAGATCACACACGTTAAGTTTCTAGAGTACTATTCGTATCTGTTTATTGTGGAGAAGCTTGAGCGGATATTGTTGCGGTCGCGGTGTGATTCGCCTGGTACGCTCAAGCTTAGGTTGAAGCGGAACAATGTGTTGATACAGGAGGGCGGGCCCAAGATTGTCAGCAGTTTGGACTGGGTCAATGACTACGATGATTTTGCTGAGTTTACTGTTGTTTGTGATGTGAGGGAGAAGTGAAGAGCCAGCGAGCAGTGGGAGAAAAGAGTGAGGCAAGTGCTGGTGATGCGGGGGGGTGAGGCTTCTGGGTACCAGAATAATACCGTGGTTTTCATTCTGATGTCCGCGGTTACGGAGATGACGATTCATGTAAAGTAGATAATAAAAGTATTGTGAATGGATGTAGGCACTCAATTGCACTCAATTGCGCTCAATGCTTCACTTTGAGTGGTGAAGAGCTGCATTCGGCATAAATGGAGAAGTGATTGAGCCACTACAACGGTCAACAGCCACCCAATTGCTTCGCAGCTGGATAGCTGTCAGTTTTCTGTCACTCGATATCTGACTCACGGAATAACGAACGTGACTACTTCACTGATTCTAAATCCTTTCTAATTATAGAACCATTTTTTTGTGGAGAACCATCGCAAATCCATCGCTAACCATCGCATGGAATCCAAGCCTTTCGAGACCACGGCACCACACGTTTGTGACGACGGAGGTCGTGTGCACAACGGCTTTCTTAACCCTAGCACACAAGCACAAACGGTGGCTGGGAGGTGAGAGAGAAGTGTAACTGAGGAAGGTTCGATCATCGAGCCCTGTGTAAAGTACGAAGCATATGTATAGAAACCTGTGCCAAAAATAAATAACGTTTATTGTGGAGACAACGGGAGGGAACCCCCTGACCGTGGGGACATGGATCGAGGTGTCAACCTAGTCAGCCCGAAGACAGCTCGACAGGCACTTCGAAAGTCAACTCCACGAGCTGACTTGAGATGGCTGAGACGGCTTCCAGATTAACCCTTCCAAGGTGAACCATAATTTCAAGCGCAAACGCAATTACAATGCCACTGGCATTGTAATCGCTGGCCAAGAATCAGCAAGTCTGCATCATCCTAGATTACTCGCAGCAACTGAGCAAGGCACTTTTGTGCTTCGCTTTCTCGGGCCATTTTAAAATAACAACCTCCGCGAACTTCTATGACATCACACCCGCGACCACATGACCACGCACCCTATGTTACCTACGACGAGAACACCGTCATGATCAGCGATAGGCTGCCCCTGTAGTTATTGTCCTTACAATAACAGCCAGATGACGCGGGCGCCGTGGATTGCTCAAACTCGAACCACCTGGGGGGTGTGGTTCCTGCGTGGGCAATTACGAGAAAGTTTGGGGCTTGCACAAAATGTTTTCGTATTAGACGTGCAATCTGGCACGCTTGAGCAGGCACAAGTCAGCACGAGTCGGCACGAGTCAGCACGATAGCAAAGCGATAGTCAACACAAGTCAACACGGTTGTCAACTCCTCGAGTTGAGTTGACTCGGAATATTACCTACAGAAGTCGCAGTCACTCATGGAGTTAGCTTTTTAAGTGACTAAAGATTGGAAGGTCGACTCAGTATAAAAACTTAGACTTGAGAATGACTCAGTAGGCTTAAGAGACCGATGAGACTTAAAAACGACGTAAAAACGACCTAAGAAACACTTGGGACACAACCAGGAGTGAAAAGACTCAAGAATGATTCTCAGACTCAAGGCTCATCTAGGAGTCAAATGAAGTATTGAGTCGTCCTAACGAGTCTGAGTCGATTCTAGGGAAAGAATTTAAAACTCAGCTATCTCCACTCACCCCAACTCTTCAGGTTGAGTAGGGGTTCTCAATAAGTTTGTTCTCAATGAGCTTGTTCTCAATAAGTTTGGGTTCTCAACTCAAATAGTTGAGATGCTACATTCTTGTTATATATATTACATTAACATTACACATGACTGCGTCAAAAGAATATATCACAGGAGAAGTAAAGGGTCCAGCCCTGTAAACAAGGTGGAATGAAGATGCGTCCTCTACCACACACTGCAGTAAACAACAAACTCGTCCTTCTTCGAGAAAGACGCCACCCAGAGTGTACCAGACACAATCTCGGGACCGCCCTTCTGCTGAAGGTTACGGTTGGGCTTCAAGGTCAACTTCATGTTGCCTCGCTTGCTGCATCTTGCCTCCATCAAGAAGTTCTTCAACATCTTATCCGGAATCTCTTTGCAGTAGTATTCGTCAATGTTGACCTCTCTGATCTTGTAGTGCATCCTATCCAGTAGTTTCCGTAGCGTAAATAAAGCGTAAAAAGCGTATCAGGTAAAGCGTAAGCGTATCAATCGTAGCGTAGTAGCCGTATAGCAAGTCTTGGTTGGTTAAATGAGTGTGTTAAGACTGGTTGCTGCTGTTCTACCATCTTCCGGGGATTTGGTTTCCTTTTATACTTTTTCTTAGCCTGTTCCAGAAAACTTACATTCTTCCTGCTATTGTGCACGTATTTTTTTCAGTGTTTTAGAGCAAACTTCTTTTCTTTTTGGTGTGTGCTTTTTTGTTGCCTGCTTTTATTATTATGCGTACCTGCACTCTCTGGATCCTTTTTGCTGTGTGATTATGAGTCGGCAAAAAAAAAGTGAAGCTTCGTCTCTCTAGGAATTCACCCCCGTCTGGTTTCATATTGTTGTCTGGTCACAAAGCTCCATACAAACCCTGTCTGTGGGTGCAGTGGTCTGTTCGCACTCGGTCCGTGGGCGTTGTTCCCGGTCTTGTTCTCAGGCTAATGCGTTGGCATGTTTCACTGCTTCCGTGTGGTTTGGTTGCAGGAAAAACAGGAATGACCTGTAGTAGAAAGGGAGAAAGGAGTCCTTTCCGTGAGTTGTGGCAGTTTGTTGTTGTTACTGCTGCTGCTTGTGCGAGTCTTAAGCTTTGTATTGTTTTCTGGTCTTATGTACTCTGTGCTCTCTATGTTGACTCACCCTTCCGTTCCCTCAGCCTACCTTTATCATCACCATCAGTCTGCTTTTTTTTTTGGTTTTCGCACTCCCGTCTTCTTAGATATCCGGCCACTAAACATCGCATCTGACATACTAATTCATTTGCTATTTCACCTACTTTGCACCTACATTCACGTTTGCTTCACACTCATTCACTCGCTTCTCGCTTCGCTCGTTGCTCGTCACTGGTCGCTCGCCGATCGCAGCTGGTTCGGTTTCACCTCTATTGCGCACTCTTGCAGACCATCCCGCATCAACCATACAATACTCCCACCAAAACGAGGTGCTCGTCCACTGCAACTCTAACTGTCACCTGAGAACTGACTAACCTTATGAGACACGTCTTGGACAATAGCAAGACATCCCTGTGTGCCAGCCCCCCAGTTTGTGCCACCTGTCTCTGATCCTCATGACAGATTCATTGCAGACACAAAAGCCCGCATTGCACAGAGCATTTTGCCCAATGCAGAAGTAAGCTTTCGTTTCCCCTCAAGCACCTTTGTTGGACCAACAATCATGTATTGTCGTTCAGGCTGCTGCCTGGCTGCGACAATAGTAAACCCGCACCACCGTGTGTGTGCCAGCACTCTTGTATCTCCAATGCCAGGCGTGCTCTCCCTCCAATCCTCCTCCTCTACAAACCACGCGTGCCCCATCTCAAACAGTTCGTGAATGTACATTCTCGTATCGCATTCGACTCAAAATTCTCCACCAACGCAGTCTACCCATGCCAAAAAAGAAAAACTGGTAACCTCTGCCGGCTTGCTGCCAGATGCTGGACTAAGCTGATTTCCGAAACCATAAAAGTTTTTCACAGACAAGCGGTTTTAGCAGCCCTGCTTGGTACCTGAATTATTTTTTGTGCTGTCCACAAGTGACATTTTTTTTTTGACTATAGTCTATCATCAGGTTTGGGGCAAACGGTTGCATGGCAGCATTCTGGAAA
Source organism: Kodamaea neixiangensis (assembly GCA_030565385.1). NCBI lineage: Eukaryota > Fungi > Ascomycota > Pichiomycetes > Serinales > Debaryomycetaceae > Kodamaea > Kodamaea neixiangensis. The sequence goes on along the minus strand of JAJMBT010000011.1, from coordinate 114,191 downwards.
GACTATGAAGGCAAATTATCACTGGAAGCTTGTTTGACGGGTACTAACTCTTGCCGCAAAGGCGGATATTCAGCTGCCTTCGTATTCTTCACTCCGGACTTCCTTTCGTGTAGAAGTTAGCTTGCCCTAACTGCACATTTTGTTGGGAACCAGCAAACCTTATGCCAGATATAAATTTTATGGTTAGATCCGGACACTTCTCACTCGCTTAAATTGTCTATTTCGAAATAAAGACGAATGATCCTATTGAGGGTGCTGCCATGACCAACCCCTGTAGCGTTGGATTTTCTTGTGAAACCCACATTAAAGGCCAGTGTGCCTTTCTCTCAGCCTCCTCCCCTCCAACGAGTCATGTGCTGTGTGCGCTCTGGGTTGAAGAACCCTGATGTGTCTAAAGACTGGCAAAATATTTTAAAACTAAACCCTAATGTTACATCGCATTCCAAATTATGAACTGTTGCGATACGAAGCGCCTTCTCAATCTGAAACCCTGACTTAAAATGTCTGTGCTCCCTGAAGGCTATTGGATACCCATGATCACCTTTACCTGACATCCCCCTTACGGCAACGCGTAACCTTGCGTAGCCTTGGAATCTTGCGGGCTAATTAAACTAAACGTCCTCGTTGCCCTAATAATTACGTCATGTAATTCGTATGGGTGCGAAATACGAGCATATCGCAATCTACGCACCCCTTTACCAGGTAGTACTCCCTCCCAGCTACGCTACCACTGGGCAGTAGAAGCGAATCACAACGGAGGGGCTCACAACGATCCCTCTCGTATTGTAGCACCTGGGGTTTGACAGCTCCACAGAAAAAGCGAACAGAGCGACGACGGGTGAACCCAGGGTGGCCGCTGATCCGTGTAGATTATACCTATCGCAACAATGAACAACTAAATCTTCCTATTCATGGAGTGGTGAGGACGATGTGGGGTGTGCATTGTGGAGCAACTTTTGTCGGCTCCAATTGTTCGTGGGTATCTTGCAGCAGAATAGACTAGTGGCCTTGCGTTGAATAGTGGTCTTATAGTTAATACCCTGTAGTATGGTTCTTAAGCATTGATACATCGCACTAAAACTAGTGGGTTTTTTCTTCTTATCAACGGTGATTGTACTGACAACTGAGTTGGTAGATAATTTGCCGTGCCTATTAATCTTGGATCGAGCGTAGATACTTGAGAGCTTTTCCCAGATTGTCGTACTGTTTAGCAACTATTACCGTGCTCAAGGAAGTTTAACCTCGTGGCAAGTACTGCCTCGGATCACCGAACTTGATAGCTGTCTCGCTTCGACTTTCATGCGCTGTTAATGATAAACATCTACAATAGGGATTGTTGAGCATTAGCTAAACAACACTACATACAACTACACCACAACTGGTCATGGCTTTCGTTTTAGAGTCTACTAAAGAAATAGCAGTTCCCCAGATTTTGCAACCAAAAACATCCTCCACACGTGTCCCTCAGTCGTATACCACTACACCTTTCATTGGAGCTCAATGAACACCAGGGAACTCCAATGATCATTCACTCGTTCGGGAACGGTCCGTAGTGAAGAAACAGAGATTACGTCGATATACCTATTGTTATATGTCATTTACGTATCTTGTCTCGCTTCAATACACCTAGTTGGAAAACTGTGGCTTTGGAGCAGCACCGATGGTTTGTGATCCTTTGACAGATATAATAAAGCATCACATACAGACCGCAGGCGCAGCTCTCTTTGTGGATCGCAATCGTCTTTGGCACCATCCGTTTGTTCCGTAGTGTCACCCTCTAGCAATAGATCGGCTTAAGAATGTGCTCACACTTCCACTGTTCCTGGTCGCACCATTACCGCTTGCATCTTGAACCGGTCTCTAAGACCTTAGCCCAACATACAATTTCTATGCAACCATATTGTCCCATATTATACCATGATCTATCGATAGAGTTGCTACTATATTGCAGAAGAAGCGTGGACCATTAGTTTTGAGTACCCCCTTATGTTCGCGCACATGGTACTGCTCAATGAATGACTCGCTTTGCTCTTCGGCCCGTCACCATCCCCACGTCAATACCATAAACCACATTACGAGTCAGAAAGCAACCAAGCATATTGTTGAGTAACCTAATCTTTAAATTAAACCCTAATCGGTAGGCATCACAAACCAACCACCACCTTACCTCTCCATCGAACCACACTTACAGCTTCTTGTGCTTCTTGTGCTTGCTGGCTGGCCCTGCCCTGCTCATTGAATGTGGCCAGGTATTCACATCGGACTTTTGGTACCTACTTCTTGACAATCCGTAAAAAGTAAACTTTGTGCATACTAAAACCGAGATAGCCTCGTATAGTTATTTGGATTCTCCTTATTATTTACTACTAAGTTGCCTTGGCCTGGCGTGTCTGGCATTTAACTACTGTGGGGAGCTCAACAAGTTTCTGACGCTCACGTGAAGCACTTCGTGTATCGTGTTGTATTCGTGTAGTATTCGTGTAGTATTCGTGTTGTGTTCGTGTTGTGTTCGTGTTGTGTTCGTGTTGTGTTCGTGTAGTATTTGTGGATTGGCAGGTCCACTAATATTCTGGCTTATTTTATCACCTGATTATTTCCTGCTGAATGCACTCATTAGAGTTTGTACGTGTTGATGTCTGATCTTCTTGATGAAGATGCTGAGCTGGACGAGATAAGTTTCAAAGCTGAACCTGTTGGCATATTCTCATTGATATTAAGACAATATCGACCCACTTATGATACACATTTGAAACAACCGTCAATTTAGGGTTTCCGTACCTACACTTCTTGATTCTCTTGAGAAAGAAATAAACCTTGCTCGTCAAATCAATTCTTTCCATCAACCCGCCTCTCATTCACATCGAATTGAACTCACGACGCAGAAAACACGATAACTCTCTGCCTCATGTCAGACACATCTGCCCTCCTCGAAAGACTCCCAGACGATATCGTCTGCATGATTGCAGATCGTCTTCCGATACGCACGCACGACTTGTAGATACTACCCAAACCAATTCTACCATTTTCAGAAGCTTATATTCACTGATTTGCATTACAACCCGCAAGGGAAATGAAACTAAAATCGATGGATTACCATGGAGAAGTGTGTTGCAGAGGTCTACTGTCAAAGAGCTTTCCTTCACCTCACTCTTCTCCCTCTTACAGCAGAATCTACTGTTGTGCCAAAGCAAATACTGTTTGATCTGTGCAATGAGTTCTTTGAATCCGAGAAAAACACGTCGCATCTGGTATCCAAGGTCCCGTCAATCCTAGTCGAGGTAATTCAACATCTCTCCTCAGTAATCGGCTGTAAACTACAGCAGAACAACTCAAGTCCTTTGCCGTCTTCCTAACCTATCAGGTCTAGCTATCGAGAACCAATTTACGCAATACGATAGTTTACGTTGGAATAGCAATAAGTCTTCATTCCCTTAAACTTCGAAGACTCTTCTAATAGTTAATGATGACCTTTAAGCCGACAACAGATGAACTTGGAAGCTGTTCGAACAACAGGTGTAATCACATCTACTTCGTCACTTCCCGAAGGATTAATAGTACTTGAGGCTATGATTATAGAAACTGGCTATACTCCAAGTCAAAACCCTGGGATTGCAGGATTTATCCGTATTACCCAAATTGAAGGAATTGAGTATATACTTACTCAGAAAATCACTCAAGGAAGTAGTATTACCTGACAGACTTAAAGCGCTAAATAACCTTTCAAGCAAGCAGATTTGCATGGACTAGAGAAATTAAAACACTTGAGTGCTACGAATAATTAGATGCTTGGCATCTCTTGATTTACCTGAGGGTTTAATCCACCTTCATATTTCAGACAGTGTGTCTAAAAGTATAGGTGAATAGCTTAAATTACCGACTACATTGTTGAACCCTGGATTTTTCGAAGTGAAGGTGTCGCTTGAAAAGATCAGGCTACAACCAAAACGCTTTGACTTTGACCGATTGCACTGACAAACTGGTTGCAAAGTTTCCCTCATCACTCTTGCAACTCACCAGAAGACCTGGGAATATAACGATTTGAAGGACCATCCAGGATCAATCCTACGGTTGTTAAAATTAAAATCTTCAAATGTTTCCCACAATGAGTTGATACAATGCGATATCAAATCAGAATTACCCAGGAACCTGAAGCGTATTGAGGTTTTGGGTCTTCGGGATCAGATTCATGAAATGATTGAAAAGAAGGTGGAAGATGGGAGCTAGGGTCTGATAGATTAAGATTTAATTTTAGAATTTTATTCTAGTTCCAAGAACTGTTGAAATTTTTTGCAGCCTATTTTTTCATTGCCGAATTGGTTAATTGACTGTGTCTTCTCCAACTAATTCACCAATGAATCCCGAAAGACCTGGCCCAGTTACAGATCAAACTATGGATGACCTCAAGACCATTCTTCAAATTCCAAAACCATAGTCTTAGGTACTCATTGCGAGCCAATTTTGCAAGACAAAAGTTGTGATCCTTTAAAATAGTAACAGACATAACTACCACGTAAAACTTAATACTTGAAAATTGGTTGTATAGTGTAGTGGTTATCACCGTTGGTTCTGATCCAACTAACCCCGGTTCGAATCCGGGTACGACCTTTTTTTTACTACTGCGTTAATGTCTTCCTCATTTTTTATATAGCGATGAGCATCAAAAATAAATTTTCAAACTACTTCAAGGCCAAAGATGATCAGAACAGTGAAGCCGAAGAATGCGCGCTCGAAGAGAGCTGTCGCCAAGAAGGAGGCCAAATTAGTTGAGAACACCAAGTCTGCACTTTTTGTACCTGGTGCTACGGGGAACAAGTTCTTGCACGACGCCATGTGTGATTTAATGGCGATGAAGAAGCCTGACGTCAAGAAGTTCAGTAAGAAGAACGAGATCCGCCCGTTTGAGGATGCCGACCAGTTGGAGTTCTTCTCGGAGAAGAATGATGCATCTTTGATGGTGTTCTCCACGCACAACAAGAAGAGACGTAACACATTGATCTTCCTGAGGTTCTACAACCACAAGGTATACGACATGATCGAGTTGTCGATACAGGACAACCACAAGTTGCTCCAGGACTTCCGCAAACTCACATTCAACGTTGGGTTGAAGCCAATGTTCACCTTCAACGGTCCAGCATTTGACTCCCATCCATACTACCAGCACATCAAGTCATTGTTCTTAGACTTTTACCGTGGTGACGAGACTGACTTGCAGGACGTTGCTGGATTGCAATACATAATCTCTGTATCGACTGGAGAGATTGAGGACCCTAACGATACCAAGAACTTGCCTCTCGTACACTTTAGAGTCTACAAGTTGAAGTCGTACAAGTCTGGACAAAGACTTCCAAGAGTCGAGGTTGACGAGATCGGTCCAAGATTCGACTTCAAGATTGGCAGAAGAATCACACCTGCTCCTGAGGTCGAAAAGGAAGCATTGCAAAAGCCTAAGCAATTACAAGCCAAGGTCAAGAAGAACGTCACCACCGACTTCATGGGTGACAAGGTTGCACAAATCCACTTGGGTAAGCAGGATTTGGACAAAATGCAAACCAGAAAGATGAAGGGATTGAAGGCAAGATACGATCAAGACAGTGATTTTGACAACGAGAGTGAAGAGTACGAGTACGAAGACGAGGTTGTTGAGGATGAACCTGTTTCGAAGAAGCAGAAAAAGTAATTCATTGAGGATGCGGCTCTCTGTATCTTGGATAGTAGCATTGTATTTTCATAGAACTGATGAATGAGAGAAGAATGTAAATTGAATGATAATTAGCGGTAGTTCACATTTTTGGGAACCTGAAGTGCAATGGCGCTATTAGCATCAAAGTTCACAATTGAATTTGGGTGCAAAAAATGTGTAAAGTTTTTGAGTGAAGAGCACACAGTTGATCGATCTGATTTGCGTCTTTCGAATTATTTAATAAGTAAAGAACATGAACTGAGTAGGGTAGGAGTCTATGAGTTCGCCAAATGTATTTATCAAATTGGATATTAAGCTATTTTCAGCAATACATTATTGAAACTCTACTAACATAAATAATAATGTCAATTAACATCCAGAGAAGAAAATGAAGGATAAACTAGTTCCTAATCTGCACTCTACATGACAGCTTTGAACTTTTACACTTCTTCCTTCAAGTGGTATTTTTCAGTCATGACTCGTTGCAGTCACCAGTCAAAGAAAATACTGAAAAGTACAGAAGCATACTGAAAGTATAGAGAACATTCATAGAGAGTACATTATTTTCTCAACGGGCTCTTCTTATTCTCCTATCTCACTCCACTCTGCCCACTCGCTCTGCTCATTAACCTCCAACCCACCACCACCATGATGGTCTGAACTCGTCACATGACATCTCATCAAAAAATCAAAAATAAACATCAACCACCACCATGAATCAAGGCTCTATATTCAAGCCTCGTAAGGCTCGATTGGAAGCTCCTGCATCTACATCATCTCGGTCTGGTCTTACTCCAAACGATTCATACTCGTTTGAGTCGCCTTCATTCGTCAATTCGACAAATGTTCCGACACTCGAATTGATCGACTCCAACATCGACACTCCCCAGAAATCATCGCCAGAGGAGCTCACCAAGAATGAAAAGTATTGCATGTCCAGGTTACCTGCATTGCCTGCATTCTTTTTCAAGAACACAGCCCATAATGTTGCTGGATTTGCGTTGCTTAACGGGTACTCTGACCATGAATCAAACTTTGCACTCGTGTTGAGCAAAGAAGCAATTCACGTGTGGAGCTATAGATCAACAGACCAGACACCTCTTTCGATCCAATTCCCCCTCGAAAACACAACTTCCTTACCGTTGGCCATCTTTACTAAACCATCGAATGGAATGTCCAAAGATCCAGGCTTGGTCATCATTGATTCGATCACTGGCCTGGTCAAGTTTTACGAAAGTGTACAGCATGCCCCGGCATTAGGACTCATAAACAACAAGCTTTTGGAGATTAACATTCCACTCAACCAGAAAAAGGGCGAGTACATCACGCTTGCCGAAAATGTCGAACCCGCAGGCATTGTAGTGGCCACCTCGTGGAAACGATGCATATTGATATCACTCCGCGACTTCAAAAGTAAGCCCCAGCTTTCGTATATGGAGTTTTTGAACCTGCAGTCGGCGAGTTCACGGTTTTTCTCTGGATTGTTCTGGCAATCGAATGAAGAAGAAGGAGAACGCGTGGGAGACGAGATTGTCAGTATCAAATCAGGCCGTGTGTTGAACCATGGAGTGGCTCAAGAGATTGTTGTCCAAGACTCGGCCGGAAATTTCAGCTTCTTCACCTACCATTTGTCCTCTGCTAACGGGCAGCCCTACATTGAGAAGAAGTTCTCATACACGCACAACCTTTCTGGACACATCAAGTCTAGCATTGACGGGTATTTACCGGGGTCTAGTTTGGACGTAAAATTCTTGGACTTGTGGCCGTTGTGGGACCACGAAGGTATCTATTTGGGTCTTTGTCAAGTGGAAGAGAACTTCAAGCCTAACTTACTACTTCTCACGTTCAAGGTAGACTCTACTGGTGTGATGTTGTATGGTTCGCATAAATTGTCCAGGTATGTTGGCGAGAACGCATCCAAACCCAAATTGTTCCTCCCAAAGCCTGGAAAGACAGCCTTTGTTCTCTTTGATGACAACTCGGTGATAGTTACAGACATCAACGTGTCTTATATCGAATCGAGTACGTCGTACTTGTACTATAGACCTAGATGGGAAGACAAGGTGAGGTTGAAACTGTCTGTTGACATCCTTGGATATGGCTATGAAGATCAATCATCGACATCGAACCCAGCACTTGTGTTGATAACTCGCAACAGTGGAGTCTTACGTTTGGAGAGGTTTGCTGATGAAGAAAACCAGACTGCAGAGTCTACAACTAATCCACTCTTCATTGTCAAGTCGCACGTGGAACAGGCAATATTCTACGCGGACTCGCGGGAGATCGAGTTCGATGTGAACGAGTCATTCAAAGATGAGGTTGTAATTGAAGCAATAGATAACGTTTGCAGCGAGATAATGCAATCGAACTCAGTGTACTTGCTGCTGACAATGTCGCTGATCAGTTTCTTCTTGACTTTCAAAGCTCAATTATTGCGCAAATTAATCGCTTATGCTGAGGCCAACTTTCCACAGACTGTGTGCTCGGCAACCTTGCCAAGAACTTTGGCTAGCTTAGAGAAGAACGATTTGGCATTGAATTTATGGACTGAAGTGGAGAAGGACGTGAACAGCACGACTTTTAAGAGCTTGTTGGAGTCAATAATAATACGTCTTGAAATCAACAAGGAGGCCAGTACGGACGTGCTCCGCGAATTTTTCTCTCACGGAGGAGTTGAGCACATCAACGAGGTTTTCACAGAATTCATTGCCGAGGCCCTGGCCAAGGGTCTTAGTGCGAGTCACATTATTGGAGAAGCAACCTACAACGGAGTCTACGTTAACGAATTGACCTACTCAGCGCAATTGGAGACAACACCTGTAAAGTCATGGGTATTTGACACCAACTTGCTTGTGAGATTGGAGGAGGAATTCACTAGACTGTTTGTAACCACGTCTGAGTTGATCATCACACATGAAATTCAGGTGATATTGGGTAAGTTTGTAGAGGTGTTATACTACTTGGTGAACAGTGCTATTTCTTACATGCAGAAGCACCAAGACCCACAATTGGACGAGTACTTGAAATGGTATAAGGCACGCAAATACAACTGGGTCTCTGCTCTCATCAAGTACTGTCTTTCCAACGAGGCTATCAGCATTGTTGAGAAGTACCGGGACTTTGCATCGTTGGCACAGATTTTGGAGACAGAAAAAGACAAGGCCAACAGCAATGCAGAGTTGGGCGAGTTGAATATTAGATACGCATACTACTTCGAAACGTACCACTACGAATTTGCATCTGCATTGTACACCTACTATGTGAAGACCGACAAGATCCAGCCACTTTTATTGGACTTCACCAACTACAAACACTACTTGATGGAATTCTTTGAAAAAAACCCACGCAGCACGAGCAAGTTTGCATGGATTCGTCTGTTATTGGACGAGGACTTTGCGGCTGCTTCCAAGGCGCTCACAAGAACTGAATACGATTCGGATGATAAGTTGAACAACAAACAATTGAAGTATTCATTGGCCAAGTTATCGAACATTGTTGCAGGTCAAGGCGAAGATGTAGCCAGTGAGTGTGAGAATAATTTGATTAGAATTAGAGCTCAAAAGAACCTTTACAACCACATCAAAACAGCTAATAATGAATTGAAGCTGATTAGGTTCGCAACATTTGCAAACCACTTTGTGAACGTGAAGGCTACGCAAGCACAATTTCTTGAAGCATCATTTGCCAAGTTCGTGGAGAACAAACAGTTGACAATGATAGAACTTATCGACTACCTTACGTTGACCAAGCTGTATGACTCATCTTATGCAGATGCGCTCAAGTTGGCAGCTTTGTTCACTAATGATAGATTATTCGAGTACTACACCCGTGTGACGTGGTTGAGGCTCCTCACATTAGGCGACAACTGGAAGCTAATTCTCCAGAAAGTAAACTCAAAGGTAGCTACTGAAGAGCTGGTTAAGAAAAAGATCCACCAGAGCTTGCTTTTCAAGACATTTGTCGAAATCAAATGTAATCCGAAATTAGTTGAGCAGTTGAATGTGGTAATAAACAAAGAAGGCATAAACGGCAGTGAAGATGTTGAACTGGGTAATGTTGATGAATTCTTGGCAAAGAAGTTACTGCAACTCTTCCAAGAGTATGGGTTCAAGTCGTGGGTGGAATCAATACGCCAAGAAGCTGCTATTGGAGTTTGAAGAAGTGGATTTGTGATTAGATAAGCAGACAATAAAGGAAAACTGTACATTATTTCATATCAGTTGTATAAGCTCACGTATAAAATGACCGCATGTAAAGAGTGTAGTTTTTGCTTTAATATATTAGTACACAATTAAGAATACCTGGATAAAATATCTATAATATTTTGCCTACGCCGTTGTGCGTAGCATCTGGAGGATCGAAATGTTCAGTGAATTCGGGGTACGTTATCTTGGGTCTACCTCTTTTTTCGAATTCTAGTTGAGATATTAACTTATCATATGAGTTCTTTCTGTCTCAAAAATTGATACTGAGAGCTTTAGTTTGGAGAAGCTTGAATTGAACTCTTGTAGTATTTCGAAATCTAATTCCTCCAGGCATTAAGGTAGTTAATTGTAACTCAATTCTGTTTGGAATATTTTGGCCATGCGATCTTGACTGTTAAACCAACTAAACGTATCTCATTACATTCACTTCGACCAACTCTTTCCGTTGTACTTCAATCATTTGCATCTCCAGGACATCTCATTAGTTTGACATCTCTTTCCTCTATTCTAAGTTTCTTGGTCACCCTCTACAACTGAAAAACTCTCCTCCTCTTCTAACTCATCCTCAAGTTTTATTCTCACCAAAGGCTCAGGAAGTGGAGTCTTCGTCTCGTAATCCTTATCTGTATACCTCATCAACCCCAAAGACGCCAAGGAAACAGACTTTATCACGTTCTGCCAATTTGCTAAGATCAGTGCAACGCTCTCTGTCCCTCCTTTCATAGTCTCCAAATGGTCTCCTGCTTTTTCCAAGTTTTCAGCGAGCTGTGCCGTTAACAGTCGAAATTCTTGAAGCATCTCAAGGTCAGCCCGTTTCTCGGCTATCTTCTGTTGATAATACACGCTATTCTTTGACATCTGCCTTTATCAACTCCAATGTTTATTTCTTCATCCTTATACATTTGCATTACGTAACTTAATCGTGTTTATTACATAATAATGATACAAATTTTACACGTGACCATTTATATTTACTTGTGACCAAAACATTGGAATACAATTGAGAAGAATCGATTGGAGCGTGAGATGGTACGGAAGTCTATAGATTTTTCGCAGTCACTACTTAAGTTTCAGTCACAGCTGAGGGGGGTAAACAGTCCCGGAGACACACTGTTTCGAGAGCCTTCTGAGCTGCCGCTCCTTGAAGATACAGATGATCTGCAGTTTAAACACAACAATGTCCTTGGGAACAACAACACCGGCAACCAAGTTCACAGTAACCAAGGGGGTAACAATTCCAAGGTTGAAGCATTACGAACCAAATTCACACTTCAAAACCAGTCGCTTGCTAAAAGCAACTCGTTAATGATGAGCAGAATAACAGAGATGGAGTTCAAGATTAGTGAATTGGTCAATGAAAACATGGCGTTGAGGAAAACTAAGACCACGAGCGATGCGGAATCGAAAAAGTTTCTCCTGGAGAAGTTAAGCAGCATCGAAGGCAAGATCATTACGAAGATGTCAGAGATATTTGACGTACTTCGGAAAGTACGGTCTGAGAATGGATTAGCGCGGAACCCGCAATTGGATGCGTTGGTGAATGTAGACCGGCCAATAACATCAACACCTGTGGACAATGATAGTTACTTCCATTCACCGTTTGGAATGGGATTTTCATTGCGCCGTGAGGAGTTGCAGGACGACAAGCTGCACCAGAAAATACACCATTTGTTGGAACAAGAGACAATACACCTGCAGCTGCCACTGCCTGTGCGGTCCAAAGACATTACCAAAGAATTCACGCAGGAGCTCAAAGACGGACCCGCACCGCTCAACATAGATCTTGCTCCAAGTACAGGGACCAGCAACGGCGAAGCTGACATGGACATCGAATCAAGCATGATGGAGCAAAACAACCCAGACGTAACGTTTATCGAGGAAAACTCAGACAGCATACGACATGACCGGTTCTCCACGATCATCGAAGACAAAGAAAACTCGGATATTTCTCGAAGCTTTGAGATATACAAGGACGAAGACACTAAACAACCAGAACCCAAACTGAAAGAAGAAATTTCGACAGAAAGACCACGCCGCAAGCGCAAGAAGGTGGACTATACACCCGTACCTTTGTCTGCCAAGATGAGGAGAGAAAGTGAGAAGATGGTGGATGCCGTGGGAGAGAATGTGTTGATCAATTATGCGGTGAGCTCTAAGAAACACAAAGTAAATGAAGAGGAAAGAAAGCCTTTAGGTAAAGTGCAGGGTAATATCTCTAGGACGAAGAAGGACAAGGCAAATGTGGGAGCAAAGAGAAGACAAAGAACTCTGTCGACTAGTAAAGCGAAATGAGAGACTAAGCAATAGTATTTGTTTATTTTTATACGATTAAATTGACTTTGCATTGAATCATTCAAATAATGAATGATATATGAGTGAGTGTAGAGGAAGTAAGTTTTTGTAGTTTTGACACTCTGATCAAACACTCATCTTCATTTTAATCACTCCATATGGATCATACTCTGATATCACGAAGTCCTCGAACTTGAAGTCATCTATGGAGTCCACCTTACGAGCGATTTTCAACTTTGGAAATTGTCTTGGTTCTCTAGTCAATTGTTCTTTTAATGCATCTATATGGTCCAAGTAAACATGAGCATCGCCCATGGTATGCACGAACTCCCCACAGTCCATGTCGACGATTTGTGCAATCATCTTGACCAAAAGAGCGTAAGATGCAATGTTAAAAGGAACTCCCAAGCCCATGTCACACGATCTCTGATACATTTGGCAGGATAATTTTGGTTTCGAGCCTTCAGGGAAGTTGACGTAGAATTGACAGAAAACATGGCACGGTGGAAGTGCCATTTTCTTGAAGTCTGGAGGATTCCATGCAGACATGATGATTCTACGGTCATATGGGTTCTTCTTCAACTTCTCGATCACTTCGGCGAGTTGGTCGTAGCCTTTATTGGAGTAGTCTGTTTCACAGTCCTTGTATTCCGCACCAAAGTGTCTCCACTGGAACCCGTAGACTGGTCCCAAGTCACCCTCACGGTTGTTTGTGAGTCCCAACGAGTCCAAGTATTCTCTCGACCCATTTCCTTCCCAGATCTTGACACCAAGATCGCTCAACTTCTTTCCATCAGTAGATCCAGCAATAAACCACAAGAGCTCATGGATAATTGCCTTGGAAAACACCTTCTTCGTGGTTAAGAGAGGGAATGTGTCATTACTGAGATCGAACCGGAGTTGAGGAGGAGCAAAGAGAGATTTGGTACCTGTTCCAGTTCTGTCTGGACGGTGCTCCCCTTCTTCGATAATACGGCGACATAAGTCGAGGTAAGCTTGTTCTGCACTGTTGGTCATCAATGCTGGAAGTCAGTACTTTGAAATTTAATTTGTAGCTGATTCAATTGAATCTCAAATGTGAGGAACGAAAAGTGAGACGCGTCGCGTTTTTTGTGGGGACGTACTCTCAGTGCTATGAACGGATGCCGAAGCCTAGGGACTGTCGGATTGTGCATATCTACGTGATTGGGTTGTTGGAGTAAGTTGAGAGTTGTGATTGAGAAGCTTCAAGATTGTTTTGGTTGCAATGTTGAACAGAATGGGTGCAAATCTGAATCAACGGAACTACTCTGAGCTTGAAAGGTTCACTTACAGCTGTTATTCCTCACTTTTGGGAGATGAAACCATGTGTTGCAAAGTAGAAGGTTTCAACAGTGGTTTCGCTACTTTTCAGTGTGCTTTTCAGCCATTTTTCACTACCACTGTTGATTCTGTTCACAACAGTTTCGAAGGATAGTAATTCTTTGGGAGCAACCAATTTTCTTAAATAGAAGTTGAGTGTGAAGCTTCCTAAACTAGTCATTTTCTCATCTGACTGCTTCTCTTGCCTTCGTGCTCTTGTACTCTGAAAACACTCGCAAAATAATTTAAATCATCGACAAGCCACTCTCTCAAATTGTACGCGATTTAAACACCAACTGCCAGCACTGTTCCCTTTCCACTTCCTCACTCCATTTACCACTCCCTCAAGCCCTCCACAAACCTGTTCTCACCCTTTTGGTTCCTCTCACCTCTAATCTTATCATCCCAAAATGGAAACCCAAACCAAACCACGTGCAAACTTCAACACGATTCACAATCAACAGGTTAATAGTCTAAGATTCAACGGTATTGCACCAACTACACGCCCTAATTGGTAGCAGCAAAAGCGTTTACACACCTGTGACCTCACTACCATCTCATCATGGTTTCAATTTCAAAATTACTCAACAACGGACTCCTCTTCTCGGGCCAGTCCGTTTTCCAGAACTTGGCCACTCCTCAACAGGCTTCCGTTGAACAGTTCAACATTATACGGTACTTGGGTGGTTCCGCACCTTACATACAGAGATCCGGAAGCGGTATCTTGACAGATATTCCAGCACAATGTACTGTGGAGCAAGTGCACCTAATGAGTAGACACGGTGAACGTTATCCTAGTAACGGTGACGGAGACTCCTTTGAGGCCGTCTACAGGAAAATACAAGCATACCCAAAGAAATTCCAAGGGGACTTGGAATTCTTCAATGACTATACCTACTTTGTGCCTAGCAGAGACTTGTACGAGAAAGAGACGACGCCTGCCAACTCGCAAGGATTGTTTTCCGGAGTTTCGAACGCAATGAGACACGGCCAGTCTTTCAGAGCAAAGTACGGGAGTCTCTACCAAGAGGGCACTGAATTACCAGTTTTCTCTTCCAACTCAGGTAGGTGTTATCTTACCAGTGAATACTTTGCCAGGGGGTTCCTTGGTGACGACTATTCAGACAGAACGCATAGGAAAATCATAGTGGATGAAGCGAAATCGCAAGGTGGAAACTCTTTGACTCCTCGTTATGCATGTAACTCATACGACTGGGATGAGAACAAGGATCTCGTTAATAAGTACGACACCTCCTACTTGAATGAGATGGCAGACCGAATCGAATCCCAGAACCCTGGATTAGGACTCACTGCATCTGACGTGGGTGTTTTCTTTGGATGGTGTGCGTTTGAAATTAACGTGAAAGGCTCTTCTCCAGTCTGTAACATTTTCACCAACGATGAGTTAATTAAAGGCTCATACTTTACCGATATTGGAAACTACTACGGGACCGGACCTGGTAACAATTTCAGTGGCGTTGTTGGTTCCACGCTTGTGAAGGCACAGTTGAAGTTGCTACAAGATACCACTTCGGAGAACAAAATATGGCTCTCCTTCACCCATGACACCGACTTGGAGTTGTACTACAGTGCGTTGGGTCTTATGACTCCAGCAGAACTGCTTCCTGTGGACAAAGTGCAACATCCTAGCACGTATTCGCAAGCTGAGATCGTGCCACAAGGGGCAAGAGTGTACACAGAGAAGTACAAGTGTGGACAAGACTCATATGTCCGTTTTATTG
Organism: Kodamaea neixiangensis; assembly: GCA_030565385.1. Lineage (NCBI taxonomy): Eukaryota > Fungi > Ascomycota > Pichiomycetes > Serinales > Debaryomycetaceae > Kodamaea > Kodamaea neixiangensis. The sequence goes on along the minus strand of JAJMBT010000011.1, from coordinate 98,931 downwards.
TCAACGATGCTGTGGTGCCTCTTGATACTTGTTCCAACGGTCCTGGATTTTCGTGTAAGTTTGAAGACTACATCAAGTATGTCGATGAGAAGGTGGGAAAAATTGATTATGCTCAAGAATGTAAATTGGACAGTGGAGTGCCAAAGGACGTTACGTTTTACTGGGACTACAAATCTGTGGACTACAATGCGCCACTTATTAATCAGTAGCCAAGAATGATTTAATTAGACATTATTAAACCAAACTGAGGCTCATGGCTCAACAGTTTTGTTGTATTGGGACAGACAACAAATTGGGTTGTTTGGTATTGGAAGCAAAATATTATGTATGGATCTTAGTTGAACATATGAATTAATACAAGAAGTGTAGGCATTACAGAGTCGACATGAATTGGACTTAGCTTAGAGGTTAAGTAGCAATCCATTTTGATCACCTGATAGTTGGGCCACGGCTGAATTATACCGATATGAAGACCCTTGTTTGCAGCAATTGAATCGCTTTGTTTCAACTCATTCTCGCTATTGCAGTCAATGCCTCTACAGACTCACTCTCTAGTTACTGGAAGTTTATTCATCTATCTAAAACTTGTGGAAAGAAGGTGTGATGTGTCTCGAAGTACCCTCAGCCTCTTCCAAGCCTGAGATCTTCTCAAAGTCCTCGTCAGACAACTTGAAAGTTTCCAAGTTTGAGATGATTCTGGACTCGGTGACCGACTTTGGCAACACGATGGTACCTCTTTGAACAGCCCATGAAATAAGCACCTGTGCCACTTCAACGTCGTTCTTCTTTGCAATTTCAATCAAGGTTTTGTTTTTGAACAATGGGTTACCTGTAGAGCCCAAGGGCGAATATGCTTCGATCAAGATGTTCTTCGACTTCAATACGTCGACCAATTCACGTTGCTGCAACAATGGGTGCGCTTCTATTTGGTTGACGGCTGGAATCACAGTAACTTCTGGGTCAGCCCAAAGCTTTTGGAATTCCTGGAGTCCAAAGTTGGACACACCGATGGCCTTAACCTTCTTGGTATTCTTGTAAATCTTCTGCAACTCCTTGTAGGTGTCGACAAAGTTCCAATCTGGGTAAGCTTCCTTGGTCTTTGGGTCCTTGGAGAATGGCCAGTGGATCAAGTACAAGTCGACGTAGTCGGTTTGCAACTTCTTCAACGATTCGTCCAATGCCTCAGCAGCGTTCTTGTGGTCTTCGTTCCACAACTTGGTTGTGATGAACAACTTTTCTCTTGGAATGTCGGTTTCGGAAAGAGCCTTACCAACCTCTGCTTCGTTACCGTAGATAGCTGCGGTGTCAATGTGAGTGTACCCGTTCTTCAAGGCAATCTTGGTGGCCTTGTAAGCATCACCATCCTCAGATTGCCAAGTTCCCAAGCCAACTTCTGGGATCTTAGCACCGGTGTTTAAAGTGAAAGCTGAAGTGTTTTTAGTTAAAGACATAATTACTCTTTTGATATTGTTAGTTAAAGACATATTAATTTCTAGCTGAGGGAAGCTCAGCTATTTATACACTTTCAGAGTGGCGTTGATTCTGTAATGTGGCGTTTGCTGTTGCGTATCTTGAAAAATCCTGGGAAGGTTAAACCGTTTCCAGAGCATGGTTTGCCAAATATGTAGTGCAAAACGAATAAGTCGGTAATAAGTCCGGCCAGATTACAAATATACCTTGTGGGTGGCCTCTGCGTGCTTGGTGGATGTTGCAGAGTTCCATGCGCCATTGCCTCATATGAGTAATGGGACTGATGCCACTCTGTATGTCGTTTAAAATGGGGTGAAAATTTGACTCGGTAGAATTTGGCTCCATGTGTTTGGCTCCATGTATTTGGTAACTGTCGAATTAACTGAAGCTCAGCTTAAGGGAGGAGATTACCAATTGTTGGCACTTTACAGCACTGTGGATGGTATGAAGAATGTGGTTCTGAGAGGGAGGTAATGATATGGAAGGGTCTCTATGTCGGAATGGTTTCTTATGTTGTGATAGTTGCGTTGGTGTTGTTGCTTTTGGAGTTGCTCGATTAGGAGCGTAGTTTATGTCATATATCCTCATGTTGTTGCTGCTCAATTATGTAACTTATTGCGTTACTTATTACGTTGGGAGCGTAGGAAATGAGAAGTGGAACGTTCCAGCAGAAGAAAATCTCTGGTTGAGTCTACCAGTAGCAGTCATGCTGAGTGTACTGTTTTCTTACAAACATTTAAGAGTGGGGGCACCAAAATGTTAGTAGTCCACTGAAGTATATAAAGTTAGAATGGCTCAAGTACCATCCAGAACCATTCTATCCCACCTATAGCCTGCTAAATTTCAATGAGATGCTTTTCAACTTGAAACAGTCTCGACGTCACCACTAGACCTCAAGAGAAGGTCCATTTTGTGTTTCGAATCTGGATCAAAACGTTCACCAGCCACGAAATTCCCCCACATTTGATCTGGGCCTCCCAATAGTCTGCTTCTCTACATCCATTGGAATTGAGCATTGTATATACCTTTCACTCATTTCATCATCCTCCATTACTCTACAATAATCTACAATCATTTTAATACTCAACTCGTTATATTAAATATAGCTAATATAAATAGTCGACATCAATTGCACAGCAATCTGTCAACTTACTTGGAGGAGTCACCGAAGATGGCGTCAGAGGCCTTTTGAGCCAAAGACTTGTCTTGTTGAGGGGTGGCCTTACCAGCAGCACCGTCCAAGGTGTCGGTGATGGAGTCCTTGGCAGAACCCAAGGTAGACTTTTGGGAGTCTGGGGTAACAGCAGATTCAACCTTGTCAGCAAAGCTCTTTCTTCCAGCGTCAGTCATTGTAATAGTAGTGTTGTTTATTGATTTGTTAAGTTGATAAACTTGATGAATTAAAAAGATAATTGAGGGAGCCAATGGACCTGTATTTATACACCAGAGCCAACCCCTTTTGTTCTCTACATGTTTGCTGGCGAGTTTCGAAGATTGCTATGTTGCTTCGTCATGTGTTGAGTTGCTATATTTAAGGGCACAAGGTTATTTCATTTGCAGACAACTGAGCTGATGGTTCATAACCTTCTATGTGGCGAATTACCCCTCCAAACTTTAATTTGCCGCAAGCATAATGCTCACCCAACATTCAACCAGGTGAGGTACTTGAACCATCTTGGTTGTACCAAGATGCACTTTGCCGAGGCTATTTCCACACCTGTGTCCAAGTCGCTGATCGTGCCATTGATGATCACTTTACGACCACGGTGCTCAACAACTTTTGCACGAAGAATTACGTTGCTCTCGGGCGTTGCCTGGTTCTTGAAGTCTATCGAAAGTGAGGCTGTGATTCCTCTTTTCGCTGGCAATGATGGAAATCCGCACACACACAATCCCTCGTCCAAGATAGTGGACACAATCCCGTTGTGAATCTGGCCGTCGCTCAGAATGAGCTTGCCTCCCAAATGATGGAAGCTCACCAATTCCTTGGCGGATTCGTCGACGAACGCTATAGGGTTCACTTCAAAGTGGTTCTTTCCACTCAAGATACCTGTGACAATGTAGTTGGTTCTGTGTTGGTGCGGAAATACCAGGCTCGACTCCAAGATCTTGTTGTTGGGGTTAGCAGCGAGTTCCTTATACTCCTTCGACAGGGCTATGTAGCTGAGAATCGCTTCATTATTCGTTAAGGGTGGAGCGTTATTACGCTGCCACTCCCGAGGATAAGCAACTAACCCTACGCCGAATGCAATAAGAGGCGTGACCGTCCGTACGATTGGCTTGAGCATGGAAAGAAAGGGATGTGTTTTCGATATTCGCTTGCGCTACCAAAATCACAAAGTATGCTTGCTTGTGGATCAGAATGAGCAGGGCACGAATACAAGGCTGTACAATTGCTTGATGTTTTCACGTTTGGAATGCTGTGTTGGGTATCATGCATCTGTCTTGTGCAAAAGAAAGGTATAATGACGTTCGGCAATTGTTTCAATCTGTTTCGAAGCTTCCATCGAACAGTGTTGTTCAATAAAATTGATTCTTTCATTCTCTTGCTGAAATCTTCATATGAAAGACGAAGGTAATATCCTTTGAACCCTTTTTTAAGGTTATGCACTGTAGGGTCAACCACTCGGAGATTGCCTAATAGAGTCAATTGCAGTTTCAGCAGGTGCAAACGAAATTCTACATGCTGGTATGCCAATAGCTGTTGCGGGTGAAAATGACGTAGTGAATTGAGTCGAAGCAATAGGGGAGACTAGACCTGATTCTTAGTAATTTCTCGAATGCCTTGGTCAGAGTGTTCAAGTGCTTGCCCAATTCTAGTCTCAAATGGCCTAATTGACATGTTCTAGACATTCAAATATGGATAGACTTCATATCTGACGTCATCACTCGCTTCTTTTTATTTGAATCTCTGTCATTCTTGTTTGGACGACTTCCTTTTAACTTCACTTAATTAAAGTGTATCTTTGAACTTTTTGTCGAAAATTAGAATTTGCAGCCATTGAAAGCCACATGTTACACTATCAACCACCCTACTGAACAAGGTGACAATAAGCTTGCTAGCTTCTTCGCACCCCTGTCAACCTACATTCACTAGAATTTACTAAATTGACATCTATTGAATCCCTACCAATTTCTAAATGAAGTATACCAGTGACTGCTTGAAGTAAAGTAATATGGGAAGTATACTGAGCTGCTGCTCACATAGCTCGCTCACCTCAATCTCGTTCATTCCGACTTCATTTGTGTTGCACCACAAATTTGGAGAAACCACACCTCATTCACGGGAATGATTTATCTGGTCTTGATGTCAACACCGGAATGTTCCTTGATGAGGGTGTACAACTTCTGTTGGTCTGCACCTACAACAGAGTTGATCTTCTCCCCGTTCTTGAAGAAGATGAAGGTTGGCATGGCAGTAACACCATTTTCCTGAGCAATATCTTGAGCTGCGTCAACGTTGGCCTTACCAAATTGAACCTCTGGCACCTTGGCAGCCCACGACTTGTAGATTGGCTCGATAGCCTTACATGGTGGACACCAAGTAGCGTAGAAGTCAACCACGGTGAGTTTGTCAGCAGCAATAAACTGGTTGAATTCGTTCAAGCTTGAGAGTTCGACTGTAGAAGACATCCTGGTAGCAAGTCTGTATGTTGGTTGTGTTTTGAATGCGCGTAAGACTGGGGTGATTCTGGTCTTGAACATTTCAGATAGTGTTGAGTACTTATACTTTTCGATCTTGGTATGGCATTGAATATAAGCGGGTCACGTGAACGCATCTTTAAATTAGCCATTTACCTAGAGGAAGACGTGCTCCATCTGATGATATGCGGTTATGGTGGGGTGTAGGCATATATAGAGGTACAGAATAGCAGCAGTTGCATTTTGGAGTTTCTCTTGACGTGCTTGGCGTATCTGGTGTCACACTTCGATATCAAATTTGCACCCAAGGTTTCATCTGGTTGAGCTCAAAAGTACGTAGAGTCTCTCGTCCACCAGGAATTTCCTCTGATTTTCAAGTAATGAAGGTTCATGCGTCCTGGTGGTAATTTTCGGATCTATAATTCCTCCGGTGGTACATTACCAATCGATTTACTTCTTGTGGGGATATCGGACCCACTATTGTTATCGAAATCCGTGACTACCGGACGCGTGAATTTCTATTCATAACTGTACCACTATCAGGTATCTTACTGATGATGAAGACCTTATGGTACCGCATTTCCAAGTACTTTGTTCTGAAACTCCATCAACACTTAACATGAAGATCTGGAAACCCATCAAGTCGCATCTTTGATTTCACTCACGTGATCTCATCTCTTGAAGAGGTGAAAAAAAAGCACCTAAAAGATATTTTGATAGACATCATTATGGGTAATAAAGTAAAGGGTGTGAAGCGTTCAGCTCCCAAAGCTGTGAAACCAGAACCCAAGAGGGCCAAGAAAGTTGAGGAGTTGCCTTCTCCTGTTTCTGAATCCGAATCTGGATCCGAATCTGAGGACATTTCAGCAAGTGAATCTGAAGATGAATTAGATGAGGTAGAAGAGGAAGATGAATTAGACGAGTTAGATGACTTGGACGAAAATGAGCAAGAAAAAGAGGATGATGATGATGACGACGAAGAAGAAACTAAAGCTGCGGATCCTAACAAGAAGACTTCCAAGGAGCAACACGCAGAACAGCGTAAAACTCTTTCTGAACGTAAGTTGCAAAGAAAGTCTGGAGCTGAAGTGCAAAAGATCAAGCTGTTGTGGGAGAAGTTGAGAGTTAACAAGCCAACTCCACCCAAGCAAGTGCGTGACAAGTTGTGTAACGAGATATGGGACTTGTCTAAGGATGTGATCTTGGACTTGGTTTTGAAGCACGATGCGCTGAGAGTGGTCCAGACTTTGGTGAAGTTCTCGTCCAAAGAGAGAAGAGATATCATTGTCAAGGAATTGGTTGGCAACTTTTACCTGTTGGCCACCTCCTCTTACGGTAAGTACTTGTTAATCAAGTTGTTGCACTATGGTTCCAAGGAATCTAGAATGCTCATTGTTGACGAATTGCACGGAAAGTTGCGTAAGTTGATGAGACACAAGGAGGGTGCTTATGTCGTTGAGGATTTGTTTGTTCTCTACTCCACCTCAGAACAGAGACAACAAATGATCAGAGAGTTTTGGGGTTCCGAGTATGCAGTTTTCAAGGAGTCTGGAAAGGGAAAGACTGTCTTGGACGTCATTGCAGAATCTTCTGAGAAGAAGCAATTGGTTATGAACAACTTGAATGGAACGATCACAGCTTCTGTTGAAAAGGGATCCACTGGGTTTCAAATCTTGCATGCTGCCATGAAGGAATACACCACTATCTTAACACAAGATTTGGAGTTGCACGATAAGCAAATCAGAGAATTTATAGAATTATTGAACGAGCAGATCGCTGAATTGGTGCACACACAAGAAGGGTCGGAGGTAGCATCAACTGTGATTGCCCTTGCCAACGCTAAAGAGAGAAAGACCATCATCAAATCGCTCAAGAAGCACATCAACGAGTTGGGTAAAAACGAATTCGGTAACAACGTGTTGATCACCCTCTTCATGACAGTTGATGACTCTGTTTTATTACACAAGTCGTTCAGTGTTGAAATGTTCACTGACGAATTGACCCCAGCATTGATACAAGACAAATTCTACAGAAGACCATTGCTCTACTTGATGAAGGGGTTGGATGGGAAGTACTTCAACCCAATCATCAAGAACAACTTGAAAAAGTACGAGGCTTTGGCATACCAAAAGACCACTAAGAAAGACCAAGAAGTTAGAAGACAAGAGTTGCTCACCAAAGCATTGCCATTGGTGTACAAGAGTATAATATCAGTTGGAAACGACTTGAAGGACTTGGTTTACATAAACATGGCAGCTCAATTCATTACTGAGCTTTGTTTGACTCCTGGCGAAGACAAATTGAGAGCCGAGTTGATCGACATGCTTTTCGAATGCACTATCAAGGGTGATGTTTTGGAAGATTACCACTTAATCAACAAGGTACCATTCATCGCTCGTTCTTTAAAGGCTTTGATCCACGGTAGCGAATTCAAATTTGACCCTGAAACCAAGAAGTTGGCCAAGACTGACCAAGAAGTCATTCCTTCTGTTGGTACCGATTTTGCTGTTAGAATTGCTCAACAGATTGAATCAGGCAACATTGCAGACTGGTGCAGAGGACAACCTGCATTCGTGGTTGTTGCGGTTTTCGAGGTCTTGCAATTGCTGAATCACAAGCAGTTTAAATCCTTCAAGAGTGCCTTGCAGAAGGTTAAGAAGGAGATCGATGGAGAAGATAAAGGTGGAAAGTTGTTATTGGAGCTCTTGTAAAAAAAGATCTTACACTACAAGATTTAAATCGTACATAACACCTCGGACTGAAAACTCTTTTGTAAAATAGATGAATACAAGCAATACAAGCAAAATTTTAAAGAAACTAGTAGTGTCATTGCAGTTTTGGAACGGGATTTTTACAAGTCGAAAGCTTCATCTTCTTCATAGTCTTCTTGCTCTGAATAATCATTTTCCGAACCTTCTGATTCCTCGTCGTCTTCGTCTATTTGCTGCTTTTCTTGATATTCAACTTCTTGTTCCTCATCCTGTTCCTCATCCTGTTCCTCATCCTGTTGCTCTTCCTGTTCCTCTTCCACATACTCAACCATTATAGCATCATTCTCCACATCTTCATACTCCTTGAACCACTCTAGCTTTGTATTGCATCTCAAACATGCTTGCTCACCTGAAACCTTGATGCTATTAAATTTTATGGACAAACATACGTAACAGTAGATATGACCACAATTGGTGATGTAAGGATTCGTCACCACGCCTGTTGATGCTACTTTGTTTCCTGAAATCGCCGCTTGGAAGGCATTGTCATGGCAAATGGCACATTCGCTCACCCTCAAATTCGAATACTGTGTAAAATTACTGGTTTCTTGGGGCAATCGTTTGGAGATTGTCTTCTTTATCATTTTGCGGAGTTTCCCCAACTGGAGTAAAGGTAACGTGAAAACTAAGAATTCTGTCATGACATTCCACACCAACTGTCTGTTTTGGAACTCAAAGTTCACGCTATTACCATTAAAACGAAGTAAGTCAGTAACCACGGGTGTCAAAGTTATTCCCAACGCTCTGTGTGTTACCAGAGGATACTTTCCATCGACCAAGAACAATGTGAAGTTGATCAAATTGAGCAACTTGAGCCCATTATCAACTTTAGAAAATATACTTATTCTCCTTTCTTTGAAATAGCTCACTATTCGACTTCCCCAGGATCCTTCTACCTGAGATGTAGAAGCATCATCCTCAAGAGAGTACAAGTATGAGTTGAACTTGTTATACAAATAAGTCCCTATTATCACAGCCAATAACAATTGCTTGCGCTTGGTACCTATTAATTGACCTGCTCCAGTTGTATACTTCAAATTTTGTAGAGCCAATCCATAGGATGACCCAGACTTCCACACTGTCATTTTGAATATTAATACCTGAAGGATCAAAGACCATAGTTCAGGATGTTCTTGGAAGCTCCATCGTGAGTTATGAAGATGAGAAACAGCGGATAGCTGCTCCTTCAAAAGTGTAAAGAGCTCAGAATCAAGAATATGAGCATCAAGCTGAGATACACGAGGTGATGGGTACGATATGGGTATCATTTGTAGTTGTGGGGTTTATCGTTACAATTCGAAAATAAAAATCCGAGGTTCAATTTGCGACTCTGGCTTACGTAAGAATTCTTAAGTAGAGCTTGTGGAGATTCATGGTACAGACTCCCGGAAATTGCGATTGGAGGAGCTTATGCTTGAAAGGAAGAAAGGCACATAGCCTTGAAGAAGACAGTGTTATCGAGAGAGATTATTTACCGGAAAATTGAATGTTGTTATGTAAAGACATAAACGTTGGCTGCAAAATGCTCTGATTAGAAAGAGAGCTTGACGTTTCAGCATTTATGAACAGCATTACTAGTTTCCCACTTTTTAATGATACGTCTACTTCGTGAATATGACTAGCTAAAATACAATAATTATACAATTCGTTCCCACTTGCAATTAATCAGTGGCGTATGCTCAGTACCATTTTCTTCCATTTTGTCCTCTGACTTGAACTGGATGCGTAGCAATTTAACCCTCCTCTTCAGCGATATCCAACTCGTCTTATACTCAATCTGCTACTTTTCAGGGTTTCACAAACAACGAGTGATTTCCAGCGCCAACTCATCAACTAAAACCGATCCATTTCTTGACTTAAGAGAATGAAGCACCTCGTATAAGTTGTCTGTTGGCAAGTCTTCAGTGTAGCACATCAATGCCTTCAAAATACGCAACAATGTCAACTGAATCACAGGATTCTTCATGTACACATTTAGCTTCAACAAAATGTTCTCGAATACAATCGACAAACACATGTGCTGTCCAACCTGCACGTTCATGTTAATGAGCTTAAGATAGTTGTCTAACGTAGACTCCAAATTGGATACCTTGTTCAACGTGAATCCTCCGACAAGACACGATATAGCGCCTGTGCTAGACAAGTCCACTATCGAGGGGTCTTGTTGGTGCCAGTGCACAATAGAGTCAAGCGCATTCAGTTGCCAGTAAGGGTCAAGGATCAAATTGAAGTATACCAGTAGGATATCATATTTCACCAACAGCTGCTTGACACCTTCACAGTACACCAATTCGCACAATATGGGCAACACGAACTGTCTGAAAGGCAAGTTGATCATTGACAATGCCTTCAATTGTGGAAGCCCACCCAATTTAACCAACTCAACCTCTCGCACATGGTTCAAGTAGCAGCAATTGTACAATGTAGGGCAAACTAAATTGACAACCTCTTTATAATGTTCACTCAGAGGAGTGTGAATGTTGAGCAATTGCAACAAAAATTCCATGATTTCTGCATTGTACAAGGTCTTGAGGATATCAGAGATACACGACATTGCCTTGAAGAACTTGAGCACAATCAACTGGTGCTGGAACTTGAAGTTAGGCGAGTTGTATACCTTGATGAGCAATTTGAACAAGTCGACCTGCGCAATGTTCAACTTAACACGCGTCTCGCTCTGACTGAAGTACTTGAGAATATCCATGATTCTTTCAACCGTGAGTTGTATCTGATCTTCAGTAATTGGCACCTGTGCTACCACTACTGTCTTTGTTAACCTGTTGAGGAGAACAACGAACCAAAATATCACACCGTACTTCAGAAGAATACGGCACAAATCAGATTTGGACCTGGTTAGATCTTTCAGCAAAATGTTGTGGATGCACTCGATCGAAACTAGAGGGAATGTCGGAGTTGAGTCAAAGTCCTCTTCCACAAACTTAGACAACACTTTTAGGCCACCACACGCAACAAGCATCGATAAAGCTCTCTCTGATTTGTTGAATTGACCCAAGAAAAGAACAACTTGTAACCTAACCTGCAAATCGTTGGATTGAACTCTAAACTGTGTCACTCCAGGAATACCTCCCACCAAGCAAAAGTTTTCAAATATCGCCAAATTGGCTGCAAAGATGTTGTTAAGTATGGCAAGGGCATGGTACCAAAGCTTTTGAAATTGTGGAAACTCAGGCGCACTATCAAGAAGCTCAAGAAGAGATAATATCCCATGCTCCTTTATGAGAACTCCATGCAGCACAGGATACTTCTTCACCATGTGCAACATTCGGCCCGTGATCTTGATTAACGATTCGAGTGCATCCTCATTTCCTTGAGACGAAATGGCAACACGGTTTGTGAATTTTGTTACTAAATATTCCATTTTACTTTGAATCTCCAACTCGTTTGTATCAAAATTGTCGATGTCAATGTTGAGAAATGGGTCACTTTCTTCTTCCAATTCCACCATCCGATTTTTATCAAGTTTGCGTATTGTAACATCCGTAGAATCAAAGTCAAATGCATCGTTCTCCTCAGAGAATTTCTGAAGGAGCTCAGATTTTGAGTACTTTACACTTGGGAATACAACAGTTTTGAATTGTTGGTCCAAATCATCTCGTTCCAACGTAATTTTGTTTGGTTGAGCAGCAGCCACAGCGTGAACTGGAGCACCTCCACTGCCATTCGACACTTTTGATACAACAAAATCTTTGTCCCAGTTTTCTTCCCCTTCTTCGTAAACTTTGATCGATTTAAGATCGTGCAGCAGCTGTTTCGCCATTCTAGTGGTTGCCGATGCTACTGATGTTGTACCATTTGATAGCCACTTGTGTTTTAGCAATAGTTTTGCACTGATTCTCAAACTGGGCTGCTTTTGAAAGCACTCCATCAAGAAGTCCTTTGCCAAAGGCGAGATGTTTTTTGGGAGAGGAGGGTGTTCGTCAGTACCGATAGCATGAAGGGTTGCCATAGGGTTTAAATCATGGTAGGGTGGATTCATTGTGAACAACTCGATGATTGTTGCCCCCAATGACCAGATGTCGGACGCTGTACACAAACCTTCACCCCCCAATACAGTTTCGGGAGCCATCCAGTTAGGTGTTCCTACCACTGTATCATGCTGTGAGTTGACCTTCGTCGCCACGCCAAAATCGGCCAATTTGATTTCGCCATTTTCCGTAGTTAAGACATTTGCGGCTTTGACGTCTCTGTGAACCACACCTTGTTCATGCAAGTAGTTAAGCCCGAGTAAGATCAGTTTAACAAATTTAGTGATTGTTGGCTCTGGCAACCCATGACCTAACTTCTTGTACATTTGTCTCAATGAACCCCCAGAACAAAACTCCAAGAACACATTGAGCGAGGTCGAGGTTTTCACAAATCCATGGTATTTGACGATGTTGGGGTGCTTTAAGATTTTGAGCAAGTCGATTTCTCCCATAAGCCCCATTACGTCTTGATCTTTTTCAAGTACAATTTGTTTAATTGCAACCACTTGACTTGTCTTTAAATTGATGCCTTTGTAGACGTTGGCAAACGCACCTTTTCCAACGAGATGTGAGAACTGGAAGTTTTCTAAGGCATTGAACAGTCTTGTACCGGGTCGTTTCTCAAAACGTTGTGCTGGTGTGAGAGAAACTTTCACCGACGGATTTCTATGATGGCCTTTTCTATTGGGTGTTTCTGAGACCTTTGGTCGTGGTTTTTCAGGCTCTTTTTCGCTTTGAGCTTCACTCTTTTGGTTGTTCACCGGGATAGGAATTGGAATTGGAACGGGGGGAGTGGACTTGGAATCAGAATTTGAATTCGCAATGCTTTCAGTAGCACCTTTAGTACTACCGTTTGAATCACTCACTCTCTGACCATTTCCTCCTCCACGGACAGGCAGACCATTGACGTCTATTCCAAAATCACTCTGGCTTCTCAACTTATGCATTTTTATAGGACTCACATCTATGTCTTCGCGGTGTTGTGGATTTCGCAGAGTCCTCTCTAAGAACGGAGACTCTTCCATTACGTGAACTTCTTGGATCGGATACATGCTCTTGCGCTCTTCGAATTCTAACTGAACACCTTGGTATAGCTTATCCTGTATTCGCTTGACAAATGGGGATTCCTCCAACTTGGAAACCGACCCTCCACTCACAGTACTCCTTTGCGATCGCACAATGAACAGCGATCCCGAAACCTGTGAAAACTTGGAGTACGACAAGTCATTGTCGTCATCCAAGTCGAAATCATGGGAATAAGTGGCATCCTTACTGCTCTCTTGGTATCGACGTAGCGTGGTATCACGATTCTGTGCTTTTTTTGAAAGACTCGACTTTCGGATTGCACCTGTGGGCACCTGCTGCCCATGCTGAGAAGTACTTTTACCAGACCCGGAGTATTCGCTCTGAATACTCATGCGTTGACTACCCTCACTGTCTCCTCCGCTTCTCTCCGTTTCAATCATAGTCACCTTTATTTTGGAGTCGATGTTTGTGATTTGATTTGCGATTTGATGTTTACAATCGCGTATGATTTGTAAAATTTTAGGTAAGATTATCTGGATTGGGAAGAGCCAGAGAAGGCAGAGAAGTATAGAAGTTACGGATGTATTGGTCGGTTTGTAGTGAATCATATTTGAACTGAGAGCTAACTACATTTTATTCTAAATTTCAGTATGATAATCATCTAAAATTTCATTTTTTACATACTATTGTGCTTTACTTTCCATTGTAGAGATTCATTGAGAATTGGCTGCAACTACAACTTTGGCTTGGCAACTTGGGTCAACAACTTACCGTTACTCTTCTGGTCAGAGTACATTTTACCCCAGGCAACAGGGACCTTAGCGAAATCGTCGGACACGTCAACTAAATCGATCGCGTTCTTGTCGACTCTGATCTTTCCTTCTTGGATCCATTGCAACATGTCCTGGACTGCCTGTGCGTATTGCTTGACGTAGTCCAAGATAATGAATCCGTGAACACTCAATCTCTTCACGGTGATAAGACCCCATGCGTTAACAGCACCCTTTGATGGGTCGTTGTAACCGGCCATCGAACCACATGCGATGACCTTACCATGGTTCTTGGTCAAGGAAAGCATCATGTCCAAGATCCTGCCTCCGACACCATCGAAGAAAACATCGCAGCCCTTTTCCTCACCCAACGCAGCAATCATGTTCTGGTAAAATTTAGGATCCTTGTAGTCAACACAAACATCGGCTCCGAGAGATTCAACGTACTTACACTTCTCAGGGCCACCGGAAATACCAATCACTCTCTTTGCCCCGATAACATGCTTGGCCAACTGAACAACCACAGATCCAGTGGCACCACTCGCAGCACTAACAACAATAGTGTCGGTGGCCTTCAACTTGGCGACCTCGAAAAGACCAAAGTACGCTGTCAAACCAGTCATACCAACAATGTCCAAGTTCCAAAGCAAAGGAATCTTGGTGTTGTTGATCTTGTTCATAATGGCAGACTTGTCGAGAATTTGCAAGTCTGCCCAGCCCATGCTACAGGTGATGAAATCGCCTGCCTTAATTCCTGGCAACTTCGACTCAACAATCTGTGAAATACCAACAGCCTTCATGACCTCACCTTTGAAAACTGGTCTGACGTACATTCTGTCCGCTGTAACACCCTTTTGGATCCAGGCTCTCTGGCTAGGATCATTGGAAAAGTAGATTGGTCTGGCAAGAAACTCTCCTTCCTTCAAATCTCTCAAATCTTGCTTGACAAGCTTGAAGGTAGACTCAGGGTGGGAAAGATCCAAGTTGACCTCCTTGGCAGGAGGGTTCTGCAAAATAATCGCGTTCAGTTGCTTAGGGGTGCTCATTGTAGGGTTGTTCAATAACGAAGATCCTTTGATTCTCAACAGCCTTCTTTATATATTTGCTCCAAAAAGGAAATTTCAAGTGGGGAAGGACCGACGAACTGCCGAACCACCGATTTAACCGATGAGGTGCTTACTAAATCTATGATCTCATCATTCTGATGTAGAAGCTGATGGAAGGAGTATAGCAGTACAAAATTAGGAGTTACAAACTAGGGCCTTGTGAACTCTACCGTTGACCGTATTTTAGTGGATTTAAAATGGGTGCAAATTCGGCATCTCAACAATTGCACCGGGTGATTTTGTTAACGACGAAGATGATACTGATCTGATATTGGAATAAGTGAGTTTAAGGTTGAACTGTCGAGGTATTTCAAATAATCTTGTGACAGTTAAGAATGTTTTGAAAGAAGCTGGTGCTATTGTGGTACCTGAAACATCATCTGCGTGCTAAAGAAGTTAGTAGCAGTAGAATGGAACGGAACGCTACTGATTTTCAAATCTATGTCAACAGTACTTATTCCAGCCTTGCATCCCACTGTGAGTGATGTACCCATAAAGAAGGCTGCAGATTGGAGTGACTTGGCAGATAATTGTAATATTTATAACAATTATGAACGATGAAGTTGAAAATCTTCGATTTATATCAACGACTTAGTCTTCTCAGATTTAAAAAGTTCCAATCCTGTACTCCAGAGCACACTTCTAATCTTACTATTTGCATTAAACTACCAAGGCATACACATCTATAAAAAAAAATAGAGAGCAATATAGATAAGTTCCAGAATTGCTCAGCATGAGAATTAGTACAAAGAGAATGCGCTATTTATCTCCCCTTTCCATCATCTTGGGCTTTGATTTATTCCATCTTCTGGCTTCATCCCTCCATGTTCATCTTATTATTGCCTTTGTTCATTTATTAAAGTTCTTAATATCCAGTATAACCTCTGGGCAACTATTGTTGCTTTTCATGGGCATTGACAGCCGCTTGTTCTGAACCAATCTGAGCTCCGGAAGCAGTTGCCTGAGGAATCTGTTCATCTCTAGCAAACAGCTCTCTGTTCCAACTCAACAAGTTCACATCTCCAGTTTTTCTAGGCTTGACCAAGTTGATAGCCAACAAAACGATGCCAAGCAAGAAGCAAATGCCGCCTCCTACCATCCAACTAATTCCCAAGAAGACGTTCTTTCCTCCAATCACCGATCTTTGTGAGATGTACACGAATTTGTGACCATCGTAAGGCAACACAGGGAAGTGCAAACCAACTTCGATTTGGTAGATACCTGGTTCTATGGCATCGTCGTCGTTTCTCAAAGCCAACTTGCTGAAGTCAGGCAAACCGGCAGGTCTCATCCAGTTCTGGAATTCTTCCCACTTGGAAATGTCTGGAACGTTCGTGGCATTGTATCCATCTGGGAACATCTTGTACCAGTTTGGAGGAGGAACGATGTCGGTGTAGTGGTACTTTGTTTTCTTGAGACGTTGGTTTTCAGTGGACCATGCGATTCCTTTTGGCGTCATTACGTAGTCAGAAGAACTTGAGCCGTTGACACTGGTCAAGGTACTAGAGTAAGTGTCATTGAAGAGCGAGTTTGCAATAAGTCCACATGGGTAGATACGTTTACCTTCACTATTCAAACTCAAAGGTTCACAGTTTTGGCCCACGGTGTTCTTAATTGTGTCGATACTGGCAGGCTTGCCGTTAAGTTGGTCTTCACTGAAGGATTTCACGTAACGACGGTGGTTAGCATAGAAGTTTTTCAATCTGTAGAAGAGGTAGATGGGGGCCTTCATACGAACAGGGACTTCGAATTGAATCTGACAAACCCGACGTTCATCTTCAAAAGGTTGCGATTCGTCCGTGGTCAACTTCCATTGTGGTTTGTTATTGATCACTGGGTTGTCACGGAAGTTAAAGGTGGTGAAATTGTCTGAGATCTCCGACCAGTGGTCAGTGGAGGCCAAGTTTTCACACTGTGAGTAATCAATAGTGAAGTCTTGTACCGTGTGCAGGGCATACCACATGCCTGCACCCAAAGGCACAAACACTATGGCTATTAAGACCAACAACGGAATCACAGTCTTGGCCGTCAACACAGGGTTGTATGCTTTCAATCGCTGCTGTCTGAAGGCGTTATTACCAGGCTTGCGCAGCTTCTCCTTGGGCTTTTCCACGGGTGTGTCCATAGACGAGTCAGAGTCGTACTCTTCCGGTTCCTGGTGTGGTGTATCATAATGGCTTGAACCGTTTTCAGTACTTCCAGTAGCGTTCCCCGTTGCAGGGTCATAGAAGCTGCTCGTTGAGCGGTCTAATGGCTGAGAACTCATGGTTGTTTTGAAATTCCGGATGTTCCTATTTTTTTGTTTTGTAGGAGATCCCAAGTGCAGTACTAGGCACCTCCGTCAAGTGGCGATGAGGCTGTGGGAGTAGAAAGGTAGGAGAGTGGTGTGTGGAGTATGCGAAGTGATGTGTGGATTGAAGAGATGCGAAAGTAGATGGGCAAGTGAAGTTTAGTCTCTTAATTTTCTTTCCGTGTACTAAGCACACATTACGGATTCAGAGAAGAAATGGTAGGGGGAAAGCAGAGTAGAGGATATTACTGAAAAGTTGGGAGGGAAAGCTAGGGTAGAGGGTTGGAAGTTCTTAATGGAGAGCTAGAATAATAGCAACGTGGAGATGTGGAGATGTAAGATACTATACTGAGGTATATTTGTTTAATGGCGGTGTCAAAGTTTTTGTGATACGCATGGAGGATCATATTGATACAAATGATATAATTGAAGGCTAGAGATTCTTCAAGTGCTGGATACAAAAAAAGCTTCAGTGAGAGTGGAGTTCAATTTTGAGGGGAAATATCACCTACTTTAAAAGACCAAAGTTTTAAGGTCGCTATACTTCTGACAGTGCCACAACTGATGCAAGCCGAACGGTGTGATATGGCTACTTCGTTACTAATGATCCAAAAGCTACAGCTTCAGCTTAAACTTTGGATAAGAGTAAGTCAGTTTTAGCTTTCGTAACATGGATAAAGATGGATAATTGTGCACAAGCCAATTTAAAATAGCCAAGACTCGCAATAGGTTTTAAATTAGAAGTACCAGAATGACTTATTTTGAGAAGATCCCTGAGGAACTACTGGAGAAGATATTCTCCTATTTGGAACCAATTGACGTGGTTCGGCTTGACGGTGACCCATTGCTTCACAAGTTTGCTTTCAATGTCAGGTACCAACATCTTATTGTAAAACTGACTGGAGGAAACCTGGCTGGTTCAACGGAAACACAGGTTAATATTGATATCTTGTTGGAACTTCTGAAGGAGAATAAGTCGATATACGTACCCAAAACCTACAAATTCTCTGAGTATGAGGTCTTGGAGAAGCTCTACATCGCACATCCCCAACTTGTTGAATCTCTTGAAGAAGTGCACTATGCGGAGCCGCGTGGCCCTCTAATAGATGAACTCAATGTCCTCCGTATGCTCAAGAATATGAAGACTCAAAGACTTTCTTGCGGGTACAAGCTGATGTCGGAGCTTCGCGATTTCCTCCCGGATTGCCTCCGTGAGCTCGTCGTACTCAATGCCAACGTCGACTATCTACCGCCGTTCCTTGAAGTGCTCAGCTTACATAAATGTACATGGAATACAGAAGCTCCTGCTAGTTTAAAGACTTTTGTTTTCCATGAATATCCTCTTGATCAAAGCGTGCTTGATCAACTTCCACTGTCAATTGAAAGAATGATAGTGTGGAATGCAGACTATGGGTTGGATTTCTCGCGCTTCGTCAATGTGAAGAAGCTAATGGTAGCAACTCAAGATCAAAACTACATTGTTCCTCCTATGTTTTCGAAAACTACACTTGACGCGACCGAATTCCACACTTATGCGAATACCCCGTCCAGGAAGAGAGAACTTGTGTTGCTTTGGCAGTTCAGTTAGGTGTTTTTCGTGTGCTTGCATTAGACTTTGAATGAAGGAATTGATTTTTCTTCAATTATCCACAGAGAGTTCCATAGAATGGTAAATTAATGATAGGTTGATTTAGGAATTAAAATCTCACGGAATTGCTATAGGAAATTAGTGTGGTATATTAGTTTGGTATACTATAAGTTGAAAGTGCAAGCACCGCAGAAGTGGAGGTGCTATGACAGAATGAAAAAGATCAACATTCTCCTTTACTCACTTGATCACAAACAATCTAGATCGCCTAAACAACCGAACAGTTAAACAGTTGACGTTTTATGCAACCTGTAGTGAACAGAACCTTTGGGTTCTTATTGAAGCCTCAGCATTCTACTTCTCCAATGTCCCAATTATCATAAAATGTCGTAAAATGGTTGCAAATTTCGCACCCAAAGTGGAAGCTCTTTGCAGTTGGATGCAGCAAATTCAACTTCAACCATAAGGCAAACAACCCTCCCAGTATTTCATTCCACTTCATATTATTGCAATATTTAAAATCATGTCTATGGTCAGCTGAGGTCACTGGCAATTGTTGTAAGATGCAATAACAACCAGAAACTCACTTCCAACCCTAAGTACACAGAACTCAAAAATACCTCACTTTAAGTCTCACATCTGTCACTGATTGTTCCAAGAAACAACTCCATACGTCGCTTAATCAACTAACTTGCCACCTCATCCCTCCAACAGGTTCGCTTGCGTCTCTAAGATCAAAATTGTGCGACAATGTCGCACAAATCAACCATCGCATGTCGTATTTACGTATCAATAAAATTTTTCACATAGCTAACACTTACAATGGAAACGGACGCAGAGAAGAACATTGAGATCTGGAAGGTCAAGAAGTTGATCAAGTCCTTAGAGCAGGCTCGTGGTAATGGTACCTCGATGATTTCTTTGGTCATCCCACCAAAGTCGCAAATTTCTTTGAGTCAAAAGATGTTGACTGAAGAATACGGTACTGCTTCTAACATCAAGTCTCGTGTGAACAGATTGTCTGTTTTATCAGCTATTACATCGACTCAACAGAAGTTGAAATTGTACAACTCGGTTCCTAAGAATGGGTTGGTTATCTACTGTGGTGATGTGATCACTGACGAAGGAAAGGAAAAGAAGTTGAACATCGACTTTGAGCCATTCAAGCCTATCAACACCTCGCTTTACTTGTGTGACAACAAGTTCCACGTGGAGGCGCTTTCAGAGCTTTTGGAAAATGACGACAGATTCGGGTTCATTATCATGGACGGTAACGGAGCTCTCTTCGGTGCCGTGAGCGGAAATACAAGAGAGGTGTTGCACAAGTTCACTGTGGACTTGCCCAAGAAGCACGGAAGAGGTGGTCAGTCCGCAATGCGTTTCTCGCGTTTGCGTGAAGAAAAGAGACACAACTACGTTAGAAAAGTCGCAGAGGTGGCAGTGCAGAACTTCATCACAGCAGACAAGGTCAACTGTAAGGGATTGATTTTGGCTGGTTCCGCCGATTTCAAGACCGAATTGTCCAAGTCGGACTTGTTCGACAACAGATTGCAAGCAAAGGTTATCAAGATTGTCGATATCTCGTATGGAGGAGAAAACGGTTTCAACCAGGCCATCGAATTGTCGGCAGAAACATTAGCAAACGTTAAGTTTGTACAGGAGAAGAAGTTGTTGAACCAGTACTTTGACGAAATCTCGCAAGACACAGGAAAGTTCTGTTATGGTATCGAGGACACCTTAAAGGCATTGGACTTGGGTGCGTGTGAAACACTCATTGTCTTTGAAAACTTGAACATCATTAGATACACCATGAAGGACGTAGAGGGCGAACAGGTGGTTGCACACGTCAACCCTGAGTTGCCAGGCAAGGCATGGCAGGAAGACAAGAAAACAGGTACTGATATGGAAATCGTCAAGGAAGAGTCCTTCTTGGAATGGCTCGCAGAAAACTACAAGAGTTTCGGTGCTAACTTGGAGTTTGTCTCCGACAGATCGTCAGAAGGTGCCCAGTTTTGCCAAGGTTTTGGTGGTGTAGGTGCCATGTTGAGATACAAGGTTAACTTTGAACAGTTGGCTGACGAGTCTGACGAGGACGAGTACTATGATGATGACGATGAGGATTACCTTTAAGTAAATCCTGTTTACTTTACAAAGTGGAGCTAGAGGGGCTTTGAATGCACGACTATCCAAGAATGACTAAAATATCCGAGTACTTTCTATGAGAACTGAATTCAGATTGCCCTTTTCTGTTATGGTTAAGATTGCGTATTAAATAGAGGTCAAAAGACTTTTAATGGAAGAGGAACAAGAGTTGTGTAGAGATGAAAATTTACATTATGACAGATTTTTTGCAGCAGCTCGAGTGAAGAGCTTTGATTGTTTTAGGGTTTAAACATACTCCTATGGATAGGATTTGACAAGCAAGTTCTATTCTACAGAAATCTTAACTTCCAAACTTGAAATAGTTCTATATCACTAAACAATGACTACTTGGTAGTCTTTTTAACTTTACCAGTGCTCTTCTTACCCTTGCCCTTCTTCAAAGTATCCAACGCATTTGTAGCTTGTTGGCCCAAAATGTCCGAACGAGTTTGTCCGGTAACAATCTGATGCGCCAAGTTCTCCAAACCACTTGTCAAATATGAACGCCTAGTGTTCTTTCTTATTGGAACTGCAAGTAATTCCTTCAATTGATATCTCAATGACTTCTGTTGTTCCTTGGTAAGCAGCTTTGATTCCTTTCTCTTTCTCTGCTTTTTTATAACATCATCTTCGAATCTGTCCATCTCCTCTTCCAAGTCTTCGCCATCTATTCCTAAATCCTCTGCTGCCTGCTTCACCCAGGAGTCTTCTTTTCTGGTGGCTGTCAGTGCAATCGAAGCATCAGCTAACTGCACGGAAACAGTCAATCTTGGTTTTATTTGCGTCACGATAGACATTTCAATAGGCAATAACTTCACATCTGTATGCATGTTCATCTTGTTGTTTGCTGTCGCAGTGCTTGCAACAATCTTTCTCAATTTACGCAATGGACCAGACGCTTCTTGAGGCGAACAAAGCATCACAGAAACACCTTCTTTACCTGCTCTGGCAGTTCTTCCCGATCTATGAATGTACACGTCTGCGGTTCTAGGCAAGTGGTAGTGCACTACATGGTCAATGTTGGGGATATCCAAACCTCTCGCAGCAACATCAGACGCAATGAGTACTGCAGTAGGGTTCTTGGTGCGGGCTTCCTGGAACTTTTCCAAAGCACGCAATCTCTGCTTCTGAATCATGGCAGAATGGATAGAAAAGGATGGAATGTTGAGGGCTTGCAACATTGGCACTAATCTTTTGACAGAATCAATCGAGTTGGCAAAGACAAGCGTTGTACCAGGGTACATCAACAAGAAGTAATACAAGTACAAGTCTCTTTCGGTAGCACCACATTCCACAAGTGCTTCTGTGACTTGACCAGAAACAATCTCCTTGGGGTTAACATCCACAAGGATCGGCTTCTTGTCTTGAAAATGCAACTTATCATTCAAGAGTTTAACAATCTCATCGTTATTGAAGAGTCCTGATGATTTCCTGTAGTTCTTTTCCAATTTACCAAACAATTCCTTAGAAAAGGTTGCCGAAAACACAAGAGTTTGCCATTTTCCATCCATCTCTTTTGATTTTGGTCTATTCTTCTCCAACAATTCCAAGATCTTTTCAAACTCATCGAAATGCCCATCCTGGAGCAATCTATCGGCTTCATCAAGAACAATAGTATCGGTCTTCAGCAATTTTTTTGCCAACTCCATGTCTTTCTCAATCAACTCCAAGAAACGACCTGGCGTTGCGACAATTACTCCCGGGTTGTGTTTAAGTAATCTCTCCTGCTTCTGTATCGATAAACCTCCTGTTATCAGAACAATTCCATGCTGCGATAATGGCGAGTACTTGGCTAGTTTATTCAAATGGTTCACCACTTGATGTGCCAACTCTCTAGTTGGTGCAAATATAATACCAGATGGTGAAGTCTTGTTTTCTTTGCTCAAGTAGTTCTCTAAGATTGGGATTCCAAATGCAAGTGTTTTACCAGAACCAGTGGTAGCTTTACCTATAATATCTCTACCACCCATCGCCAAAGGAATGGCTTCTCTTTGAATTGGGGTTGGCTCCGCGAACTTCAACTGCGAAATCCCATTCAATGTGTATGCTGAAAGTGTGAGGTTCTTTTCCCATTCAGGGAGACTGATATTGTCGTCGGGTAAAGGTACGTTATAAGTGAAGGTATTAGTTAAAAGCTCTTCCTTTTCGATTTCTTCCTCCTTCTTAGACTTTGGCTTTTCGACTCTCTGGATCTCATCTGTTTCGTCGTTGAATCCGGTAAATTCTTCTTCAAGAAGGTCTGTTTCTTCCATCTCTGCATCTTCTTCTACTTCTGCTTCTCCTGCTTCAGTCACTTCCTCTTCCTTTGGTTCTTTCATGGTGAATATAGCCTTTCCATCAACCATTTCAACGTCTACTCCATCAATCTCCTCCAAACCGTAAACACCAGAGAAATCATTAAAGTTGTCTGGGATATCAACAGACTTCCATGTTAAATTCTCCAAGCTAACCACCTTTGATTCTCTTGCATTTTTCTGTTTAAGAGTTGGGGTTTTCTTGACGTAGTTCTTTGAGCCTTTAGAATTCTTCTTGACATTCTTCTTTCCCTTTGGCTTGGGCTTGTTGATCTTATTTGTCTTGTCTGGCATTTAGAATAAGTGGTTGATTTTTTCAACTCATCGGCATCGCAAAAAAAGACGTTATTCGATTTGGAACAATCAAGAAGGAAAGTTCAGGTCTGGAGACGGTAGAAAAAAGGGAAGAGACGACAGTAACCCAGCACTGCTTCTGTTAGAATTGAAGAGTATAGAAGAATATTTCAATGAAACCAAAAAGAGGAGGGCTCTTGAAGAGAAACAGAGGGATCACCTCTACCAACCAAACTCCAAAGAGTTTAAAACCACAACAAGCTAGACTGTTGATACGAAGATTTCACACCTTACAGAAATCTAGACACCTCATATTGGAGAGATTGGACTCGGAAGAACTGCTGGTGAAGAATAGCCAAGTCTATAAAGATGCCTTTCTGGAATTCAAACTCAACAAGAAGAGTGGAAATTTACTGGTGAGTGTTGATGGAGATCAAAATCATCTTACCAGAGCACTAGCAGAAATAGATGCTGAAATCGAGCAAAGGGGTGGACTTGGGACGTATCAGGTTGCTTCGACACAAGGACAAACAGGCGACCGAGGAGGAGACTCTTCTAAAAAGTTGATGGAATGGTTGAAACAGGAACAATACAAAGGAAAACTCAACAACGTCAATGCACTTGAGATTGGATGCTTGAGTCCGTCAAATTATATTTCAACAAGCAAAGTGTTTGAATCAGTGACACGAATAGACTTGCACTCACAGCACCATTTAATCATAGAACAAGACTTTTTAAAACGACCTTCTCCAAGAAGCGAGGAGGATAAGTTCAATTTAATACTGTGCTCCTTGGTGGTGAATTTCGTACCTTCGCCAAAAGACCGTGGAGTAATGTTGACCAGATTCACAGAATTTTTGAAGAAGCCAGAAGAAGGGAAATTAAGCTCAGTCTTTTTTGTTCTTCCATTGCCATGTACGTCGAACTCTCGGTACTGTACAAAGGAGTTGTTTGTGGAGATCATGAAGTGTTTGGGATTTGAGTTGAAATGCTATCATGAATCTTCAAAATTAAGCTATTGGCTTTTTGACTGGAATGGACAGACTTTAAACAGAAAGTTTGGAAAGAAGGAGGTGAAACAGGGAGGGAACTTGAATAACTTTCATGTTGTTCTTGGCTGATCTGGAATAACTGGAAATGTCTGCATGAAACCTTGAATGTTTTATAAATAATTAAAATGCTGGCACCGATATTTGGGTGCAAAAATACAATTGTTCAAGTAAGAATCCGACAGTTCAAGAACTCACTCAAACTGGTGATATCTAGACTTATTATGGGTCTCCATGTGTATTGTACAATACCGCTGTCTAATTAATACACCTACTATAGAGTTGAAATGGCACCACATTGCACAGGTACTACATCCGATGCTGGGATCTGCAGGTTTGTGATCAGATGATCAGAACATAATCAAGTGGGATGATTATCCAATTGACGAATGTACATCAAAAAGCCTTGGATAGTGGTAGTATCCTGGAATGTACCAACTCCAATTCGTTAAATTCACCCCATGGTTGACAACAATTGTAACCACACTATATATTTGTGGCTCGTGTTTCTGGAGACTCTTGTGGCTCTTCTTGAACCTCGTTATATTCAACAAATCTTGTTGGTGGTATCACAATGGTAGATCTTATGTATGCTTGAGATGTTCGATGGCTTTGGGCAGTCCTGAAATCAGATCATGTGTCACTTCTTGTGCTAGTTTAACCATTGCCTTTGAGGTATGCATGGGGATCAGCTCAGAAATCAGATCCTGGATCAGCTCTGGAGTACCCATTTGAATACCAAGGTCTGTCTCATGCTCCATTAACCTTTCTGATTGTAATACGTCTACACTTAACCTCTCCACGCCCTCCTCATCTCTGTCATAACATGCAATCGAAGTCAACCATGCATTGATATGTTCTGAACGAGGTATCAGTACCTGAAAATTCACCAACAAGTTGCGCTTGGGTTTCACAACAGATGTTCTACCAAGTCTTCTACCTCTCTGGGGCACGTCCAAACCCAACTCCTTCTTCGTCTTCAACAAGGCAGGCGTATCACTTAAACATCTCTGTCGTACCAGCTCCAAGTATTCAACGTATTCATAAAGATCCTGCTCCATTTGCTGAGCGATTGAAATTCAGGGCATGCTGCAGTATTTATTATATCCCTCGTTTAACTCTTTCAAGAGTGAGGTGACATCCTAACCAACCACAGCTTGGTGAGCAAGTTGGTTCTGGAAAGGGAAGTTTATACAGGCCATCGTACATTCAAAGGCCCATACCGCAATATTAAAATGCTCGTTTTGTTGGATTCGACTTCCTAACTTAGAAGGTTGAGGCAGAGTTGCGGACTTGTATCTGCTCCTATGGAAAGACATATGCTGCCATTAGTTGGTGAGGTTCCGTGACTGGGCTGATGCTTACAAGTGGTGCAGTTGCCCATAGCTTTACTGGTGTGGCTGCAAGAGCGAAACTTGTGCCATTTGTTAGTGAGTGAATATTCGAGTGGAATTGGGGTGGTAAGCGAAAGGTTAATGAATGAGTAATGGAGAGGTTTAAGAGTATATGTGTACATAAGTATGTATGTAATGGCTTGGAAGTATTCTTATGGCCTGAGCAGTCAGTTTATTTCTTGTAGACCTTGGGTTTACGCGATCTAGAACATATTTAATATTGTTAGAAGCTTCGTAGTGCATACAAGTTCTCTATTCCGTTGATACTTCATAGTAGATACTGGAGTTCAAGGAGCTATTCAAGTTTAATGAAAGTCAAAGTTCATTCATATTGGCGATGCGTAGTTCATGTAGATGGTAAGGTGTACTTCTTGATGCACTGGCCAAGCGGTTTACAAAGGTTTACATTTTTCTTAGATTTAGGTGAATGTTTAGAGAGAAAAGTAGTTGACTGA
The DNA here is from genome assembly GCA_030565385.1 of Kodamaea neixiangensis. NCBI lineage: Eukaryota > Fungi > Ascomycota > Pichiomycetes > Serinales > Debaryomycetaceae > Kodamaea > Kodamaea neixiangensis. The sequence goes on along the minus strand of JAJMBT010000011.1, from coordinate 72,654 downwards.
GATTCATTCAACCCATTGATTCAAGCTATTGGCCGTACCAAGAGTTTACCCCCGAGTGGTTTACGATTAAATGACAATACCAAAGTGCTTGAGAACTAGTTAAATTTTACTTATGTACTTCTTAAGAGTATTTACAAATGAGAAGATCACACTAGCTAGCAACGGGTTTCATATTATGCAAGTAGTGTACGTCTGGTGAATATATGAGAACATGAAAGTTAACAGTTAATTTTACTTATACATGTCTGATGAATGCATACTAGTGATATGAAAGAAAACTACCTAACAACAGATTAAATTTGTTTAGTACGCATGGAAGACGTTTCACATTTTGTAGTAAATAAGTAGCTATCTAGCAAATACAACCAACCCATCACAGAATAAAGTTATAGCATTAGGTAACATGATACAAGCAGTCTACTACCACCTCCATAGATAAGACCTACCAAAACCCAACTACATCTTCACCGTCTCCATATCTCCTCTCACGTTCCATTCACTTCTTTTTGCAGCCAAATTTTGCATCCAACCCGTTTTGAAACACCCACATTTGAGAATATAAATACACATGAGTCCCCAAATATTAGCCACCTCCATTCAAGTATGGGAGCAGCAAAGCATATGATAGATATATCCGCCGAAGACGGCTTGGAGGTCCAGGTTAGCATTAAGAGAGACGCCAACGGGGTCAACAAATTCCGTGTTGGTTTGGATATTGTTGATCATAAGGAAAGTTGGTTCAAAGAAGAAATCAAAGAGCCAGGGGTTCACAAGACTTCTACAAAGTCAATTGATATCACTGCTAACACTTCAGAAGTTTTCTCTGACCAGCCCCAAGCCCCTCACACGCACCTCCATTCTGTTGAGCAACCTCCCCCTGTCCAGGCTTCCCTACCAATAGTTTATCCAACTGCGTACCAAAATTTTCCCAAGGTCCACTCAAACTACTCCAATGCCCATCCTAATGGCTATCCGATTGTTGTTCCAATTCGCTATCACCCAAATGGACATCCCAACATAGCATACAGTCCAATACATTACACTATTCAGAATGGAATCCAGCCAGAGCAGATGCAGGCATCTGCTAACAAAGCAGCATTCCCTCAGAACCAAGGCATGTATGGAATACAGCTAACACCCAGATCACCAAACATCCCAATCGAGCAACCAGCCGGATCAATGACACAACCTACGTTATCAGCACAACCAAGCACTCTTAGTACCACCAAGCAAACCCCTGGTATTTCGCAACCAACTCTAAACGGCGATGTTGCAAAAAATACTGTATCTCCTTCAGCACGCACTGCGGTCAGTACTGCCGGTAGCGACACTGAACCATTGTCAAGAATAAACTTGAAACGGCCGCGCACTTCAAGACACAACATGCATGGGACTCTAGGCAAAGTTCCTTCCGGACCTGCAAACATGCAAGATGAGCATCTTTACACTATCCAGTACAATCCTACCGAAGCTGTCAAGTCACTTTTCAGCAAGACACCACCCAGCCAAACTGGTGAAAAGGTCACTTGGGCTACACAACCAAGGTCTACCACTTCTAACGGCCAACCCCAGACAGCCACGCCAAATGGCCAACCCCAGATAGAACATACGTCATATCTTCAACCTCAAAGTATCCCCGTCCTACAACCGCTCCAACAACCACTACAAACTCACGAAAACACAGCTCAACAAGTGCATCAACCCCCAACTCCCCAACTTCTCCCACCATCATCCGCATACCCCGGCTTGGCCCAAAACCAAGCTGGGTTTTCACACCCTCACCAAAAAGATCTGGGCGATGGACCCTTGACGAGCGAAATCAACTTCGAGCAAACGCATTTCTTACATGCACAGCGACCAAGTAAAATCTACTGCCTGATCTGTAACACCATGTTTTCGCTGTCGATGGAGTTGGCACATCACTTGACAAACTACAACTGTAAACCAAAAGACGTCTTGTGTCAGCAGTGCAAGATTGCATTCAAGCTGGTTGCCCAGCATGATTTTCACAGTGCCATCGGTGCATGCCTTACACCCTCGGGTGGAAAACGGCTCGGAGATTTCACTTGATTCAATAAAAAGAACTACAATGTGGAGCGATCCAAAAAATGAGTCGATGCCGATTACGATACGCTTTCAAACAGCGGCGTACCTTTTTGTGCGAAGGGGAAGATCACAAAGAATACACGACTCGTTTTGCTCGACGGTATCAATTGCACATCTCTCGTACTCAAGGGATTGCTGGTCCAGGGAGGAAACGCGAGGTGAGATTAACAAGAAATCCGCGCCCTCATTCTTGGAACACCCACAGAGCCAGAGGTGCGAAATGAGTTTTGTGAAGCTCGAGAAATAGCACAGACGTGGGGCCTATCGAACCTAGTCAAAGATTTTCCCAAACAGGGTTGGAGGATCAAGCTAAGCCTAACCCTGACCACCCACCTCCTTGTCAGCTTGGCTTGTTTCATGACTTAAGGGAAAAGACGGGTAGACCAGACCAGACGAGACGTAGAAGCTTGAACAGCACTTCTCCGCAATCAGGTGGTGATCTCTGGTGGTGCCTGCCGGATGTATCTGGTGAGTGGCCCGACTCTGAACATCAACTGATGATCGTGTCACAAACTTGTGATGCATTTTTCGACGACACGAAAAAGAAAGGAGGGGAGCGCGCTACCACAAGATTCTGTGATTGCTATTCTTTGAACGACAACGAGTCTGCCATTGCTGTTCGTAATTGGCATGAAGTAGAGGTGTGGGAACCGTAGGCAAGGAAATTCTCTCGCCCATCTTCCATGTGAGACTCTTTTCTTGTCGCTGCCATGCTCTTGGGTTTTGCGTGCATAGGGTGACGTTCCTATTGTGGAGCGTGTTGCAGCTGAATTATGAAGTGGTTTTACCTTCGTGGGGGAAGCCCGGTTCTGTCGAGCTAAGGATGGGGTATGCGGAGTGCCTCCATGGGGATACCTCTCGAAATGCGGGAATTAGGACTATTTTGTGAAGGAGTGCCGTGAGATGACGAACAAGAGTAGAATGACGGTATGGTGTTTTAATTCGAAGCCCTCACACAAATGCATGTTTGTGCTGACCGGAAAAATTTTCCTCCGAGCGTTCACTTGACGTTTCATCAGCCAGCAAAGGGTTGGGGTGCAGTTGCTCTTGCTAGAGCTACCCTTTACACAGTTTAAAGGTCTATAGCATAACGGAAATATACTGGGATGGTGCATGCTCGATATCGGAAAGAAGCAGACAGTTCCAGCTGGTTTTCGAGCAAGTACAGAAACTGCAATTCTCCGGAACAATTGAAAACAATTAATCCGGACACAAGCGCAACCAAATTTCTTTTCCTCCACAGGTGTCCCCAACCTGCCCACTCGAAACTCCACGAAATGCTATAAATATGGGGATTCCCACCCCAATATCCATTTCTCTCACCAGTATTCAACAAAACATAATGTCTAACCTTAATTCAGGTGAACAAACTCCAGTCGAGTCTGCTTCCATTGCTTCCAAAGCCGAAAAAGAGTTCCCAGTGGATTCTGCTTCCAATGACAACCTTGCTACAACCGAAAGCAAAAGTCAATACTTTTTGATTTCCTTCTTTTGTTTGTTAGTTGCCTTTGGTGGTTTCGTTTTCGGTTTCGATACTGGTACCATTTCTGGTTTCGTTAACATGCCAGATTTCTTGGAGAGATTTGGTCAAGTGCATGCCGATGGTACCCACTATTTGTCCAACGTAAGGACTGGTGTTTTGGTTTCGATCTTCAACATTGGCTGTGCCGTTGGTGGTATTGTCTTGTCCAAGTCTGGTGACATGTACGGTAGAAGAGTCGGTATCATGTTTGCCATGGCCATTTACGTTGTCGGTGTTATCGTCCAAATTTCAAGTTCCACCCACTGGTACCAGATCTGTATTGGCCGTGCCATCACAGGCTTGGCTGTCGGTACCGTCACTGTCTTGTGTCCTTTGTTTATTGGTGAAACCGCCCCAAAGACCTTGAGAGGTACCTTGGTGTGCTGCTTCCAGTTGTGTATCACTGCTGGTATTTTCATTGGCTACTGTGTCACCTACGGTACCAAGAAGTTGTCTGGTTCCAGACAATGGAGAATCCCCATGGGTCTCTGTTTCCTCTGGGCCATCTTTTTGACTGTCGGTATGTTGTCTATGCCTGAGTCTCCAAGATACTTGGTTGAAAAGAAGAAGATTGAAGACGCCAAGAGATCTGTTGCCAGATCCAACAAGGTTAACGTCGAAGACCCATCTGTTTACAACGAGATTCAATTAATTCAAGCTGGTATTGACAGAGAAGCTCTTGCTGGTTCCGCCTCATGGTCGCAATTGGTTACCGGTAAGCCTGCCATCTTGAGAAGAGTTATCATGGGTATCATGTTGCAATCCTTGCAACAATTGACTGGTTGCAACTACTTTTTCTACTATGGTACCACTATTTTCCAGGCTGTCGGTTTGAAGGACTCGTTCCAGACCTCGATTATTTTGGGTGTTGTCAACTTCGCTTCCACCTTCGTCGGTATTTTTGCCATTGAGAGAATGGGTAGAAGAATGTGTCTTCTTGTCGGTTCCGCCTTCATGTTTGTCTGTTTCATCATCTACTCCGTTCTTGGTTCAGTTGCTTTGTACAAGGATGGTAAGTACGATAACAACGACACCAACAAGCCAGTTGGTAACGCCATGATCTTTATCACCTGTTTGTACATTTTCGGTTTCGCCTCTACCTGGGCTGGTGGTGTTTACACCATTGTCTCCGAGTCGTACCCATTGAGAATCAGATCTAAGGCCATGGCCATTGCCACTGCTGCCAACTGGTTGTGGGGTTTCCTTATCTCCTTCTTCACTCCATTCATCACCAGTGCCATTCACTTCTACTACGGTTTTGTCTTCAGTGGATGTCTTTTGTTCTCTTTCTTCTACGTCTACTTCTTTGTTAACGAAACCAAGGGTTTGAGTTTGGAAGAAGTTGATGAGTTGTACGCTCAAAAGATCTTGCCATGGAAGTCTACCAACTGGGTCCCACCTTCTACAGAGCAAATGGCCACCACCACCGGTTTTGCTGCTGAGCACAAGCCAACCAATGAGGAAGTTTAATCTTCTCAATGATTGTTACGTTTAATGTCAAATTTTTATCTTGTGTAATAGAAAATACATATGCATTGTTTATAATCAGATTGTAGCTTATAGCGTAAGCATTGCAGCCTTTCTTCACTTGTTTACAAATATCTGCGTTATTAAACAATAGCTTATTTATTCCTCCATATTCCTACAATTAACCTATAAAATAAATAATTTCCTATCTATGACCAAACCTGCAACTGCTCGAAGTAGTCGACCCTCTTCTCACCATCTATTTGTTGAACTACCTCGTGGCGTAGCTCGTCAACCATGATTGGATTCCCACAGGTTACAAAACATGTACTTCCTGTGGACTCTTCAACAGAGTCGTGAACCAATGCGCTCATCCTCGGCCTGCCATATCTATATTCAATGTGAGGGTATTCGGTGGTGGTGAATGTTCCGTATGAATTCGAAATGGCTCTTGACATGTATATGATACAATTGATTTTAGTTCCCTTGAGTGATTGCAATTCTTCGTGGAACCATTCCACAGAACTCTGATCTCTAACAATCCAGATTAATGTGATTTTTTGCTTTTCTCTGTTTCCAAGCAAATCAATTGCTTCAGCGTAGATACCTGGCATACCGTTTCCACCTGCAACGAATACAGCATGGTCAAATTTACTAGCCATGGTCTTTTCGCCATACGAACCTTCAACTGCAACCTTCAAACTAATGGACTTCTCTGGTGTGTCAAGTAACTGCTTATACAACCTGTATGTGACACCCTCCTTTACCTTGATGAACAAATGGATTTCATCTCCAACAACAGTGTAGGTAAACGGATGAGATTGCCAGAAACAATCCCACAACAAAAAGTGAATAAACGAATGTCCTCCAGGAACAATCGAACTCCAACCCACAGGCTTCTTAATGCTAATCTTCAACGTCTGATCCAACGGGAAAAGTTGCACTTTTGAAGTTTGCACCCCAAAAGAAACTAGCCTTGCAATCCTGACAATACGATCAAAAGCCCAAACTGCCATGGAAATGTAATAAAACCAAGTGCAGTAAAAGTCAATGACATGGACCCATGCTCCAATCACAAACACGAGTGCTAGTAAAATGTGGAGGATCAAGAAAGTTTCGTAGTTTCTACGACGGAGTACTAGCAATCCCTGCACCATGATTGCGCCACCAGCATGGAACGCAATTATCCCAGCTATCAAGTACCGTTCATAAATCCTACCATTTTCACGTAAGAGCAACAGATACAACCAAGTGTGAATTAAGACCAAGACAAATATTCCACGCGAAAGCCACCTGTGGAACATTATGAATGTGGAATAGTCCCATCTTGTAACCCACTGAAGGAAGTTGTTTCTTCCTCCAAATAAGATTAACAATGGTAATGTTGCACTGGTGAGATAACTAGTACGGACCGCATGGTAGTTCCATGCGGCTCTTTGCTTCAGGCCAAACAACGCGTCGTTATCAACATACTCAATATTGCACGTACATAAAATCACGGTGGTGATAACATAGCCCACAAGTACTGTCAGCTCTAATCTCGTAGGACTCAAAAAGTCCAACACAATCGCAAATGAACGGTGGTTCGTCTTGAATTTGCCAAAGGTAGCAGGAAGAGTCAAATGTTTTCGAATCCATCTGACTGGTTTCCAGTTGGGAAGAAACAAGTACCTGCTCCAGTTGACAAGTGCAAAGAATGCAAAAATAATTCCCCAGTAAAGAGCCAAGTACCCACCGTACCGGATAGATTTGTTGTAGTTCCCAAGATATTGGTCGTATGACTTCTGGTATATAATAAGCGAGGTGTCATTAAGGTGTAACACCTCACTGTCATCGTTTATCGCGTTTGCAAGATAATTCTGATGTGCTTCTTCAAAGTAGTCTCTTGAGATGGATGTATTGTAGGCAGTCAGACACATTTCACGAAACAGGTCAATTTCCTCGGGAAATGTTAGACTATAGCAGTGACTGATAGTACTGAGGTCGTCAAAATCAGTACAATAGTTGGTGGACCCATTACTCAAGTACTCGATCTGATAGTTGCAGCACAAGAAAGCGATACTTGATCTTTCGAACCTTGCAAAAGGAGCACCTTCGCTGGCGATCCTAGGTGTTAGATTGACGAGCAACAACACCAAAAGTACCACAGAGGTCCATTTCGCGATCCAGGTCCGGATCACACTCCGAGAACCTCCCGCTTTCTCGCTTGATCTCGAGCTCCAATGCTTGAATGCAAATGTAGAACACAACAGCACAACTAGTACTGCGGTGATATAATTCATGACGCGAATGACTTACTAGACCACGTCTGCACTCTCTCCCAGCTCCCGGTCGTGGGTTTTCAATACGAATGGTTTCTATTTATCTAGGGTGACTGTGTCTCCTGTTAATCTTTGGCTGTGGATATGCGAGATCGGGTTAAGATGTGGTCACGTGAGAGCACTCTATTGGGTTTCTTGTGATCCTCCGATGAGCGATGGGCCAGAAGAGCAAAAAAGGTCCAGAACATTGCTTATTAAATGACGTAGAGCGTATAAATAAGGGAGAAGGTCAACATTTTATTGTAGCAGTTAACCATGTCTATGCAAAGCAGTCTTTTGAAGACCGAGTACGTTCCACTCAGAGAGATACGCCGCCCGATACCTCCGGTATTAGACCATCAAAAAATCGATGCAATGGTGTCAACCTTAAATGGAGTACCTATGGCCCTGGCCACATGCAGTTTGGAAAATATCACGTCGGGTGAGTTGCCTCCAGTTGATGTCTTCAAGGTGAGGGAACAGGGTAGGACGTTTTATTTTGCATTTGGGGGGTGTCACAGGTTCCAAGCATATGATGTTCAGCAGAGCAAATCAGAAACAGATACCATGGTCAAGTGTAAGATCTTGCCTGCTACTCGCAGTACATTGAAGGTCTACTTGGGAAGTTCTGTGGACGAAATGTTCAAGTAACCCTGTGGATAAACCTAACTCCGTGGACTACGGTTCCCATCACAAAAGCCTTCTGTAGCAAGTATACATACACTTTGAATAAAATTAATATTACTAATTTCATACATCAACAGCAGCTTGAGCCCCCTTGCCCCATTGCTCTTCTTAAGGTGGATCATAAATCTAACCTTGATATTATCATCTTACATTTAACATACACTAACATGGCTTTACTGTCAAGAACTTCTTTGACATAAAGAGTTGGTCCTCATTTGCAGCCAATCTGCACATAATTAAGCCCAAACTTGCAAGTCTTCAAAAAAGTCTACTCGCTTGCCGCAATCAGCGTTGTTAGCCACCTCTTTCCTGACTTCATCCACCATGACTGGATGCCCGCATGTAACGAAAGCCACAGAATCCCCTGTGGATTCTTTTACGTCAGCAGCAATGATCTTACTGAGATCTGGTCTGCCATGAAGAAACAATACATGATTGAACTTCTGTCTCAAGAAGGAAATCACCTGCTCGGTGTCAGACTTAACGCCTGACTTTTCATCAATCTCTATTTCTTGTTTGTTAACCGAATTGTTTGCCAGCGAATTGTCGCTTGAACCAAGATCATTGAACTCCAGGACTTCAGTAATCTGACCAGAAACTGGAGTATCTGGTCTGGTAACGTAAACTTCTGTTTGAATACGAGTGTCTTTCAAGAGCATCAACTCTTCGGAAAACCAATTCAAAGTGTTGTAATCTCTGATCACCCACACCAACTTGACTGCCAGAGTCATGTCAACCCTTTTACCCAAGTCGTATGCTTCTGAAAAGACACTTGGAATACCATTTCCACCGGCTATGAAAACAGCACTATGATAATGCTTGATGTTACAAGTCTCCAAGCCACCTCCATATGGCCCTTCAATGCTCACCTTCAAAGGCATACTTCTGCTAGGAAACTTGACCAATTCTTTATGCAACTTCTTGGTGATGCCTCCCTTAACTTTGATGTAAAATCTGACTTGCCCTGGTAGTTGCAAATACGAGAATGGGTGTGATTGAAAGAACTTCAGCTTCTTCAAGAAGTAAACATATGCAAAACCTCCCTTTACCGGCTTCCACCAGGGAGGAATTGGAACAATCAATTTCATTGTATCGCCATTGAACAATTGAATATCAACGCTTGGGAATCCAAAGATGAAGAGCCTGAAAAGCCTGGCCACTCTATCAAATGCCCAAATCGCAGTGGCCAAGTAAATAAACCAAACATATCCCAAGTCATCAACATGCTTCCAGGCACCCACGACAAATACTGCTGCTAAAAGAATATGAAGCACCAAAAATACTTCATACCATTTGCGTCTCAAGAACATGAAGGAATGGGCGAAAAGAAGACCTCCAGCAGTGGTGCCAAGAATTCCGAAGATTAAGTACTGCCTCTTGACTGCCTGGGTGTACCTGCTTCCGTAATTAACTGAATAGCAGATCGAGTGCATAACAATCATGACAATAAACATTCTGGAGATCCACTTGTGGATCGTGATGAAGGATGCAAAATTCACGCCTGTCAACCATTGCAAAAAGTTGTTGCGACCAGCAAATAAAATAAGCATTGGAATGTTCACCGTCCCAACAATTCCTGTTCTAACAGCAATGTACCTGATCAATGCCCTCCTTTTCGTGTTGAAAATTGGGTCTCCTTCGACATAGTTGATTCTAGCTCCAATAAAGGCAATGCTTATGACTAGAAATCCCACCAAACTGATAGTCTCCACGCGAGATGGCATTAAAATCTGAAAAACTTTTCCAAGAGGTCCTTTTGTTCTTAGAGGCTCTTGCTTGCCTTTAGAGAATGTAGCAGGAAGAAGAACATACTTTTTGAGTTTGTCCATCCAACCAAAACCTTTGCTTCTAACAAAGACCAGTGGAAACAAATACTTGGACCAATTTCCAATCGCCAAAAGAATCAATACCGCAATCCAGTACCCAACAATCCCAACACTAAAGTAGAGGGACCTATTGTAATTCCCCAAGTGATTTTCATATGCCGTATGGTAGAGCTTAGTTGTGTCTTTTTCCAAAATTATAGGCTTGGTTATAATACCACTTATATTATACTTGGAAGCTTCAGCATATGGTACCGCATTCAGATGATATAAGGCAGTAGCATTCGAGAGTTGTTTCTTGGTGATGTTCACCTTATAATCTGCACAGTACTCGACGTACCCGTGAAGAGATTCTGAATTGTTTGCATGCAACACTTCAAAACATCCAAGCATGGTAGCCATAGCATTCTGATTCTTGCAAAGACATGAATACTTTGCCAGATTGCCACCTCCCTTCTCCAACTTGCAGAACGGTAAAGTGTTTACAACTTGGGTCCGGCATGAGTACATGCTAATTTTGTATTCGGGATAGCCTTCATATTTTTCACCTCCAGCTTGGACAGCCACGATGAACAAGCCAAACCAAAGTATCAACTTCATACTTGCTACTAAGTGAAAACCTAGGAATTTTGCAGCTATTTAAATATTAAAGAGAATGCCAATTAATTTGCTAAAGGAGGATTAATGAAAACGCTGGAGTAGTCATTGGCTGCAACTCGGAACGTGCAACACAACTAAAAAATTGACTATGCAATTTCCAGGTATTACCGTTTATTAGATGAAGTGTTTTTGACTCTACGGCACGAGTTATCCATGTGAAATGGCTTTCAAACGGTTAGGGTGCAAAATGTGCATTTTGCTACTGCTTTGTCCCTCTCGGGTCCCTCTAAAAATAAAATATGCAGGTGAATACACACTTCAGTTCACAAGTGAGGTTGAGTCCAGCCAATAGAAACAATGAGAGTCATTGGTTCTAGCTGAAGTGACTACTGAGAGTGATCTGCTACAGCTTTACGAGCTTAACTAGGCTTGAGCAATATTTTATGGGTGGTGCCTTGTGGTATCTGTGATGTTTATTTTTAATGTCTGCATTATCTTTTCCATCTAATCTGATGCATATTTGTTAGGAGAAGTACTGCCTGACTTAATTGCGTCAACTAGTGGATGCGAAGTTCCTTGGCAGGATACAAAGGCTCTTAATAGCCCACAGCCTTAACCCTTTCCAACACAAGCGTAACGCATCTCTTGAAATTCGATGATGTCAGTAGACCTTTAATTGTGTTACCTCAAAATTTTCCTGTCATTGGCTAAATTATAAGGGTCCACACTTCAACATGTATTGAATACCAGGGGGCGGGTGCTCTTGTTTGTGCTTGATTTTTTAGACACCCTACGGCTGAAATGACTTTGAAAGAATATTACAATGGTTACAATGCAGAAGGACAAGAAAAGTTATAGCGAATCATGTAGGGTTGTTGTTTACTTAAGCCGATATAGTCGAGGTGCTTGAGAAATTGTTGAGCAATGTGCGGTAACGGTCCACGGCTAATTTACAGTGAGGCGTTCCACCTCCATTTGAACGACAATACTTATACGTTTTACGTTTTATTGACTAAAAAGTCTTTTCAATGTTCATCCAATTAACTGGGTTTCCGAATTCACCGAATCAATACTACTTCTTGGTTCCGACTGCTGTCTCTTGGCAATTCTTCGGTGTTGCCAGCTCAAAGGAATCCAGGGCAAGTGACCGTTTTTCTCTTCGTACATCAACAGGTAGAAGGCTGCGATTACAACAGCCCAATAAGCATTGTAGCTGATAACACTTCCGTAGGTGGCTGAGTTGGTCCACCCAAGGACGGCCGTGAAGAGCATCCACATGGCACCGTCATCTTGCAATTCACCATTGCAGCAGTTTACATGCCAAACGCTCTGCTTGATGTCGTAACTTCCTGGTCCGTTGCCTGTTTCACTGACGTCAAAACCATCGCACTTGTTAATAAACTGCTGCAATTCCAATTGCCAAACTCCTTTTGAGAAGAGGCCAGCTGCTACCAAATACAAGAAGCATGACAGAACTATGAGGAACCACTGCAAAGAAAGCGTGTTTCCTGAACGGTACAACAATATGCCGATAGAACTTCCGATGATCATGGCTACCACGACAGAATTCACAATGGAAGCAATCAGAGTGTTTTCATTAATTCCAATTCCTCCAATGAAGACAATTGCCTCCATGCCTTCTCTGAGGGAGGTGACAAAAGGCAAAATGAACATGGCGTACTTGTCTGACCACGCTCCGAATTTGTCCTGCGCTTGCACTGCTTTGTTGAGGGAATCATTATGGGTAACAATTGCCGTGAGCTTTTGCTTCCACTTGGTTTGCAATTTGTTCACTCGTAATATCTTGATACCCATCACCGAGATGATAATACTGGCCACGATTGAGAAGACTCCCTCCCAATAATGTTCTGCCACTGCCCAAAGATCACTTCCAACAATATAGAAAACCCCTAATATAAAGGAGCCGATAATAAGGCACAATACAAGTCCCAACAACCCTCCTATCCAAACTTGCAATTGAAGATACCTCGATACCTTCTTTTCATCCAATCTCTCTTGCTCTGAGATTTCGGACGTGTCTGACTCTGCTTGGCCAATGCTACTGTAGCCATTTTTCTGTGTGGGGTCAACGAAACTCTTATGAATGAACGACAATAACACCGATATTATGATCGCCAGCTCCAAGGTCTCCCTTAAGACAATAAGAAAAACCTGGATCGAAAAGTAGTCTTCAAATTTGCTCATACGTAGAAAGAAAAGTGGACCTAATGCCAATTTCAAGCTGTTCGTCTTACATATCCCAAACGGATCAGTGATCTCAGATGGAATAGATTACTTGGGCACAGGTTGTGCGAGCAACAAAAAAAGTACAAAAGCTTGTGCGATATCGGATATGGGTGTTCTTATGCCACGCAGGTACGCGTGAGAGGCAATGGTGGATCTGGGCAACTGTTCACGGGGTTGTAATATAGAAGTGCTTTTTTACGCTCTCGAGCTTCTGGTTTTGCCGTACGGTTGATCTGCAAAGAAAATATGAATCAAAGAGAAAATGTAACGTCTTCTGATCATACAACAAATTGTTTTTTATGATGACTGTTTCGTCAAATCATCCGTCATGTAGTTGTTAACTTCGCACTCTGCTTTCTTTGCACCTTCCCTCATTGCTTCAAATCCACAGTTACTTCCTCATCGAGTAAAGTGCTTTACATTGGCCAGCTGACCTACAAATTCTAGTTCGCATTCTAATTATAGCTTTTGTCTATTACCTTTTATCCAACACTCTTTACCCAATGTTTTATCCTAGCCTATCCCCATAATCGCATACGTCATATGCTATTTTTTATGATCTCGTAAATGCTTGTCAAAATCAATCAGCCACAAAATCAATCCGCCTACACACAATCCTTAACCATTATTTACATACAACCCTATCTCATCCAGTGAGACGCTCAGACCAGAAAGCTAATGGTGTGTCCTTCTTCTGAGTTGACTACCGCTATATCCTTTCTCCCAAATATTATCTTAACGTGTCTGTCGCCAACCATGATTGAGTAGACGTTCCCGAGCTCTCCCACGGCACGTTGGCGGAAACGAACCTCGTTGGCTGCTAACAGGGGCACTCTGGCAGTGATTAAGTCCCAATGTGCTATAAGGTTTTCCACTGGAATGATATTGTTCTCAGCACCAAACCATATTTGTTGCTCCATGAGCTCTGTGTTTGCCTTTGGGCAAATTCTGTTGTTTGTCACATCAAGCTTCTGGAGTCTGGACCCAAACTTGAAGTCGTTGAAGACTTCAGATGTGATTCCACAGTTTATCAACTTCAATACACGAAGCTTCGAAGGGAACGTTATCGATCCTTTTGTTACTAAGATATTTGAAATTTGCAAGTCTGTGATGCTGGTATTGTCTTCTAATGTAGACATGACGGTTGGGAGTCTTCCCACATATTTGCCATTGCACATGATCAATGAGTTTAGGTTCTTTGGGAGCCAAAGCTCACTCTTTTCGAAGAAGTTGTTGCCACTGATTTCCAATTCTCGTACACTGACATTGCTCAAGTCTAAATCCGATAATGAGTTGCAGTCCAAGTTGAGATAAATGAGTTCCTTTGGAAGTGACAAGCTCTTCTGGCTCAATTTATTACCTTTCAAGTTTATGCGCTTCAATTTAGGAAGCAGTGATAAGTCGTTCGTTGGAAGTGATGCAAGCAGCATTCCAGACAATTCTAGTTTGGCCAAGCTCTTTGGGAGTTGCATGTGCTGGTGTGTGCTGTCTGTGTAGAAACCACACAAGTTTATTAGTTCCAACGACTTCAACGATTCCGGAAACTTGATTCCAGAATGGATCCTCATGTGGCAGTTGCGGTGGGGTTTGTAGACGCAGAACTTCTGGAGGTTGGGTGGAAGTGTCAAATAGAGGACGTTTGACGGATAATCAATTTCGTCTTCCATACCGTCATACTGTTCTAGTTCGGCAAAAATGTTGATCTGCTTGAGTGATGCTGGGTACTCGACATCGAAAACATGAGTGTTTTCAATACGGCAGAACTCTACCGTGAGCTTGTGTAGCAGAGTCAAGTACTTGACTTTCGACAAGTCGCATAGGGTTGAGTATTTCACTCTTAAAGTGGTCAACTTTGTAGGCAAGTGGAAATAGTTCCAGTCAATCTCATATGCGATAAAGCTGCGCAAATTGTCCAAGTATGAAATATCCAAAGACTTGGCATTGCCTCCAAAGTTCACGTTCGACACTTCAAGGTAAGATAAGCCCTGTGGAAGTGGTGCATCCATATGGAGGTTGTCGATGTGGAAAAGTGAGAGTCGTGTGAGGGACTGGGGAACCACACTTGCACAAAGTGTGGACACACAGTGCAACGACAACTCGTTCAACTCGAGTTCAAGCTGTTGCTTCACAACCACGTTGCTTGCCTTGAGCTTGGTGAGGTAGGGTGGGAACTCGAAGCTGGACAAGTCACTGTGCGAAGAGCGGCTCGACACGGTCAACCCGCTAATATTTTCATACAGTTTCAACAAGGCCAAGTCCTCGACACGCACGGGAAAGCCACAGTGGTCTATACTCTTGAATCGCAGTACGAGTTGTGGGTCGAGGGCCAAAAAGTGTTTCATTTCACGAAACTGGAGATGATCCGGTCTGAACATGCTCCGCATATTGTGCACGAATATAGGAAGAACATTCACATCCATAAAGCACTGCTCTTTGCAAGGTACTATACAACTGCCCTCTCCGTATAGCACAAGGCGCGAGTACATCCGGTTGAAGGCAAGCTCACCCACCAAGGGATCTGCTGCCAACAAGACCAAATCACAAGGCCCTAAGAATTCAAAAACTCGCTCGAGAATTTCATACGGGTACCTGTCCAAAAGACTAGTCATTCTCCCTCTCAGTCATACAACTAAGCTGCTCTATTCTAGTACGTCTCGACAAAAATCAAACGAGCATGCAACCCCTTCTACTCTTCTCACTGGATTTTTCCTTTAAATATAATCAGGCTTTAAGTCCGTCTTTGATTTTGAATTTGTAATGTTTGTACTGCTTATTAATTTGCGTGGCTTCCCTTTTACTAACCGAATAATCGGAGGAAGTGGCTTTGGAGAATAGGGATCAAGCCCGGAGTCGCTGGGTTGC
Source organism: Kodamaea neixiangensis (assembly GCA_030565385.1). Lineage (NCBI taxonomy): Eukaryota > Fungi > Ascomycota > Pichiomycetes > Serinales > Debaryomycetaceae > Kodamaea > Kodamaea neixiangensis. The sequence continues at coordinate 57,040 of JAJMBT010000011.1, read as the reverse complement.
AGAGCCTGGTACTTCACCTGGCTATTCCGTGTGCATTGTTGGCCAGAGACTGTGCTGGCTGCTACCTTCGTGGGGGGCCACCGCTATGGCTCTAGCCACAGATTACTAATTCGTAAAAATAAATTCCTATTGGTTTCGCAGCTTTGCTAAAATGGGTGGGGGTGAGCTGGTGGAGCAGAACCAGAGAGATACGAGAAGAACATAGGGTTGAGAGGGGATATTATCTGTCATGAGTAAGACCCTTATTAAGGAGGTACTTTATTATTTGTGCTTGTTTGGTGATCAAGACAGCACGTTAAAAGTCAACGGTTTCCGATGCCGGTTGCAGCCATTACAAAGCAGTTTGAAGTATTCAATTACAAAGCATTAATGTGCTGACATACAAATCGTGGAAACTATATGTTTTTCCAGCGCAAGCATATTCTTCATAACAAACTTCACTGGGTACTTCAGCATGTCCAACTTTCAGATCTATGCTACCAAGCATTTCCAATCATATACTTCTATTAGGCACCCTATACAAATACATTTCTACTCTTCAATACCTCTTTCTTTTACCACTTAACCCTAATAATTCATCCCAAGGCTCCTCTTATGCTTGACTCTCTCGTTCGCCATCTTTCTGTACTCGCTGTCCTTCTGGAATCCCTCATAGTCCAAAAACGAGTTGAAGCTCTCCTCCTCTTCTTTTCTCATTTCGTTGTCCACGTCGCTGAGGTCGCTTTCTGTTTCTGATCTGTGCAATTTAGTGTTCTTTATTCTGGGACCCCGTTTCTTCATAAAGATCCCAGCAGGTGCTCCCTGGTTGATGCGTCCGTGCGCAAGACCCAGCGATCCTGGCCGACTCGATGTTTCATTCCCCTGTGATGCTTCGCTCATGGGCACACTCGTGGGTCCTACAGCTAACCGGTTGTACGACCCTCCTGCTGGCCTGCTTGATCCTGCACTACCACCCAACGATTTAGGAGGATTGGCTCGCTCTGACCGCATCGAAGACGCACTCGAAACAGGCTCGTCAGAGTCAGTCAGATACCCAGGCCGTCTGGGAAGATTCGACAGCACTACCCTTCGCCTCCTATCGAAACGGTCTGGAAACCGCTCTTGTGTTTTAGAATAATCGTGCGAGACCCTCGACGTGAACTCTCCTCCTCCCGGAGGCGCTGCTGCTCGCAGCGTATATGCATTGCGAGACCCTCCCAGGCTGCCGGGCGCCATCTTGGCAGGCCCAGCAGGCCCAGCCCCGTTATCTCTCCGCTCTTTCATCCTCTTGAACCGCTCCTTGTCAATCTCGTGGCTCTCCTCAAACTTAGGCAACTGCTCCGGACGTAACGGCAACGGCGCCTGCTTGAAAAATGGGTACTCCATCGCATCCAATGCATTCAACCGCTTGAATGGGTCTAAAGTAAGCAACCCACTAAGCAACTCTATCCCATCGGGCGGAATTAGCCCACTGAATCTCTGCTCTAACGTACGTTTACACGTCAACCCAATGCTGAAATCAGACTTGTTGGGAAGCTGGGCAGCGTGGATCCAGTTGTTTGGGGGACCAACCAAGCTGAACACCAACTGTGCCTGATGCACATCGGACTTCCCAACTAAAATCGGCTTGTGAGTGAACAACTCCGCAAACACGCAGCCCACACCCCACAAGTCCACGGCAGTCGTATACTTGCGTTCTCCCAAAAGCAACTCCGGAGGACGGTACCACCTTGTCACCACCAAACCTGTGTATGACCGCTCACCACCACCCGGACCCTGTCCGAGCTTTGGAGGTGCACCGTGGTACAACCGTGCCAACCCAAAATCCGCGATCTTGAGCACCCCATCAAATCCAATCAAGATGTTGGCCGCCTTGATGTCACGGTGCAAGAAGTTGCGTTCGTGTATGTACTGTATTCCTTTCAAGAGCTGCACCATAAAACACTTGATCTGCGCCAACTCCAACTTCACACTTGGGTTTTCTAAAAGTCCAACCAAGTCCGAGCACATGTACGGTGACACCGTGTAGAAACATCCACGTTGTGTTACCAACTGACTGGCACTAGTCACCTTTGGATCTTCGTGGATCATCTCGGTGATCCGCAAGATATTCTCATGGTTAAGCTGCTTCAAAATCGTGATCTCGCGCATCGCTGTGATGGGAAACCCTTCTTTTGCCGAGTGGTTGATCAACTGCTTGATCGCAACCAACTTATCTGTGCGCCGGCACCGGGCCTTCTGGACCACTCCAAACGTTCCCTGTCCCAACTTCTCTATAATGTCAAAGTTCCGAAGCCTGCTCATATCAACGAACCGAGGTTTGTCTTGGCCCGCCTTATCGGTGGCCTCTGCCACCCTGGGCCGCTTCACAGCGCCGCTGGTCTCGTTTCTGTTGTTATCACTGCGCTTTCTATCTCTACTCTCATCGCTGGCAGCACTCAGCGAAGCACCTCTAAAGCTAACGTCCTTCGACTCAGCTACCCTGGACGAAACCTCCTCAGTGATTGCCTCGGTCTTCCCTTCATTGCCAGTCATTATCAAGGAAGGAAGAAGAGATGGTTTGAATTTGACTTTGAAGAACTCACTTTTTTTGGGGATGTGCGGTGCCAAAATTTCAGAGCACACGAGTGGCAGTAGCAAGCTGGTGTGTCTGGAAAACAGTTGTTTGATAACAGGTCCTGGGTTTGATTGCAGGTAATTAAAGGTGTCTGAGTAGATGTTTCGATAGTTTAGTTAGCTTCTTTTATCGGGCTTGAAAAGTTACATACGTTATAGCATACGAAAGGCTATCTTCTGCTATATCAACAGTAAATTCGATCACATCACATCTCAATGTTCCTCTATGCTCCATTGATCTCGTTCTTATCTTGTAAGACATAACTTATTCTCACTTACACCACCAGTAATCACTTCTGCTTTGCGTACACATTGACTCGTAACGTTCAGGAATTTTGCGCTACCAAAAGGCTGCAAATTCTATGCAAGCGAGATTAAGCAGATGACAGTTGAGGATTCAGCAGAGTATTCCATTGAACCGAACTGCGTGGTTCCAAGCAGTAATATTCTGTTCGCATTGAATGAGAACCATATGCGAAGAAACCCGGGATTCAGTGATTTCCTGACAGAAAGAACATACCATTGAACACCCAAAAATAAACCTCGACTATATTCCAAGAGATGACAGTTAAATAACAATTCACCTGTTCCAGGTAATAGTATCGACCAACGGATAAGTGCGTCTTGCAGAAAATGTATACAAATTCCACATAGTCTTGGTATCTTCGACTTTATGCTGGACATTTCACTTGATTCTTCTGCGACGACAGAAACTTGGCCGACACTCTACCAACTCCATTGGTAAATTCCGAGAAATTGAGATGAACCACCAAATTCAACCAACACTTCAAGTTTGCATATCTTGGCACTTCCTTCTATCAAATAAAAACCTCCTGTCTCACATTCTCACTTCTGAACTCTCCACTCTCCTTTTACTCACCTACTACTTCGTAATCAAAATGTAATAACTAAATACTATTAATAGAACTAAAATAATGCAACGTTCACTCATGCTCCTCAGCTTGTGCTTGGAGTAATCGTCATTTTGTACAACCAAAGTCTAAACATCCGTAAACTTGGACATTCTCTTTCTTGCCTTTGACAAGCGGATCGACTCCCTCACATTGAAACCCTCCTCCAAGAGCAATGTGGTCTCTTCCAACTCCAAACCTGCAGTCTCCGGCAATAAGAAGAGCACAAAGAAGAAGGAAACAAGACACAAGCCACCGAAGAACGAGAAGGTACCAGTTGGGGTGATATTTTCTAACATGGTCAAAAAGGTCGATGCAATCACGAGCGAGCCCGACCAGTTGGTTCCGGCTGCAAACATACCTCCGATAGATCTGACGTTCACGTCCGAGAACAACTCGACACCGGCCCATGCACTGTTACCGATACCAGTGGCGTATCCGGCCACGTAGAGCACCATGGACACAACGACAACAATACCCCAGCCTGAGATCTTACCGTCTCCGCCGCCCTTAACAGCTCCTGTGTCGAAGTTAATGTCGAGGTAGTGGAACGCAACCGCACACACGACCATGGCCACAGTCATGATAGGCATACACACAAGCAAGATCTTACGTCTGCCCACCTTGTCGATGATCAAAAGCGCAACACACGTAAACACGAAATTGGCAGCTGCAATGATGATCGAGACAGCTGTTGGGTTGTTGAAGCCGATAATCTGGAAGATGGTCGCACTAAAGTACATCAACGAGTTGAAACCGGTAAATTGCTGGATACCCTGCAACCCACACGCAAGAACAAGTGCTCTGAAGTTGGCTGGTTTACTGTGGATAAGTTTGATCGAGTTCCATGCCTGGTGCAACGGGTTGTTTCCTGGCACCACAGAGTTGGAGGCGATCATGTCATCGACGACAGCGTTGACGTATGCGTCCAGCGGGTTGACGTGTGTCTTGTGCAACACCTGCTTGGCCTTTTCAATCTCGCCATTCATGATGTAGAATCTGGGGGTGTCTGGCAAGAACCAGAAAAGCACAAACTGCACGACAGGAGGCACCATGCAGAGTCCCACGCTGACTCTCCATCCGTGCTTCACGTGCGTAAGCCCCCAGTTGATAAAGTATGCAACCAACTGGCCTCCGGTGATGAACAAGACGTTGGTGACAATGAGTCTACCTCTGTACTTGCTTGGGGCCAACTCACTCAACATTAATGGTGAGATCAACAGCGCAATGCCAACACCCCAACCGAGAATAAATCTTCCGACAATCATGGTCCACACGGTCTTGGAGGCCAACTGGATGATAGTGCCCACGACAAACACGACGTTGGAGCCCAAAAGCACGGTTTTTCTGCCAATCAAGTTGGCCAAGATGCCCCCCACAATCGCACCCAAAAGCGCACCAAGCGACGTGGCAGACGTGATGAACTCCTTCTCCCCAGAAGTAAGCAACTTGCCGCCTAAATCAGTACCCACATTCACCAACGCGGATGAAATGTAACCAGTGTCGTAACCAAACATGAACCCCGAGATCGACGCAACCAACGTCAACACAATCACCATACGTGACGGCCTCAGGGAAGGATCGGAATATACAAGCAGTTCATTCTCAGAGTTCTGGTTCGTCAAGCCACTAGACGACTCGTGTAACTCAGCTTCGTTCAACTCAGCCTGTGTCGCTGAATCTACCTTGCTCATAATGTATAGATGTAATTTTTTTGGAACAGGGAGAAAAGTTGCTGTTTTTATATGGCCCGCTTTTTTTGCTGGGAAAAAATTGCTTCCGGCCACAAGCCCTGGAAAGATTTAGTTGGGGGAAAGAGCGCGACCGTTCGCCGGAATGTGCCATAGTTTGTGTTATGCCACTCGGCGAAATACAAGGAAGGGCACACAATAAGAGTTTTCAGTGGTCTGGATGGAGAGGCTTGCACTGAGAGGCGTGGCCGTGCTGGTGGCCTTTCCGAGTTATGTTTGGGGAGGAGTGTATGGTGAATGGTAGACTTCGTAATGGGTGTGCCTAGAGAGGAGTTAAGAATGTGAGGAATGGATGAAAGTGGAGTTAAAGTGGAGAACTTTTCTTGACTGCTTGTGAGATCGGTGGGAGGTTTGAGAGTGACTGATAATGTTGATTCGCAGGTTGCATATTACTCGTCTTAGACTTGTTCTTGTCACACTGCTTTTGGTGTTCGCCAGGTTTTATGCGGGAGTGTATTTGTTGGTGACGAGTCTGCTTAAATTAGTAAGTGGGGGATACACGTAATCTGAGTATGATAGTGGAATATGATAGTGGTGATGATTGTAGGGATGGTTGTAATGGAGGTTGTAATGAAGGTCATGATAGTGGTGAGGTTGATAATGATAAAGGTGGTGAGCTTACCGGCTGAGCAAGTGGATTAGCTGTAGGTCTCATTGCACCCTATAAGTCTGAAGCACATCGGAGCAATCCGCCTGATTTTGTACTGGGATTCTGTCAATGGACGTGAAAAGAAATTCATGTCAAGCCCTTGATAGAGGAGAGGACAGCGGTGTTGTGTAAAGTGAGCATGAATATTAAGGTAGTGTTGTTAGGTGTTAGAAAGTTAATTATAGCCTTATCACTGATTGTATCTTGTCTGGAGTCGGTTGTGATGGTGTTGCTTGGCTTGTAGGTGTCATCGTTTCTGTGGACTCTTATTGTCTTCCACGTGATTGGTTGAAATGTATGATTCTTTAGCTGAGGTTGTGATGAATGGTATTATAATGGTGTACGTGAGAACAATATACACTCACAGTGCATACTGTATTTCCCTGTCTTCCCTCTTGCACGTACTGTCTTCAAGATTTGGAGTATTCTCTATAAGTCTACTATACTTGTAGCCCTGTGCACGTATTTCATACCATCACACGACATTAGCCATCTGTGCATGCTTGCAACCATATTACCGGCCGGTTTCACATCTGGAAACCAAACACTGAAGCTCACGTTGAAAAACTCAAAAGACGCTGATGTATAATCAAACTCGCACCCGTCTACAGAAAGCGTTCGAACACTCTCTGGAATGAAATCACGATAGGCTTGTATCAGACTTGCACCTTCTAGAATCTTGACAGTGTTATAATGAACTCGAGCTCTTGTAACTCATGAAGAAAAAAGCAGCTGACTGTGTTGGAGTGTGATGTGTTTCTTCAAAGACTTGAACAAGTGCGGGACATGCGTAGTAGAGTTTCTCCATTCCAGTCGGTTACTTTCTTCGATCTTCCTATTCCTTCGAGCTCGTAAATTGGCTGACCCTTAGAAAGCCTGTTTTCTCGTAAAAGTTTCTTCAATTTTAATCTCAGCTTATGAGTCAAATTCTAGGTTGCAATGTGGTTTAAACAAGTGGTATTATTCAGTCTTGATAGCTCAAATAATATGCCTTCAACCACTCATATTATTGATACTCATGTGCTATAACACTATTGATGAACTCAATTCAGATCAGCTGCTGTTTCTCGCATCCTATTGAATTCACTGTTTTTGCTACCACCCCTTAACGGATCCTGCCATTTACTTGCCAATACGTCACTTCTCGTATTCTCTTAACTGAAATCAATACCAGAAAAATAAACCCTCACCACCCAGAAGGTATCGTTCTATTCCCCACCAAATTCTTCCAACCACTTCCTTAAGCAGTTTTGTTTGGGTGCAAAATAATATGCAACCGAAATCCTACACCAAATTAGATGGCCATCTATTGAATATAAAAAAGAGAGATATCAGACAACTATAAAACTCAGTGTCCAGATTAAAACGATTGAATAACAAGTTACTTGCCACCAAGCAAACCAGAAAGACCCGAGCCACCCTTGGTGGTGGAGATCAGGTTGAAAAGAGACGAGGCAATGCCAGCAAGGCCTTGAATAAGTGGACTGAGGTCGAGGGATCCTCCAGCAGGAGCAGCAGCAGCATCAGGAGCAGCAACAGGAGCAGCAGAAGAAAAGTTGAGCATCAAGAAGATGAAAGCAAAGAGGAATTGAAAGTTCATATTGTAGTGGTAAGCGAGTGTTTGATGATGAGAGAGAAACAGATAATCCTGAAAAATCCTGGCCCATTTATAGTTGGTTTTTTGACAGCTTGACATGGTTTGTTCACGGAGAATCGTGGTGTCAGATGGTGGGGTGTATCTCAAGCATAGAGGCATCAAACAGAGAGAACCGCAAAACCGTTAAGCGACTGTCTCAAGGGAGTATGAACGAATCTTGGGGATCTCGATGGTCAAGCCGCATGTTCAACAGGGTTTTGGTCGGAAATCGAAGTGATTTAAGCGTGTTGATTCGAATATGGGGTCACCCGAAGCGCAGGTGGTTCAAAGTCAACTCAGCCAGATATCATTACTATGTGCCAAGGGATGATAAATGTAGCATAAGTCTCCAAGTCGCGTGATGAGCGTTACTGCCTTGAAAATAGTACTTGAGGCAACCAATTGGACAAGCTTTCACGATCTAGTCGGTGCAACCAAGTAGGTTGCATATTGAACATGAAACGCCAGGTAATCCTACTCCACCACTTCACTACAGATCACATATTTTAAAGTGCATACACACACATTGTCACTCCAATTACTATACACTTCAACAGACCAAAACACTCCACCAGTCTACACACACAAATAATGATGATGAATTATAAGGTCTATATACATTCACGACCAAACTTTACTCTTTTAATGCTTATTTCTTTGGTGGGTTGAACTTGAACTTTCTGTTCTTGATTGGTTGCCACTTGAACTTCTTGACCCAGACCGAAAGCAAGTAGAGGGACGACACGACGATCAAAGCCTTCAAACCCCACTTCTTTCTGTCATCGTGCTCTGGTTCAGCAGCCCAGTTCAAGAAGGTGGTGACGTCCTTGGCCATTTGCGAGGTGGTGGCTGGGGTGCCGTCTTCGTATTCCACCAAGCCGTCAAACAAAACTCTACCCATGGCAATGGACCCACCTGGGAAGTAAGGGTTATAGTTGGATCCTGGAGGCAAGACAACACCGGCTGGTGGTTCTTCTGGGTAGCCGGTCAAGAGCGAGAAGATGTAGTCGGCACCGCCGTGTCTGGCCTTGACGATAAGTGACAAGTCAGGTGGAAGAGCACCCTGGTTGGCTGCTCTGGCAGCCTCCTCGTTCTCGTATGGAGCCTGCAAGTAGTCGGCCAACTTACCTGGTCTCTTTCTTGGGTTACCCTCATCATCAGGCTCGTCGTCGTATTCTAACTCTTCAGCAAAGGCCTTGGCCTCGGAGGAAGTGTGGGAGACGGCAACCAAGTTTCTCCAGGCAATTCTGTCCAAGGAGTGGCACGCAGCACAGACCTCCTTGTACACTTGGTATCCTCTTCTGATCGAAGCATGGTCAAAAGTAGAGAACATACCATTGTGAGACCATCCATAGGCTGGAGGGTGGAGCCCGTGCTCAGCTGCAGTCATGGCATTGGCAGTCATCGAGTCCTGGTACAACATGAACGAAGCACCAACACCTACAGAGCCGGCAAAGAGCTTCTTCACCAATGGGCTAGCAAACTTGGCCGATTTATACATCTTTGTACTGTTGTTAATGGAATTTGAAAAGATTTGTTGATTAGGCCTTTTTTCTGCTTTTACTTGGAAGATTTTTGATTGGACCAAAATTTGTCCGGGTAACTTTGGGAGATTGGTGGCAGATGCTGTTTACTGGGTGGAGTGTGGAGTGAGGGTTAGGTGGGTGGGATGGGAGGATTGTGGAGTCTTATCGCTGAATGGGGCTACTAGAGCTGATTTAAATGGGCTGGCTATGTCTACTGCTGCATGTATGTCCTCTTGTCAAATGGGATGGCTGCAAAAAAAGATCACGTGAGAGAACTAATGATCTGATGGAAGAGTTGATGTGTTGAAGAAGTGGTTTGAAATTTGAGTTATTCGTGGGATGTTGGGAATAGGAAGATAGGGAAGTAGTGGTAGTAATTGCAACAGTGTTTCGTTTAGAGATTGACGTGTTTTGCGATTTTTCATTTTCTCACTATATAATTGGCTGCGAAAACGTAAAGAATTAGTATGGTAAATATTGCTGTAGTGGTTTACGTTGAGAAGGATCACGAGTGAACATCATACTCGTGAATGAAGTAAATTAAGTGATTTTTGAAGGTGTGCTTGTGACGGGATCATTTTGATTGGGTGTTCTGATTTGACTTCGACAAACTCTTGAGGTTTCTGATTGGATGGACCTGATTGGCTGCGTATGAAATTGTGAGGAATACAGGATGAGCTGACAATGAAAGGGAGAAGTGATAAGATGATGGATTATAGGAGAGAGGACAGCAGAGTGAATAGAAGAGCAGAGAAAAGAGTGGAGAGAAGTGGAGAGAAGATAGGGATAGTGGAGTGGGAGATAGGTGGAGGAAAATGAGTGAATCGGTACAAATCACTCGCTCCGCTCAATAACTAGCTCAAAAATCATATCCTAAAACTTTACATCTCCCAACTCCAACCATAACTCCACATTTCAATACAATCAGTACACGAACAATACCCACAAGGTACTAAGGTAAATCAAAATTTCCGTCTCCTTCTATTTTATCTCATCGATCTTCGCTTCGTAACCATCCGATTGAAACTCTTACAACCATCAATTAGAATTGAAGTCTCACGCCCGGTTAAAAATCAACTCTTTTAGTACTCATTAACACGTACACGAAAATATGAAAGCTCAAAGTACGCGTTCTAGGTACTTCAACTCCCCTAAGCTTCCAGAACAAAGAGATTTCTTCTATTGATCTGGGTCAAGCACATAATTAACACAACTCTTTGTTCTACTATTTAAAAACTACACTCCGTGCAACGAATACAATATGGTTCGTCGCACTTTCAACCCCTTAAAGAACAAAGCTTAAACTTTAGTCAACATCTTCACCACCAAGGGATGATTTCCGTGGTCCTAATCTAGGGAGGCCAGGTCTAATCAAGGTTATTTTATTGTAATTCTCAGGAACCACTGATCTAATTATTTTCAACCGTTACAATGGCGGACAGACGCGTAGGATGATGTTGTCGTCTATTTACCACAACACAGGTTTAACCGGAGGGGTTCTTGTTGTTTCTATTTGATATCTATTTGTTTCCTGTATAATAAAGGTGACTGGGAAGAAACCCTCTGTATGATTTCCTGATGGTATGAGGTTGAGGGATCACCACTTCTCCTCTGGGTTCTTCTTGTAATCCTCGTAGTCGTCCCACTTGAAAACAGACAACTCGGTCTCGTTTCTCACCCCCAAGTCCCACAAACTCTTTGACTCGTGGTCTACAGTAGGCGATGCCACGACCCACTCATCGTCGTTGTCGAAGTTGATCACCAAGTTCATCGACTTCGAACCATGCGCCATCGAATATATCTTTACCGTGTCGTATTGCACGTTTCTGTACGGTCTATACGCGCCCTGTGTCTGCACCGTCTGCTTAACCCTCTCGAGCAACTGCCCTGCCGAGGTCAGCTTCAAGTCGATGCCATTGATCACAATATTCTTGACGTTGCGGTACGGAAACGACTTCACCACGCGTATCGTCACAAGTGCGTCCGTCGCAGGGCGCACACTAGAGGTTAAGGGGTCCATATCCTTCGCAAGTGTCTCTCTACACTGGCTTTTATTCTCTTCTCCATACTTTTCTCAGTCACGCGCGCGCAAAGAACAAGGGCGTTCTGCAAAAGGGCGGTCGTGTGCTTGTCCATTTATTATACCGCCTTATTGTCTTTCAGACGCGATGCCTTACCATTTGTCTTCGTCAAAGTGCCTGTGTACCTATATTTGGCTGGGGATGTTTCCCGAGGAATCCTCGTTGATGCTCCCGGATGCCCTCCTACCCAATCCGTCCTCATCTAATGAGATACGTGCTGTATCTCTTCTCCCCATGTCCATTGTTCCCTTATTAATTACAGGTACAGCCATCACCTCATAATGCCATCATCGACTGCATATCTGTTCATCTCCACTCCTGTGCGTTTGAATTAGTGTCCACCGTTAGCCCAGCCAATGTGCTCGAGCGTGTCGCTGTGCACTTCAAAGTTCCAGATCTGGTCCCTACTCAACCATCGACACACCCACAAAAACGCGTGCATTCCTCCGTTCCCAAAGCACATCTTCATTAACCCAAAAACGACAAAACAAACGATCTTTGCACTTCGTGCTTCACTCGTGTTCTGCTTGTGTTTTGGTTTTTAGTCTTTTACATCCACGTCAAAGACAAAGCAACGATTACCGTGCATCATCCCAGAGGTAGTATGCAGAAGGTTCCCCAAAAGTTTATTCCTCCCAACTAATTAGGAGCGTACACAATAGTCCTGAAATGGCTTGACTCTCTGTGTTCGTATATATATATATTTACATACGCGAGTGCCCCAATTTTATCTGGCACTGGTAGTTTGTGAAGCGAAAGAAAGATGAACCCTGAGCCTTTATGGGTCCAATCCCAGGAAAACACCATGATCAAGTGGATCAACTCCAAGTTGGCCATTCAGAACAAAGAGGTGCCCCAGTTCAAGGTGTCTCAGATCGACTCGTTGACGGATTTGAAATCAGGCCTCGTCTTGATCAAGTTGGTCAACCAAATTGTGTTTGAGATCTTGGTCAACCAGCTGCACCCACTCAATAAACTGAGGTTATACTATTTGCATCCCACGTACACGGCACCCAACTTCAAGTTGCAGCAATTGGAGAACCTCAACGAATTCTTCCAGTTTGCACGTCTCATCTTGAACATAAACGTTCTGTTTATCAGTCTGGAAAACGTGCATGACGGAAACACCAAGCTCGTGTTGGGACTCGTATGGTCTCTCTTCTTGCTCAACAATGCGAGCGGAGTGGCCAGCTCGTATGTCGAATTGAAGAGTATCTTGCTCACATGGTTACGGCATTGCACAAGGGTAGACAGATTCGCATGGACAGAGAAGGAAGCATTAACCATCTTGACGCTGGTGCTTCGCCACTACGCACAAGACAACTTCAAAGGTGACAGCTTGCTGGACTTGTTGACACACGTTAGCGAGAAGTACGACATACCGAACCTCATAGAAGCCGGCGACTTTGCAGACGAAAAGTGCGTGGTCACATACATTGTCGAATGGTACAAATGCTTTGCACTCGGGACCAACAAACCCGACCATAAATGCAATTCCGTCGTGGAACTCGTGGTCTCGACAGTCCGTCTCAAAAACAGATACGAAACCAACGCTTTACGTTTCATCAACAGAGTCAACAGATATGCATCAACACAAGAACCAAAGCTTTTAGCAGAGTTAACGGAAAACGACTACCCTGAACTAGCACAATACGCGGCAACCATCGAAGCAAATATGAAACAAATCAACATGGTCTACTACCCTACCATCAAACCACTCAACTTTGAGAACATAACCAACAAGTTAAAGAATGCCGTGCCGAACGCAAGCATTATCGAGGAACAAAGCCACCCGACCAACCATTCGACCCCTCAAGAGTTTGACCAGTTCATCAAAATATTGTCGCTGTACTCTGAGTTGAACCACTTTGAGTTACACAAATTGATAAAATCTCAACTTGTGACAACAGCCTTGCAGCCAGGAACCCTTGATGCGTTTGTCAAATTAATACCCAAGAGGACTACCTCTCCAATCGACCACGACTTCAAACTCACCAGCTCATCCTCACAATCAAGTTTGAGTGAATCCCTAAGCGAAAGCGATGACGACAAGCACTTTATTTTCGACGAAGTGCAGCTGAAGCTCGATTGCCAGCTCTCAGGAACCTTGGATAAAGTATACGATCTCAAGGAGTTTGTGGTTGGCTTACAGAAGGGGTTTCAGGTATGATAATGTAGCAATAGTGTAATAGGTGTTGACCGCCGGAGCCACAGAGTGGAGAATACAATAGATTTTAGTTAACTATTTGATACTATATGTACTAGGAATAATTAATATATAATGCATAAGGGTGTAAACTTGAAAATTATTGTATTGATATTCAACGATATATTATAAGCATTTCCTCCATAGTATGCCTAGTCCAGATCCACCAACCATATTAACCAACCAGCCCATACTAAACTCACGCTTTTATTAACTAATAACCTTGCTCATGCGGTCATCTACGTCCCCAGACATTAATTATAAATTACAATTACGTTTGAATCTTGAAGAAAGGGTGCGCCATTGCTTCCTTTGCGGTTGGTCTCAACTGGTGATCGTATGTCAACAACCTGTCGATCAAGTCGAGCACCTCCTTATTGACCAAACTTCTGTTCTCGCTGTTCACAAACGACTCCCATGGCTTTCTAGATTGTTCGACTAGTATGTCGTCGTATTCCGACGACAACTTGACCTTGTACTTTGCTGCGTATTTGAACAAGTTGTCTGTTCCCAAAACCTTCAGGATTTGCACCAACTGGTCATTGTTTGATTCACCCCTGAAGATGGGCTCCTTCTTGAAGATGATCGCAGCCAACATACAGCCCACGGACCACAAGTCCAACAGGTAGTCGTATTGCTGCAAGTTGATCAACAATTCAGGACCCTTGTGGTATCTACTGGCCACTCTGACGTTGTAGTCCATGCCCTTGTGGTAGAACTCGGCCAACCCCCAGTCGATCAATCTCAACTTCTTGTTCAACGGGTCGATCATGATATTCTGGGGTTTCACGTCTCTATGTATAATCCCCATCGAGTGGCTGTAGTCCAACGCAATCAACAACTGGGTGAAATAGTATTGGATGTCCGATAAGGTGAACTTGGGGTACAAGATGCGGAAATCAATGTTGTTCACCTTCTCGAAAATCAATGCTGGGATCTTGCTCTGCTCGTCCCGCACTATATCCAACAACTCTACAACGTTAGGCCCTCCTGTCAAGTTCTGCAAGATCTTCAACTCACGGTAAATCTTCTTCAACTTGACTGGCTTCAACACTTTTATAATGCACAGTTGGTCATTTAATATGTTCACACCTTGAAATACCTCAGAGTACTTTCCTCTACCGATCTTGCTTATGATCTCGTAGTTCTTGATTGATCCCCACTCGATGGTGTGGTTCTCGTAGTCCCAGTACTCTTTAGGGTTCTTCTCGTTGACATCCGCGTAAACCCGCGCTGTAGAGTACACACGTGTCGAAATCATCCTGTGCTGTTCTTAAATAATATGCCTTTCTCCTTGATACCTCTTCGTCTTCTTGGTTCGAACAATTACTGTTCCTGTGGATGTACGAAGGACGCGATGCGTTGCTGGCGATTTGCTCAAGCCCTTCCTTTTTGTATGGTGTTTTTTAGCCATCAGCGGGTCGTGCGCGCAACATAAATGGCCAGTCACAAATGGAAGTCCAGAAGAAGCGAATAGGTGGTGAGCTGTTGTGGTTGATTTGGCGAGTAGTAGGAGAGGTGGAATTGGTACGGATGGGTAAGGGGTTGGAGGTGTAGGGGTGGTTCTTCTGAAGCTGAAAGATTTTTGTGCCAAGGAAACGGTGGTTGGATCACATGTGAAGATCCAAGAGTTGGTTCTAGAGATTTTGGAGTTATCATTGGGGTGTTGTGTGACGTTGATAATAGGTCATTTCTCATAGGTGAATACGTTGTTTTTGGATAATGGAGCTTTCACCGGTTACAATCTGTTCAATTGTGACGCAAGGAATGCAGGTTTAGGCTGCAAAATTTCTGCCTGTGTGCATTAGAAATGGTCAGGACAACAGAAGGAGGAGCTCAATTAATGATAAGGAGTGCTGTGGTAAACTGAATGCTTTTGCATGATTTTCAAACCTCATTTCAGTAGTCCTCGCTGTCTTTTCAAAGAGGTAAAGTGGCATCTACTTACCCTTGATCCAATAACCAACTCTTCAAATGGTGAAAAGTCAATTAACAAATCTGAAAAACAGCACATTTCTTCTATCCCACTCTCTTTGAGATAATTGGAAATCACATTCCATCTTCGTCTACTTAATCTACACAGTTTTCATCTCGACAACCTAACCACTCTGAGCATCTTCTCCACCTTTTGATCTCAAATATCAGACAAAAAACATTCTGGATCACTACGACCACAGATGAAACTTGTATCAACACTCACACTACAAGATGGACAGGTACTGATACCGGACGTACAAATATGGAGCCTGCTACTGCAAGAACAGCCATTGAAAGATACAAACTTCAAACGCGTCTCTGACCACTTCGACTACAGACAAATCCCTTACTACCTTGTGCAAACATCTCCATCAACGGTGTTTTCATCCCTGGAAATCACCAACACATACTTCATCGACAATTTAGTGCGATATAGTGGAAACCAAGACACCAATGGGATTTTATTTGAAGATGGACCGAGATTCCTACTCTTTTACCTTGAGACGACTGAAATTAAGACGTTACTTATAGATTTCACACACGTTGCCAAGCTCCTACAAACCGTCGTAGATGATGGAGAGGTATCAGTGAGCACATTTGTGAATCCGAACTCCAAAGCAGAGGTATCTGACACCTCAGTCTTTGACCGGGTGCTAAACAACAAGAAGAAACCTAAGAAGGTAGAACCTAGCACAGTATCATTAGGCAAAAGAGCTCTTAGCAGTACCGAACAGATAAACCAGACAATCAACAAAGTCATATTGTCTGGACTCCGAATCCGTGGGTTGTCTGTTAACCTGAACCATTCAGTAAATGATAGACTCGCTATTAAAGAGATTTACCAGATGACTTATAAATCGACCCAGTTTGCACTCCGAAAGTTTAACTACAGTTTTGCTTCTAGGAACGATGAGGAATCTGTCAGTATTAACGACATACAGGATATTGTGGAAAGGTTGTTGGAGATTTATGTTGATGTTGACTCTGCTGGGTTGTAATGAGCAATGAGAGTTTATTTAATCCTCTGATGTGAAATGGAGTCTAATATATACAAGCTAAACAAACGCTCTCTAAAGGAAATCCTTCACTGAATAAACCTTGTTCTGACTGAAATCGTTGTGCTTTAAACTAGAAGCGTTTTCAGACTGTCTCTCCAAAGCCGATTTCTTGTTGGTCTTTGAATACGTGCGCTTGGTGTTCTTCATGTGATCCAAGAGCAAGCTGGTGTCCTCCAAAAGGTACCCTCTCTTTTCGGCATTCGAATAGTATTCGATATCTCTTCTGTGCGTTGGTCTTGCAGGCAAAGGCACGTAGCCCTTCTTCAAGAGAAAACGCTCCGCATTCACATGAGCTCTCAATGACAACTTAGTGAAGTACTTTGCGGAGAACTTCTTGTTGGCCGCTTCTATAGATTTTATAGCCAAGTCAGAAGCCTGCAGTGCTTCAATGTCCAATGGCACTTTGTACGAGTTCGATCCTCCAGCTAAGATCTTGACACCGCTCTTGAGAGATCCCGTGACCAAACCACATTCCCTCATTGCTTTAATGGTCAAGGTCTCTCCTGCCTCCAAAGGAATCCTGCCCTTGTTCCAGTATTCTTGGATAGTGCTCAAGTTGAGCGAGTTGTATTCCTTTCTGTGTGGTCTCTTGAACCCAATAATTGGGAATCTTTTGTAATATGGTGTCTGACCACCTTCCAACCACCGTGGAACAGATCCTCTGGCCTTCTGACCCTTCTGACCTCTACCAGAAGTCTTACCTTTTCCGGACGAAGCACCTCTACCCAATCTCTTGTATGCAACAACAGCACCTTCGTTGGGCTTCAAGTGCCCTATGTACGAAGTGTTACGAGCAAAAATCAAGTTCATGGCTGACAAGCCGTTCGCTATCCTGCTCGAGACCTCGCTCTTCAAGCCTTGGAATATCATACTGTCCTGTTCCTTTCACTAACAATCTGAAAAAAAATCTTCAACTCAATAGGAGGTCGTGTGGAGGTAAAAAGTATAAGCTCTCGATTTAAGAATGGGGAAGAAATATGGTAAGTTAAGCTGTGGTCTTGTGTTTGAGATTAACCCAGCTTCTCTCGTTGCTAATCACAGTGTTTTACATTGAGTATACTTTGCAGAAGTAAAATTTTGCTGAATTTTCAAATCCAAAAAGTAAAAGTTAGGCTGCAAAATCCAGATTCCTCTGCCATTCAACAAAAATATCCACCGATTTTAATCCGGCAGCATCTTAAGAGTGTTCATTCGTGATCCTCAAATGAGTTAATTGGAATACTGAACAATAATGAATATGCATGTGTCTTGAGATTTTACTACATATGCGGTTGATCAATGTGTTTGAAGATCTATTGATGATAATGCAATATTTAAAGTCATTAATAATACAAAGTGTACAGAAGCTGTCGTCCAATATTCATCACGTTCAATTTAGTTAAGTGTCAACATTTCTTCTTGCTTTTCTCTGAAGTGGAGTTTCCTCTGATTCTGAAGAGTATTACGCCTCTGCTGTGTAGTTACTAAGCTGAAGGTGGTGGTGGTGGTTTAGAAGTTGCTGAGGGTGCTGGTGGTTTAGCAGAAGGCGGTGCTGGTGGTTTGACAGAAGGTGGTGCCGGTGGTTTGACAGAAGGTGGTGCCGGTGGTTTAACAGAAGGTGGTGCCGGTGGTTTAACAGAAGGTGGTGGGGGTTTGGCAGAAGTTGGTGGACCGGGCTTGGGTGCATTTGGTGGTGGGGGGGCATGAGAAGTTCCTGACGGAGGTGGAGGAACATGTGAGACTCCGGAAGGTGGTGCTGGATGATTTGATATTCCTGACGGTGGTGGTGGTCTTGCTCGTGGAGCTGCATTCACACCCGGAGGGGGAGGGAGATGAGGAGGTGGTGCAGTTGGTGCGACACCAGGTGGCGGACCACTGGGCTGTCCATGCGATGCACTTGCCCAAGGGGGTAACTCCACCTTAGTCTTTTTCCAAGGAGGAAGAGCCTCTTCGGTTTCTGTTCTTCTCTTGATGGGAGGAGAGTTTCCATCTGGACCAAAATCTCTCTGTGTGTAGTTTCCAGCTGGCTTTGTAGGACAATCTCTTGCTACGTGGCCTATGTGTCCACATACTCTACACACGATCTTTGTAATGTCGTATCTCTGCAGTTGAGCTTGTTGTCTCTTCTTGTATGCCTCTGGGTCGTATGGTTTTGTTTCTCTCAAGGTACCGTTTAGAATGGCCAACTCTCTCAATTGACCTCTCTTCAAGTCGTTCTGACCCACTGGCGATGAAATGGCCTTCTCGATGACTTCGTTTGCCAACTTTATAGCCTTTTCGATTTTCAGCTGTGTGTCTGAGGTGATAAGAACATGCAAATCATCAGAGTTGGAATCCAAGTGTGGATTTATATTGGCCACAGCCGTGCTTGAGCTTGAGGATGTATCTGATGACGAATTATTCATCAGTTTTCCGTCTTTGGTAGACCCTTTACCTCTGATGGCCAATTTTGCACCACTGTCTTCTTGTAATTTTCTCAAGGTGTTACCTCTAGGGCCCAATAAAAGCCCGACAAAGTTGATGTCAGGATAATCTTTGACAGGTATGTACAACTTTTCCATGGTTTTAACTGGTTTTCTGTAATCTTGCGGAAGAACATACTCCTTCACGTTATTGGCAACGATTTCAACGAGGTAGTTACGTTCCTTGTCCAAGTCGGCACGTAGCACGGAGTCTCGCGTGTTGATTCTATTCCCCATGTTGTCATACTTTGGGGGTGGCGAGGGGTCTCGCCTATACAGGGGATTGGCTGCTTTATCACCCGACGGTAACAATCCAGCAAGGGGCTTGTTTTGTTCGTTGGAGATCTTGAAGAGGTTGGTGATCTCTTCAATGCGAAAGAGCTGTTGGTACGAGTCAACCTGCTCGGTCGTGAGATGGCCCGTGATGATAGTGTCTAGATTCCGGGCGAAACTGCTATAACGCAGAGCTGTTCCTGACCATTTTGTGGGGCGCCCTCTACTCATCTTGTAGTATTCAATTGTATTGAAAAATTACAATCTCATTTTGATTTGGGTCAAGAATATATGGGAAGGCTGATACTGGGGTCAAAATGTTGTAGAAGATGATAATGGGAGTTGCTTATGTGTAGGTTATAGTAGTGGAAGTATAAGAAGTGGTAATATATATACAATTATTCATTAGGTCTAGTGAATACAGAGAAGTGGTTACTTCTCTATAAATCCTTGAGGAACCCATTTCCTCGTGAAAACCTAAGCACACTCAACACCTCCCATCCAGCCTTTCTATGTATCACTGTGTCGACTTCCCAACCTAGCTTCCTCATCTTCTCAGCAACTGTGTCTGGAAAATTCCTAGCGCAGAATAGTATGTACGCTGATCCATTGGTTGAGAGTATCGAATCCAAACGATCCAAGACTACTTGAGTCACAACCATACCATCTTCACCACCTAAAAGCGCCAAGTCTAGCCATGTGTCATCCTCCAACTGGGTAGGCACAGGTGGTACTTCGCCGGCTGGAACATATGGAGGATTGAAAACGAGAATATCCACCAGATTCTCTCTAAATGCAGATGTCAAGCTCATCTGGACAGCATCTGTAGCAGACCCTTTGGGGATGTTCTTCTTAAGCGTTTCCAACGCAGTGGTGCATGCGTGAGGGTTCAAATCTGTCGCTAGACAAACTGCTTGTGGAAGTATGTGCTGCTTGATGAAGGCAGTCACTATGCCAGAACCAGTACCTATTTCACAAACAACAGGAGCCCCGACATATTCAGCTGTCAAGAAGGACTTCTGTTCTTCAAAACAATCGAGCAAGAGAAACGAATCCTCTGAAGGCTCATAAACCTTATCACCTAGATCACCTACTATAGGTGTCGGAAGCATCTCTAAGTTTTTTCAAAATCATATTGAACTAAATGAAGCCTTGGAGATGCAAACGAAAAGTAAGTGATAAGAATTGAGTGAGTAGAACTATTATAGAGGTCATCGAGGTAATGTGTCACTAGAGCTAGTTTGGAGTATGAGATCGGTATGCTTATAAATTCGAATCTATTCGAAACGTTAAGTGCCTTTACTAGATACGACAATTAACAGTTGAGACCTGAAAAAGAGTATCCTCAAGGTCGATTGTCTACTATTCACTGGAGAGATTACCTCCTTATGACTTATATTTTGTTCTATTCTCTCAGTCAAACTTCATCGAGAAATGAGTCACGATGACTAAATTGATTCAATTGGAGTTCAACCCTGAACTCAATCCTGATTAGCGCAAACAAAACAAGAAGATACAACTGAGAGTGACACTGGATCTATCACATTATATCTTCATCATTTATTTCCTAACCCTTCTTGATTGATATCATATTCACTTCTTATTCTATATTTCACATAGTCTGCTTACTCCAACCTTATTCTTCTTCCAAAAGTCACTTCTCACGACTGTTCTTTCTAACGCCTATCCTATCTACACTCAAAGGACATCTTTCACCTCCCACTCACCTCCCACTCGCCTCCCACTCACCTCATCTCTTCCTCTCCCCAACCTCAAACCAATCTACAAATTTCACCAACTCGACGCGATCAAACCTATCATCAAAATTACGAAAACCCAATTTTCCTTATTGCCACCACATAATGCAAGTCAAAGTCAAGACGTTAACTGGTAGAGACATCTTGGTCGACATTGAGCCCAGCGACAAGATCATCCGAATCAAGGAGATGATGGAGGAGAAGGAGGGTATTGCTCCTCTGCAGCAACGTCTTATCTTCAATGGGTCTCAATTGGATGATGAAAACACCGTTCAGGAATCGGGAATCACTCCAGGCTCTGCGTTGCATTTGGTCTTAACTCTTAGAGGCGGTGTTTAGGTTCTACGTTTAATATACATGATGTTCTGTTTATGATTGCTGTTGTGCCCATTTCTTTGCGTTGGCCAAGAACTTGTTGATGTTGGGTTTTTGGTCGTCCAGTGGGAAGATGTAGTCGAACGAGTCTTCGCCATTGCTGGTCTTTTTCACCACAGTCGGCATCTTGGCTTCGATGTTCTTTTGTGTTTCTGCCGTACCGTGTGCCAATTCGAAGTTCTTCCATGCTTCTAGTATAATCAACCGGTCCTCCTTTCTTTCGTTCATCTTGTAAAACCTTTCTGCGCGTTGGAAGGTGGCTCGAGTGTTGGCTCGGTGTTCGTCTGTGATCGAGAAGTCTGCAGTTGATTCTTGTGTTTCGTACTGCACCATCTGTGTTGGTGTAAGAATCGAACTTTCGAAGAGCGCAAGTGAGCACCATACTTGTGGCTCGTTCGATGTTTCTTGAAGTAGCTCTTTGTACAAGTCTCTTGCTTCTTCGTATTTCATCTCTTCTTTGCAGTATCCAATGTAGGCGTAGTAGATGCCTTCAACGTCTTCGCCTGCTGCTTGCGTCAATTGAATCGCTATGTCATACAACAGCACGCATCTTTCGTCTTCGCCCAACGACTTCTCAAAGTCTATGTATTGTAAGACAATCTCAACCACTTGTGGTTGTGAAACGCTGGTTTCAATCCACTTCTCGTATACTTTGCGTACACGGTCCCAACTTCCAAGCCGTGTTTCCAAGTCAATGTAATATTTGAATACCTTTTGTTTAGGAGTCTTCAACGTCCCGATTGCACGGCCCAACACCTTCCTAGCACTCTGAAGTGTCTCTGTATTTCTCAACTCAAACTCTGCATACCCAATCCATACCTTTGCAAAGCTAAACTGTTTGTGTGGAACCACCGCTAAACACTTTTTCCAAACCTCGCGTGCTGATGTAACATCTTTATTCGAGAACTCCTGCCATAGTGCATACTTGATCCAGAGGTAGATGTATCTCCTCCAGCGTACAGTCTTCGAGTTATCCGAAGGCACATTTTTCACAGCATTTGCAAAGGTACTTTCTTCTGCTTCTATCTTCAAGTACTCCCACCAAGTATCATAATCAGAGGGATCCTCTTTCAATACCAATTCATACTGCTCCCTTCGTTTCTTTAACACTGAAGACTCAATGGTAGACTTATCTCCATATGTCTTTTCAAATCTAGTGTAAAATTTGTGGATTTGTTCTCGTTGACTTGGCGATAAATTGATCTTAGAGGTCTCATTTAACAAGAGTTCGTAGATCAATCTTGCACGTTCATATTCCTTTACTGTTATTTCCCAGCTGGCCCACCTGGAAATTAATTCTGGTAAGTCTTTATCTTCATCGGCTCCCAATAAGAAATCGACGGCACTTTCGAAAACACTTCGTATCTTCACAGTATCACCAATGGTAAGTTCGAACTCGGCCCACTTGATCCATACCAAGGCTTCACGGTAGATCTGAACATACCTCGAGTAAATTTTTCGTACACGATCTGCCTCATCGTAGCGGGCTTCAAAGTTTACATAGGCATCCCATGCAGCAGTCTCTGGAGCCCATTCAAGCCAACGTTCAAACACAACACGCACCATTTCGAAGTTCTTCAACGTTTCCTCTGTCTGCACGTACATAAACCACAACTTTGAGTGGCGTGGGAGTGTTGTGGTGGCCCTATCTAAGAGATTGCGTGCATGGTTGATGTTCTTCGACCCAAGCTCCATATGCACATACAGGGTCCAAAAAGGTATATACTCGACATTCACATCCAATGCACGCTCAAAGATCGACCGTGCACGCCTGTAGTCATGGTTGTATTCGAGTTCCCACCGAGCATAACGAATCCACTGCCTGTAGTTGAGCCTGTTCTTGTTCAACTGCTGCTCAAACTCTTTTCGTTTGCGGAGCTGGTACGACTTGAGCTCGTCCAAATCTTGAATAGTATACGTGGGGTCATTGGTTTTGGATACCTTGGACTCATAGGACTCTTG
The DNA here is from genome assembly GCA_030565385.1 of Kodamaea neixiangensis. Lineage (NCBI taxonomy): Eukaryota > Fungi > Ascomycota > Pichiomycetes > Serinales > Debaryomycetaceae > Kodamaea > Kodamaea neixiangensis. The sequence continues at coordinate 33,842 of JAJMBT010000011.1, read as the reverse complement.
GATGAGCAGCTCGCTCGTTATCGGCTCCGTCATTCAGCTATTCTTTCAAAAAAGTAGCGCTCGATCAATCTGTGATGAGAATCATAATTCAGTTTCGAGGTACAAAAACAAATGCCTTCAGCCAGAGTCGAACTGACGATCTCCTCATTACTAGTGAGGTGCCTTACCAACTTGGCCATAAAGGCGGATTTGTTGAAAGATTATTTTTGGTGTTTATTTTATGTTGGAAGCAACTTCGCCTGATAGACCCTTGAGCCCCTGCTTTCTCTTCTCAGCTTCCTCTTCGTCATGAGACCATGTATTAATTTGCTAGCCTAACACCGGACGGCAATATCATCAATACTAATCATCCGTGTGCTCCACATTGATAATTTTCGCAGGGATTCGTTCCTCGTACTCTAAATTGACGGGCCTAGACCAGAAAGGTTATCATCAGAATTGTGCCCACTCTCGAGCGCACTCTCATGCCACTCTCTAACCGTCCAGAACTACAGTGAACGGTGAATACTGACATTCAAACAAACGGTCAATTATAAATAAAAAAAGGTCAGGGGAAAACTTCCAATGGCTTAGGATTTGCATCAAGATATGAAAAAAAGTTAAGATAGTAAAGAGAGATGTTTACGCAGTCAAGAAGAAAAGATGACTAGCCACAGCCAGTGCAATCAAATCAGTGATGGTCCTGCATTGTAGGCAGCAGCACAAGTAACCAGAATGTGTTTCGATTTATTTACGAACATGTTATAACTTCATTGCCTAAAAAATCTATTAATATGCAAGGCGGTAGCTTCCTTGCGTTTTAAGGTTTTGAGAGTTCGTAAGTTGATATTGCAAATTGCAGCAGCCAGGGGAGATTGGTTGATGATAGGTTGGGTTGGTTGATGGAGGGGATATTTCGAGTGTTGGGGTGTTTTTTAGTTGATTGTTGTTTCGATTGTACAGAGACTACATTATTCGTGATCTTAGGGGGCTTTAAAGATCTTGTAAAAATACTTTACCAAACCAACTTGATTAGATGGATTGTATTTGAACCAAGAGTTTTCTGGTGTAATTCCAACAGGTTCATCACGGATTATTGTTCTTCTCTCTCTTATTCAATCTCTTATTCGTTTTCGCTCGACCTTGGCGAAACTTTGAGGCGACAGTGTTCTCCAGTGCATTTAGGATCACAGGAAACCTCATCTAAATATACTTCTGTTCATTCGTATTGGTTGTTTTTCTCGGCTTGCTTCAACGAGGGGTTTCAGTTTATAAATCGAAAAAGCCCATTAAGACCAAACTTTCCTCACTGCCAAGTATGTCAAGCCTGTCAAGGTTTTCAAAGAAGTACAATTCGGCAGTTGAGAGTTTCAACAACCTTTGTATAAATGAGCCACCCACGTCTCCAGTTGGACGTACAGCTCCTTCAGTTAATCCTGCGGCTACTTCTCCGGACCATTGCTTATACCGCGACAGTCTTGAAAGTATTGTTGAGTTATACTACTTCCCTGAATGTCCCGACTTCACTATTTGTGTGGGATGTTTTAACACCCACATTGCAAAGTACGGCAAATCCAGTGCCGTCAAAATCGTAGGGAAGAAGGAGCATGAGCAATCAACATGTTACTTCAACATTGAAGCAGTTAAAGTACATTGGTACAACCAAGTTCTTCAGGATCCTCAGAACCAAGACCTATTTAACAACTTCTTGACTGTCCTTGAGAGCAGAATCAAGCTTCCTCAATGTACCCAAGATACTATGAATCCTGTAGGTTCTGCCAGATACAAGATGCAAGATACAGAGTTCAGTATGTGTGAAACGTGCTACTATGACTTCCCAAAGTTCTCCAACTTCCACAATAAGTTTCAAATGGAAACTTCAGGCACTAGTGGGTGGACCTGTGCGATGGGCAGCAAGTACATCACTAGAGCCTTTGTGAAGTTTTCTCACCAGAATGATTGGACGTCCTTCAAGAACGCCGTTGACAGATTCTCGTTACATTCTACTTGCGGACAAGCTCAAATTTACAAGCCAACTGATGGGAAATCTGGGGCAAGCTTGTGCGAACTGTGCTTCTTAACGAATTTCGGCTTGACTGAATTTGAAAGTAACTTTTCACCACAAGAAGGTACCTCTCCATGCCTTTCACAAGTGCAAGGGCAAATTTCTTTAGCTGAAATCAGAGACCATGACCACTACCTTGAATTCTTGTCAGATCTCCAAGAACTCTCTAAATTAGCACCTTGTGCTGATGCTCCTATTACTGGAGAAGTATACGGTTTGGAGAACTGCAATTTTGACATTTGCCCTTCATGCTACTTCTCTGTCCTCAAATTGTCCGAAAGTCCATTGGTTGAATATTTTCAGAAGAAACAGACTGAGAACCTGGTATGCAGCTTTGCACTGTTAGGATCTTTGCAAAAGAACCTATCCAAGTTCCGTCAAAGTGAATACTATGGTGATGTTAACATTTTGCAGGATCATGTTGTTAAATACGCTGAGATTCCTCCATGTCCAAGTGTTTCTGGCGTTCTTGGGACAAATTGGTATGTGGCAGACAGTATCTCGTCGTGCGAGTATTGTTACTTGACTAATGTGAAGGACTCACCATTTGAGACAAGGTTCCAAAATGCAGCTTCTGGTACTCGATGTGACTTTGGAGATGACCTTGAATCGAAGAAGTGGTGGGCAGCCTCTTGTCACGGTAACAATTTAGAACTATTCAACAAGCATGTCATTGAGAAGCAGTCTAATCGTCAGGCACAGCTGCAATATTCTTCACCTGTAATCCAGCAGGTACTCTCACAACAGCAAGTAGCACAACTTCAAGTCCTAGACCAGCAAGCTCCATCTCCTCTGCCTCTGCATTTGACGCATTCACAGCAGCCAGCACAGTTATTGGCTCAGTTGCAGCAACCAATTCCAGAACAAACTGTGCACTCTCCTTTACCTCAAACCACTCAGATGCAAACTTATGAGGTACAAAGTGTACAGAATGTTCAGTTTCCACAACCAATCCAATATCAACAACCTCTTCAAGCTGTTCAACATTATCAGCAACCTCAATATCAGCTACCTCAATATCAGCTACCTCAATATCAGCTACCTCAATATCAGCAACCTCAATATCAGCTACCAGCTCAACAACCACAAGTATATGAAGCCAGAGATGTCACTGATCCTCAACAATTTCAACAGCTCTCACAAGGACAAGTGACGGTTCAGCAGTACCAGCTGCAGACTCAAGGACAAATTCCTGCTCAGCAATACCAACCGCAGGCAGTGCAAGCACAAGTGACTGCTCAGCAACAGCAAACGGTCCAAGTACAGATGTCACCTCAGCAATACCAACAGTTCTTACGAGCACAGCAAGTACAAGCAGCCAGGCAAGCTCAAAAAGAGCTAGATTCCAAGAAGAGTAAATTCCAGCAGACATTAGAAAATCCAACGCTTCTTCGAAGAATCAGAAAATCAGGGAAATGGTTGGCTGCAGCTGGAGCTGCTATGAATTGATAGTCAATTATCATTTTTATCATTTCGGTGTCGTCGGTGGTCGATTGGCACCCATGAATTTGACGAATACGAACCTATTCCTTGTAGCATGTGCTAGAAACATTGAATTCTACAGCTTATCAATTCAATAGCTTTCACGATTTGTTTGTAGTTGCCACCTTGTAGTGTAACGTTATCTTCTCATGGTTCTTTCTGAAAGGAGTTTCTGGATAATATCATTATCAGAGTGATACTCAATTGACTAGAACACACTCCTTAATTCTCGGAGTAACATGTCTGAGATTGACAAATGGAAGTGTCAATCGAATCTTTTTAGTCTAACAGCAAAGCGAAGTTCAGAAACTCTTCCCCATATTCCAATTCAAAAATCAATTGATAAATCTCGAAAATCTCCAAAATGCAATAACCTAATGCCATATGAACCAATTCCAAGCACAACACCTATCCTTATTGAAAAGAATTGATATTCATGTCATTGAGTGACAATCAGTGATTCAAGTTATCCTCCTGCTGGTTACTTCTACAGGCTACCTCAAGCAATCTCTCGCTCTTCTACACTCATCCATCCTCAATGACCCCCTCAGCAAGCTGAGTCATATGGTGTGAATCATGACACTCACATTGACACTTTCAAATATTATTGATTTAATTTACAGAACCTTGATACCTATCAAAGCATGATATTGACATGCACGCATAGTCAACAATGACCTCTATTTCTTAACCAAGTCCAAGCTCTCGTACACAGCACCGGTCGACTTGTACAACTCAGCGGCAGTGACACCCGACTTAGTCTTCTCGTTCTCCTTCAACTGTTGCAACATAAGTCTGGTCTTTTCCCTCTCTTTGAACCCATGCAAGCACTCAAAGTAGTCGTCAAACGCAGGAGTGCACTCCTTTTTGGTGGCGGTGTCCGCAGAAGTGTAGCACGCTGCCAACGTTTGGAATTCGTAGAAGCACTTTCTGGTGCCGCCGGATCTGGAGTATGGTTGCATCTTGCTTGTGTTGGTGAAGAAAAGTAAGCTTGAAAAAAAATTGGTTCTATTGGATGGATAATTGGGCGCGCACGACTTTGCAACCAGTGAGACGAGTGGTAAGACATGGAAGAGTCAGTGGTGCGCAGTGGCAGGCAGTGGCAGGGGTGAGCTAAGGAGAGTGGTTTTCGAAGAAGTAAGAGAATTCAGAATGTTTCTTATGCTTATATTTATTTTTATTATGCGTTTATGTACTTAGAATGCCTCATTAAGTTGTTGAGATTGAGAAGCTGTGTACAACTTGGAACAGATAACTGAAGGAAGCTCCATTTACTTGTGTGAAAGCTTACCCAGATAGTTCAATGTTAGGACGATGCATTATTTATTCGACCTTTCGCACCATTCTATATCCACGTCTACTTCATTAAGCTATATTAAATGTATGCCAACATTTCCCGAATGCACTCCTTCACTTGATAGTACAACGGTCCGACGTTGCCTTCGATCACGATATCTCCACTGTCATCTCCATCTGTTGCAAGACTGTAGGGCACTTTTCTGATCGCCAAGGTATCGTTAACCACCAACGTACCCTCACTCTTGAACTCCGAGTTCAAGTTTCGGCTCTGCAATCTCTTTTTGAGTTCTGGAAGTCTAATGTTTCCTACTGCTAACTTGGGGTAGTTAGATAAGGTACTGACAGGTCCACCTGCAACTTTGGCTGCCGCAGCTGCTGCCTCTTGCTTCTTCTTCAAATACACCTCCTTGTCGATCTTCTTCAAGGTGAACAGTGTAGTTGGGTTGATATAATCGCTGACCTCTTTCTTCTGTCTCTTGGCTTGAGAGGTGTTGAACAATTCTAATTCTCCGTACACCTGTGCTACTCTGTAGCTGCCGTCTATGTTCTGCCAGCTAAGGTGCTTCACCAACTCGTCGTCAAGTTTCACCTCAAAGGTGCTTGATCTGGATATGTCGTCGTTGTAGTCACTGCTTTCGCCAGCTCCCACAATGAGGTTTTCGTTTATGTGAACTGGTAAAATCTTCATCTTGCTGGTAGTTTTGAGAGTGCTGGAAGTGCTTGCAGAGAGCTCAGCTCTTATATTCGAAAGTGAAAGGTACTTCGAGGATGCAGCACTTGTATCCTTTGACTCTTCTTTCTTAAGCTCATCTTGAAGCAGGATAAACATATTCGAAACAGTTATGAGTCCGTTCATGCTTTCGTCGCTCTGGTCAAACACGGTAGTATCTGGTAGCAAGAGCAAGTTGTATGGCTTCAATGACGACACAATCATATTAAGAGATCTGAGGTCTACCAATCCAGAAAGATCCACGAATGAGAGACCGCATCTCATGCGGAGTTGCAGCTGGTTATTTGCACTGTAAGCAGACCCCGATGTCTTCAACAGAACACGTTTCTTGGGATTGAACAAGGTTTCCAAGTTCTTTTGCAACAACTGACTATTGACTATTTCTTGAGGTGTCAATTTGTTAGCATTATTATTCTTATCCTTGCTCTTGCCGTACTTTCTTTCATTTTCTTCAAACTTCTTCTTACCCTCCAAGATGATCTGGGTATTGGAGACCTCATCTGTTTTCTGGAAATCTTTCGCATCTATCACCTCTCCATAGTCGTCGAACTTTTGCTTGTGTCCTGCAATAAAGTAAGGAAACATGGCTTGTCTTGGTTTTAATCTGTGTGTGATTTTCAAGTCGATAGGCTTGTTCTGTTCTAGGGCTTCTTTGATGTAATGTGTGATGAACGTCTCGTGGGCAGCCAATTCGTCCACAACTTTTCGTTCAGGCTCAGCCTTTTCGTTTTCTTCAGTTTTCGCAGCATCTGGTGCATTGGTTTGGTCTGGTACAGCAGCCCCTATCATCTCATCGTCCTCGTCTTCTTCGTCCTCGTCATCAGAGGAGTCTTCTGCATCTATTGTATCGGCACTCAACATGTTCTGGTTCTTTTTATCACGAACTTTAGCAAGTAATTTCTCTCTACGCTCTGCCTTGATTCTTTCTTGGAAGTCGGCCAACTCAGTACCACTCATGGGCTCTTCTCTAGTCCAGTGGTCTATTGAAATCACTTTTTCCAAAGGAACAGCCACTCCGTCTTCTACTTTACCTCCTAACTTCTGTTTAGTTAATGTGAACCATTCCTTGTAGAGCATCGAACTCATGGTGTTACTGGTTCCAAAAGGCGATTTTTCTGTGATTAATACTGTAGTCTTTTCATCCTGGCAAATGTTTCTGAACACTTCTGTTGATAAATCACCATTGCGTAAGTCTGCACCTGAGCAAAACACGATTTTAGGACCACTCAACTGGATCAATTCTTGAGGATCCATGAGCAAATCCACTTTGGATGGTGCAAACGGCAAGCCCTTGGAGTCAGATCCCATCTCATCATCCCACTCATTGAGCAATCCCAGTGACATCCAATCAAGCAAATTCAGAGCATAACTCAAGATTTTCGTTCCCAGGTACGAAAGGAAGTAAACTGGGATTGGGGCACCTTGCAAGTGTTCATCAACGAGTCTAAAAAGTTCGAGGAATCTACCAGAAAGGGAAGTAGGAAGTAATACAGCACCTCCGTTTGCCAACGTAGCATCCACTAAAGTCAAAAACTTTTCGGTTCTTCTCTTGTGGGGCATTGAAGAGCCCAAGTCCGAGTTGGTAATGAGAGCAGTTGGTCTCAACAACAGCAGCAAAGGACTTCCTGTGCTGCTCGACATGAACGCAGCATTGTTCAAGAAGGAGTCCTTCGAGTGGTTCCATGCTGGAGCGTATATAACCTTTTCTGTACGTTTAGTGATAAGCCAAAATGTGCCACCCAAACTGTGCCCAGCATTGTACGGTACTAACCCAACCTTTCCTTCCAAAACAGTGGTTGACTGTAAGTACTTGAGGACATTGGTCCTGTCAAACCACTCGTCGACGTCGTCCAACTCGAGTAAAGCCGATTTCAACGGCCCTAAAACACCATTGGCTCTGTAGTACTCAACCGTGGAGATCCTGCCCAACTGGTTCACTGGGAGAGTGGAGTAAACAGGAATCTGCGACATCAAGTTGGGAAACTTGACACAGAGAAGCATAAATCCACTAAGAAACTCGGGAGTCAGATGTGACAAGAGTATCAAGTGGACTTCACGCAAGTGATGTTCCATGAAGAGAACCAGATCGGGATTATAACCATCCCAACTTGGGTCTGCCAAGATCCGTGTTTCCCCATCAAAACTCAAAAGAGACGCCTTGAACGAGTAGTCGTCCTTTCCCGGTGTCACTAGTGAAAAGGTGAACATGATAAGGGTATGGTCTTACTGTTGTGAAGGTTGAGTTGAGGTGAAAAAATGGTATAATATTGTCATGTGATTTGTCACGTGTGTTGCTTACACCTAAATTTGCACCCAATATAGATGTAGAAGGTGTACGGGCTGGAGGCGAGAGATGGCAAAGCTTAAGATAATACTCAAGGTATTTATAGGAATATAAAAAGGCAAAGAAGCAGATATGTTAGGTATTTTGGAGAGAGGTATTCCATCCAGGAACCTAGGAACCCAGTCGACGGAATACAGACAAAGCCTTGCATTACTCGTGAACCAAATGTCCATACCACTACTACACTTAAGATGCTGAGGTGTTTTACTATCTTTTTAAAGCTTCCATTGTGCTACAATTCTCAAGGTCGATGATCTTCATTCAGCATGCTCTTCTAAATATTCTCTTCATGGCACATCAATAAACTGATCAGAAGTCAGAGGTTCTCTGCACACGATCCCATGGCATAGTACTTCTTCTTTCTGCTGTTTCGCCTGAAATTGAACTCATCAAGCTCATTTAACTTTCAAGCCAATTACAAAATTTCTAAATTAAAACAATATATTACGAATTAAATAGTGTTATCCTCACCTCCTTGGCAAGGTCATGCTGTTTCTGGTATGGTACGAAATCAACGTTTCTGCTTGTGTTAATCCCGGCAATTCATGTGTTGTGTTGATTCTCGCCAAGTCCGGTGCGGCTGTATTGTACTCGCCGTCACGCACCATTTGCGAGCGCAACTCTTCAATGTTGATGGGTTTCAAAAACTGTTCGTTAATGGTTGAGTTTCTCGACCGAGCGGCACTCTTTTTGCTATTCACAGTTCCTCTTCTGGAGCGGTTGATGGTGGTGTGTCTCTTGATGCTCTTAAAGGTACGAGACAACATGTGCTTGTGTTCGTCGTACGTCTCTGAGTTGTTGTCGTCCTCAAGGGTATTTTCTTCCTTTTTATCGAACTTTTCCAACAATGAGGGTTCAGTTTCGGCAATCTTCTTCAATAATCTGAACTTTTCAACACCTTCCAAGTCTGTGGGGTCGTACCCATCTGGGAACTCGTCAAACTTACCCTGGCGGACTTGCTCACGGATAATGTCAATGTCGCGTGGTTTGAAATTTGTTTTGATGAAATCGTACATGAAGCGAGGAAGCATACACGCTATGACACCGACAAAGAAGCAGCACCAGCACGCCAAAGTCCCCAAGACCTGTGTACCTGCCTTGTAGTACTCGCCAACCCACGCACGCGCACTCCACGCACCTGTCCAGAAAAACACAAGCAAAATCGAAATCGCATAAATCAACAACGACAACCAGTCCCAACGGTACTGTCTCAACAAGATATACAAGTTACACGATGTCACTGCAATCATGATCACCACCGTTCCCATCCAGAAACGGTGATCAACGGTCAAACCTTCGGGGTTCTGGAATCCTTCACGGAACATCAACCATGGGAAGAAGAAGCAGATGACAGCCTGGTACAACCCGTCAAACATGTACCATGCAAACTTGTACTGGGACCATTCTTCTCCCAAGATACCCGACCGGTACAACTGAGGCACCAAGAGCGACACGGTGTCGCTCACGTCCTGGTCCAACACGGCCAAGATGATCACGGTCAACGAGGTAAACGCCAAGTTATAGAAGGTCAAAAAGGTGAACTCAAAGAGGTAGGATCCGTCAAAGTTGTTGAAGATACCATAGAAGAAACACGTCAAGGTGAACACAACGTTCTTGTAGAAGAAGCAAGGCACCATTTCGGCCAAACGCTTGTACGACCATCTACCGTGCACCAAAAGCAAACGAGTCAAGAAACGAAACTGGCCAATTGCATAGTCCGACGACATAACTGCCTGTCTTCCTTCTTCTCCAGCTATACCAACACCAACATTAGCGGCTTGGATCATGGCAACGTCGTTAGCACCATCTCCAATGGCCAACGTCATCACATCGAGAGATCCCTTAACCAACTTAACAACTTGGGCCTTCTGCGCTGGCGACACTCTGCAGCAGATAACAGACCGACACTGCTTACCCAAAAGCAAAAACTTCAGCTGCAACCGCGAGACAAGAGGGTCCGCATGGTCAGACAAGTCCTGGAAAATAAGAGAAAGAGCAGCACCATCAATAATGAGCGCGTGCTGCGTCTGTGGTGTGGAGTGATCCTTCTTGGCGGACTCGATTAGCGCATCAATCTCCTCGGCACTTGTCAGGGAAATGGCAAAGTTCTCCTCCAAGTAGTTCGTCACCAACCTATCAACGTACTCGAGATTCTCAGGGTCCAGTTCTTCAGGTCTAACAACCAACAATTTCATGTCGTTACCTAATAAGTTACACGAGAAACCAATGTTGATGGCAGTTTCAATACGGTCACCAGTCAAGACCCACAACTTGATACCGGCCTGGCCCAAAATAGCAATCGAGTCAGGAACACCCAGCTGCAAACGGTCCTCTATGGCAGTACCACCCAACAAGATCAAGTCCTGTTCGATCTCCTCGTCCAAAGCTTCAAGAATTTCGTCTCTCGAGTCGTCGATCGAAGCAAGAGCTTCAGCATAACGACGCGACCAGTCTTCATAGAAGCCAGCATCCAATTCTTTCTGGGCAATGCACAAGGTACGCAAACCCTCCTTGGCGTAGTCCTCCATGTGCAAAGCAGTCTTGTGGATAACTTCATTCAGGTTCTTCGTCTTGTCCAATCTCAGGAAGACAACATTATCGGCACCCTTGGTGATCAACAAGTACTTGTTGGCTGGGGTACGCACGATACACGACATCCGCTTTCTGGTGGAGGTGAACGCAATGATGTCAACCAACTCGTACTCCAACTGCTCACCATAATAGTTGAGTGTCAACTTTTTACGCACACGGCCCTCGAAAACAACACCGACGTCTCTTGCAACTGCAACTAATGCAGCTTCATCAGGAGACTCGGCCTTGAAGTCGCGGAGGTCTGGGTCCTCGGCATTTTCTTCGGTCACAACAGTGTGGCAGAGGGCAAGCGCAAGCATAAACTCTTCGTTTGCTTCCTTTTGCTCGCTCGCCTCCGGTAATATGGTGTCCTTGACGTATTCGCTCGAGATAAAGGTAAGGTTCTCGCTACGGAACTGCGTGTTCTGCACGCGGGTTTCCAAGATATCAATCATTTCCTCTTCGTCTTGGCTAATGATTCCCTTCCACCTTTCAGCTTCGCTCAAAACGTCCAATCCGTTACGTTTGTCCACACCCTGTTTGGCCTCGGTATAAGCCAAACCATACGATTTCCCGTTGATGGTACATTTCTTAAACTCCATCACGTTCTGCGTCAAGGTGCCTGTTTTGTCACTGAAAACATATTCAATCTGACCCAAGTCATCGGAAATGTTCCATGCCTTAGGAGAGCATGGGAAGTCCAACTTGTCGTAGTACATGCGCACATCCGAGAAGATGAAAAAGGCTTGCAAGGTCTTGATAATCTCGACGGAGATATAAAGGGAAATAGGAATAAGAGACTGGTAGATGATCAAGGTCACGAAGAATGCAACCACACCGTTCCCAGCAGCGGTCTTCACGTATGGGGCGTATTCAAAGTACAATCTTGAAACGTGTTTCTTGTTGTAGAAAAGTCCGTTGATCAAACCACTGACAAAACAGAGAATAAAAAGCAAGGCAAAGTTGATGATGACAGACAAGTTGAGCTGGCGCAGAATCAAGGACAATTTGGTTGGGGTGATACCCGAGTTCAACATGATTTTAGTTTCCTCTCCGGTGTAGATGACAAGGCCGATGACCCATTTCGTGTTACGCAAGGTACATCCTCTCAACAAGACGTTGGCGTTAGTTACAGGTTCCTTTTCGTCTGGATTGATCAAGCGGCCATGTTCGTCGTAGTTTTCGTAGTGCACGGTACCTCTAAAGGCGTAAAGCTGGGGGTTTGGAGCGTCACATTCGATCCAGAACTTCAGACTGAGGAAGTCACGCGAGTGCTTCAAGTGGGTAGATCCACCTGCGTGCAAGGCCGACTTGAGCTTCAAGTTGGTTTCTCCATCCAAGTTCTTTGTTTCAATGTAACAGTTTCCTTCCAAGTCTGAACTCAGCAAGAGCACCATATCAGCAGGCACTTCTTCATTGGCCAGCACACGGATGATGTCTCCCACCTTGACGTCTTTCCAGCGGCGGTTCTTGAACCGCACGTCTGATTCGTTGGATTGGTTTTGTTCGAGGAGTTGAGGGTTGAGTAACGAGTTGGCAGGGGCAACGGCACTTGATTTACCCAAGCGGCGGCGAGATTGGGTCAGTGGACGGCCAGTTTGCACTCTGCCCAGTTGGGTCAGAGGTCTAGGTTGCTGGCTCAGGACTCTGCCGAGTTCAACATCTTGTCTGAGCTGCAGCAAGCGGTCGGCCAGCATAACGTCGTAGTTGGAGTTTTCAGAGAGCACGGTGGACATGCGGCGCAATTGGTTGTCTTCCCATTCTTCGCGTTCTCTCATTTGTTGTTTTCTCGAGTCAGAGCCGAACATCTTGATAAGCATTTTGTAGATCCAGCTGAATACGCGGGCGGTGGCTCTCGAGCACGCCTTTTTGAATCTACGCCAGTTCGAGACGTCGTCGGCAAGCATGTTGGGGTTCAGTAATCCTTCGAGCAAGTGGACGGGAGAATTATTCAATTCCGAGTCGCTCGAAGCACGCAGGTAATCTTCAATTGCGTCCTTAATGGCAGTAATAACCACAATGACGATCAATGGCACGGCCGCAAAGCCCGGCAGCGGCACACCAAAGATCTCGACGGCACCCAAGATGACCAAGAACAAAAAGTATGTGTTTGCAACGTTACTGAACTGCAACAACAAGTTCTTGGGAATGAACGACAAGGGGGTATACTTTGTCGTTCTGATTTTATTACGCGGGTACAGGATAACGGGTCTGCCTGTGGAGTCGTTCATTTCCTGGGGCATTTCCATGTTGACCCAGACTCTTCTGGGGATGGTCGTGTAGATGTCCTGGAGATACTTTGGCCGCAGGCCCAACTCTTTCTTGTAGAAGTAGGTGAGGAAACGGGCTTTGAAGGTAGGAGCAGGAGTATTGACAAGGTCCTGGACCGAGTAGGCAGGAGGAGCGTCGCCAGCACCGCCCTTGCCCACGGCATTGCCACTGTCAATCCCTATGGCACCGCCATCAAGCCGCTCAAAGTCCTTGGGAGGTACCTCAGGAGGTATATCCTTGTCGACCCCTTCACCCAACTTGGTATTCGAATCACTGTCACCACTGCTGTGCACATACAGCTGGTTCTCAGGGTGGGACATGATAGCAACAAGAAGCAAAGATTACTAAATCTAATTAAAAAAGTTCTGCTTAGCGCCGGCCAAATAGAGGCACAAGCTGGTGAAATTTTTGGCATTCGCTAAGCAGCATTTGCGAGAGAGCTTTTCCAGACCGGTGCTCAATCACCGTGGAGTAAAAAAAGCCAAAAAACCCGATACTCCCGAGCCTCTCGCTGTGATGCCTACGGCTGCCACGGTAAGGTTTTTTTTTTACCCTCCCAGTGGCACAGGGGACGCTAGGTGGGGGGAGCAGAATTGAATGGCCAGGGCACCGTCGTACTGTGAGGTACAATAAGGAAATATGTAAAAAGAGGTTGAAGAACAAGTAACTCTAGCAAAACAGATGACACGAAGACCGGCAAACACAGTGACAAAGAAACGTAGACTGGCACGGACGAAAGTTCCAAAGTGCCTAAATCGCTCAAGAAATGTTCTAGTCTGGGATAGTTTTGTCCTGTTGTTTACGTTGAAATTTAGTCTATTTTGGGGGGACAAAGGGACTGGGAACGTGGGATTTTGTGGGAGATGCGGGAGGCAGTTAGTGAGAGATTAGCGGAGGCAGTGGGAGTGGGAGTAGTGGGAGTGGGAGAGTAGTGAGAGTAGTGAAAGTTTAGTGAGAGAAAGCACGGAGTGGTGAAGTGATGAATGACGAAGGCTATGGCAGGCAGTGCTGGTAATAGTTTAATGAATCGAAGGAAGGGATGAGGGGATGATGATCATAAAGGTTTGTATTTTGTTGATAAACTCGGAGATGGAAGAGATGGAGAGGGATGGCTGTGATGGAAGTGGTGGAGGCGAGGAAGATGTTTTGAAGTTTACCGATGGTGGAATTGAACGGAATATGTGGAAGTGAGTAATGATTTTATTGATAGGATAACTGACCACATGTCAACTCAACAGCTTTGAGGTGCACTGTGAATGCAGATCGTCTCTTTTGATCTGCAGCAAGTGCAGATTTAGAGTGAACGCGCAGAACAAGAGTTGAAGAGTGCTTCTAGAGATGAATGCAGAAAATATATGGGTGTGTTCAACACGAGAAATTCATGGTCAACAGGGTCCATTATCCTCCACTCACTTCCTACTTCTGTTCTCGTCAGGTTGCCACTAGAATAGAATAGACAACCAAGAGAGATGTAATCTCTTACAGTTCAAGAACGAGTACTTCTGTTGCCAGTGTAATGTGAATGCAGGATATGTACAATTCACAATCCAGAAACAAAGAGTGAGCTTTATATAAGCCACGAGCACGAGTTGGGGAGTTGTTGCTGTTGTAGGCTGTAGATTTATGAATGGCTGTGTTTTTGGGGCTGTGATTGTGAGTATTGGGGTGTGATGGGGTTGAGAGGGCACATTGGATATAATTAGAAGTAGAATTACTGTGAGAATGCGTAAAAAGAGAAGGAGGAAGCTATGAGTTGTAAGTTATGGTTGGCGATGGTGGTGATGGTGATGGCAATGGTGATTTATTACGGTTTGAATAGTCTGTTGAGAACGGAGTTAACGTGTTCCGGATATGGTTAGGAGTGGTTGGCTAAGATTAGTCAAGATTTATTAAGAGCACCTTATAATATTACGAGGCATCTCTAAAACGTTTTGCAAGATAGTCCGCTGAAGGCTGAAAATGTCTAATTGATGATAACGTTCATTGGAGTCTCTTCACTCTCAGCCCTGACTTCCCAAAACCTAATATAAGCCGCTCAACCAAAGCCACCAATCATAATCAATAATATTGACGTATTTGATCGTTTCAGTCTCAGACCGGAAATCATACTCAGGAGTTTTATGGATCATCTTGCCAAGTATTGGTTTAGCTCTTTCCGTCAGGATACTACGTAATCAGTATCTTTGTAAATCGATTTGACTAATTTTTGGCAGATTTCTGGAGAATATGAAAAATGAATGGAACACAAGTGACACTTCTACAAGTTAAACTGACTTTGAAGTGCAGGGTTAACTGAAGACACTCACACCATCAAATGTCCCACTAACGAGAACACAGTGATATCGTCACCCGAGAAGCTGTGGCCAATGTGGCACTCTCTGATAAGTACCGAAGAAAATTGAAGTGGTACAATCAACAACTCGCCTGATCCGCTTTAAAGAAGGAATCATATCTAACGATAAACCCGTTGCGAACTCCACAACAACACTGCAAATATTAGCAAATTGGATTAGTCCATCGATTGTTTAATGAGCGGCCACGATAACGGCCACGGCCACATATTACTACCAAGTCTGGCTCGTAATAGTCGGCTTCGATCCGGAATCGCTTTATTCTTATGGGGTACTCGCCGGTGAATAGTTTATTACACCCAATTTCTGCTTACAATCCACTATTTCTGTTTCATTTTCTCATTCTCAAACGTTTCATGTAATTTATCCAATCAATTCTTTAAAATATGTCAAATTTGACTTACAGGATACCTTTTTAACCACCACTTGTCCAATTCTCGCTCCACCATCTTACAACATCGCCATACACTTTTGGCCACACATGTACGTACCCTCTGGTAATCACTCCACTAGAACATCTGATTATTTCCGTGGCCTGCACTGTCCCGTGTCTCACCTCCTTCACTTCATATTTTTTGGTTGCGAAATCCAATTGAGCCACAAATATTTAGCCCGATAAGAGAGATTCTCAACAATACCTCAAGGTAAGCAGTCAAGCGATTGGCTTCCAGATCTTCAATGTTATCCATTCACCCAAAGTACTCATTCCACATCCTTCACCTTTCTCTCTCCCTCCCCTAGATCGATCCTCCAATATCGATCTCCTTAGTTAACGAAAAATTAAGCCCGATAACGTAATTCCCCATCCAGCTGCACTCCACAGTGTAATACTCAATCTCATGTGTCTTGGAATCATCCCCCTCTTTCTCCGAATCATCCTTACACCCTGATTAGCTACCACTCGCTAGAGATCACTGTGGCATTCATTAATAAGCATTCTACTATAAATTGAACGGATCGGACCTAATCTTGTACCTTTCATCTTCATCATCATGTCTCCTACTGCTGCCGCACCACAGGTATCTGAACAAGAATTACAAGAAACCGTCAACAAGCTTGCCAAGTTGGCTCCAGTCTTACACACCAGCTTCAAGGCTGAGAATTTGAAGAAGGAAGGTGTCTCATGGTTAAAGGAGTTGCCTCAAACTACCAAGGACAGATTTGCCAGACACAATGTCGATCTTTCTGAAGGCTACCCTGTTCTCCCAGACCAGTCCAAGGTTCCAAGATTTCTCGACGAAGGCTTTGCTGTTCGTAATGAAGAGTACCCATATGTTGAAAGAGGTGTCAATGCTGACCCAGAGAAGAAGGCTTTGTTTGGTGCTGCCACCGAGGTGATCAACTTGACCAAGCACATCGGTACTGAAATTGTTGGTGTTCAATTGTCTGAGCTCAACGACAAGCAAAAGGACGAATTGGCCTTGCTCGTTGCCGAAAGAGTCGTAGTGTTCTTCAGAGACCAGGACTTGTCGCCAAAGACCCAATTGGACTTGGGCCACTATTGGGGACAGGTGGAGGTCCACCCTAAGGTTCCTCGTGTGAACAAGGAGTTGGCCGGTGTCACCGTTATCTGGCAAGACTACTACCGCCACAAGTTTGGACTCAACTTGACCTTCAAGCAGTCTATTGGTGGAAACTCGCTGTGGCACACCGATTTGGTGCACGAAAAGCAGCCTGCCGGTCTCACCCACTTGCACAACGACGCCATCCCAGAGGTTGGTGGCGACACAGTATGGGCGTCTGGTTACGCTGCATATGACAAGTTGTCCCCTGCTTTGCAACAGTTCTTGGACGGCAAGACCGCTATCTACCGTAGTGCTCACCAGTACATAGACCGCGAAAACCCATTGGGAGGCCCAAAGTACATCGAAAGAGAACACCCTATCATCAGAACCCACCCTGCAACTGGCTGGAAGTCTTTGTTTGTTAACAGAAGTATGACCGTGAGAATTGTCGGCTTGTTGCCAGAGGAGTCGAAGATTCTTTTAGAGTACTTGTACTCCATCTTTGAAAAGAACTTGGACATCCAAGTCAGATTCAACTGGAAGCCTTCTAAGAAGGGCTTGGGAACCAGTGCCATCTGGGACAACAGAATCTCTCAACACAACGCGGTCTGGGACCACGAGGGATTGGACCCAAGACACGGTACCAGGGTCACCTCCTTGGCTGAAATCCCATTCTTCGACCCAGAGTCCAAGTCTCAAAGAGAAGCTTTGGGTTTGACTTTGAACTAGTCTGCCTAAAATTAGTTAGTTTTGTAAGAATAAGAAAAGATGAGCCGTTGTTATTCTCAGTAGAAGCAGGGTTGAATTCTCTTTCCGAAAAGTGTTGAATCTTTCGAGATGGCTGCAAAAAATTCCAGAAAATATTTTATGACAAATGTGCATGGACCTAAAAACTGAATCACTTACGTTTCTAAATTGCCAGTTGAGATAGGCGTAGACTAAGATAATAGTGTTAGAGCAAAGTTGGATTCTATGTTATTGTTGACAGCTGCGAATACAAGTAATCTGTTCTGAGATGGTAGATATTTTTTTCAGATGCGTATCAATTTTAGTAATCTCTTTCGATTTCATATTCGTAAGCATCATCAAAACTCACTATCACCCAGCAGAGAGATGTGATAACGCTCAGAGGTGCAAAAACCTAAAAAATATACCCATACTCTAACAGGGGGTTTCAATTTTCTTCAGAACGGAAGCAGAAGAGGGCCGAAATAACTTCAAAAGAACTAAGTCGGAAGGTACAATGCTATGAAAATTAGGAAGTTCTATAGTCCACAAATTGAGAACATGAGCTACACAAGCAATGCAGTCTGCTTAAAGGAATTGCTGGTTTGTTATGTAGTACGATGATACCACGAGATAAACGATTTGGTGTAATTTAATACTAGACAATTGGGTCTACTTTCGTCCTTTCAACTTCAAGGAACAGGTCCCTTGGCCTAGTTGGTTATGGCGTGGTGCTAATATGAGTAACGCCAAGATCAGCGGTTCGATCCCGCTAGGGACCATCCTTTTTTATTTTTTATATTTTTCACACCAATGGAAGCTCCATTGGCGACCCCTTCTTCGAGCTACTAGCAGGGGCCTTCCAAGAATGGCTTGTCAACTCCCCAACCTTCTATCGATCCCTCTCAATTCTCTTGATCGCCCTAGATCTCCCATTCTCTTTACTAGCGCCTTTAATTTACTTCGCCAACACACGACTCTCGCCAACTTTTCAAATCGTCGACCAAAAATTTTCAAAATTTTCATTAACACACCCAGTAACTATGTCCATTGAAGAAATCCCACAAGGCGCCGACATCAACGTCCTCCCAAAGAACGAGAAGAAGGCTAGAGAATTGATCAAGAAGCTCGGCTTGAAGTCCGTCAAGGGCATCACCCGTGTTACCTTCAAGCAAAGAGGTAACTTGATCTACGCTATCGACTCGCCAGACGTTTACAAGTCGAACGCCGGTACCTACGTTGTTTTCGGTGAAGCCAAGGTCGACGACATGAACCAGAGAATTGCCCAGGCTCAGGCTCAACGTGAACAGCAAGAAGCTTTGTCCAAGGCTGCTGCTGACGCTGACGACAAGTCCCCAGAAGCTATCACCGCTGACTTGGAGAAGGCTTCTTTGGGTGAGAAGGTTGAGGAAGTCGAGGAAGACGAAGGTGAGGTCGACGAGTCCGGATTGGACGCCAAGGACATCGACATCATTGTTGAGCAGACCCAGGTCTCTAGAGCCAAGGCCGTCAAGGCTTTGAGAGACAACAAGGGTGACATGGTCAACGCTATCATGAACTTGTCTTAAGGAGACTTGAATTGTCTATATTAGTTACAATGTAATGAATATGATGAATTTATCTTCGAGAAGTTTGTAGACTTGTAATTTAAATCTATGCTGAGCTAAGGTAGTATTTTGAGCCGAAGAGAGTTTTGTATAGACAAGAAGTAAGCTGGTTTCTTGGGATTATAGGTGATGCTCTTCAGAAAAGCGTTGAGTTCCATTTACTTTACTTGATCTACGTTGTTCAATTCATACATGTATTCTCAATTTCATCTTACTCCAACTTAGGCGACTCCTGTTTCTTCTTTGGAGTCGATTTCCTCTTAGTGTGTGTTGGAGTTTGCAGTATATCTGGTATTTCCTCTTTGTTTATAACTGGAGTACTTTGTATTTCAGATTGCTCTGGTTGGGGA
The DNA here is from genome assembly GCA_030565385.1 of Kodamaea neixiangensis. Taxonomy (NCBI): domain Eukaryota; kingdom Fungi; phylum Ascomycota; class Pichiomycetes; order Serinales; family Debaryomycetaceae; genus Kodamaea; species Kodamaea neixiangensis. The sequence continues at coordinate 14,562 of JAJMBT010000011.1, read as the reverse complement.
CTCGCTTTTGGAGTGCTCTTGGAACTTTGAGGTGACTTTCTTGCCTCGCTTTCTGTTTCTCCTGTCGACTTCCCAGTGGAACTGACGGTCGATTCAACAGTGGGTACAACAGTTGACTGTTCTTCCACCTGAGTCTTTGTTTCTTGCACCTTTCCATCTATCAGTTTATCTAACTGCTCACTCTTAGGGTTTGCACCATTCATAAACCCACAGTTCCAACATACGTACCTCACGAATTTAGGGTTCATACAGTCTGGCTGCGCTAATCCATTGTGCGTAAAGCAATTGCTACAGATAAGTGCAAACCTATTTTCAACAGATTCATTATTGCTCGATCCAAGTAAAAGATCAAGCACTCTGTCGCTAACTCCCGCCTTGTTGTTTCCTGGCTTGTTAACGAAGTCACCTTTGACTTGAGGTGCTTTATGAGCTTTCTGTTGTGGTACAACCGGAGCAAGTTTTTTAGCTTCGGTTGCTTTCTTCGCCTTGTATTCCTCGTCGTACTTGTTCAACAATGCGTTGGTGGTATTGAAGTTAGTGAGCTTCTTCAATTCTTCCACCTTCGACAGTTGTCTCTTTTTCAACGTCTTGAGCCAATTTTCATTGCGGTTTAACAACACCTTGAACACAAACAGCACAGCTTTAACAAGAACTACTGATACCACTGGATACAAAACAAACAACCCAAGCAAATTCTGTGCAGATAAGCTCGAAACATACCGGTGCACAAAGTTACGACCGGTAACCAGATGTGGAATCAGATAGTAAAGCCAAAAAGTGTACACCAGGTATATAGCAACTAGTGCTGAGATTGTATGCTGTTTGACGTTAGATTTCAATTGCTTCAATCCAGAAATGCGTTTTTGCGAGGCCTGGATGTTTTCCAGCAACGTAGAGAACTCCTTCTCGAAGCTCAGAGGATCGAAAGACCCACCAAATCTTTTAAACCAGCCCATTTAGCATACACTGAGTGACATATATCTTGTGGCTTTTCGTTTTCGATTTTCGTGTCCCGTTAAAATTTAACGCTCCTGTGAGGAAAGTAGTTGAGAGTCAGCGATGAATGACGAGAACGTACGGTTGGACGACGGTTGCGAGCCTACGGTAGACTTGAAGGGCGATAGGATATCGCAACGACAACAGAAGCTCCGGTTCTTCAAGTTTCTCCAGCAGAACGCGGTGCTGGTGTCACAGCTTCTGGATATTGCAACCATCTTCAGCACTCTCATTAGCAAGATCCCTCATTATGTGGACTTGAAGGCGGTGATGTACAAGCATAAAGCGGTGGTGGGGACGTTGGAGCGTGATCTCAACTTTATCGTCAGCAAGGGAGTGCGCAAGTTCCAGCAATTGAAGTGGCAGGCTGTCACCCTGCTTATGTCCAGGCTATCCAAGCTACTTGTGCGGTTCTACAATGATTTCTTGCAAGGTATGCAGTTGGTGAAGCACTTCTTCAGTAGCTTCCTGAACTTGACACACTTGTGGATCAACAGGTTGGACATATTCGTGGAGATGATGGCCCTGACCCTTGCCGTGTACGCGAATGATTACAATTTCAACTTTGCAACGGGACTAGACGAAAACGTGAGTGCAATACAAGGAGTTAATAAGTTATTGGACGTGATGATGGTCCAGTATACCAAGATCATATTGGGGAAGTATGTGTTGAAGCAGGATTTAAGTGAGTATGAGTGTCGGTTGATATCGAGGAGGGGTGTATGTAAGAAGGTGGCCACCTCTGTCGGAGAAATCCCATTGCAGTGAGAATCTATTGCAGCGCAAACGTTGCTATGAGAGAGTCGTGGATGCCGGATGCCATTGGAAGGAAAGCGAATGAATAGAAGATGACGAAATGAAAGAATGAACTAGACGACAATTAACAAAATAAGTGTACTTTACAGAATGACTATACAAAGTACCTTGAGAGAACGACCATATGAATCACCTCGAAAGAACGACTATATGAAGTACTTGACAGAATGAATAGACAACCATCAACAGAATGACGATAGAAGGAATAGAAATTTCAGGGCAATACTTTTATTGCCATTCACATGAATCTTGTCATCCGACCAACTTGACAAAATAACAAACGCATCTCATGAGCTTAACTGCATGTCATTTAGACTCTAGACCTTGCTTTGAGCCATCATCCTACAATTCTGTATAGGTAGCATGTAATTGTTCATAAATGTAAAATGTAAAATGTATCCAAGTGTAGATCCAGTGTGTGATAATGAAAGAGAGGTAACGATAGAACTTAAGTTTGAAGCATCGATACAATTTGAGAGAACTGCCTCACAAGCTTTGGCCTAAAGCATCTCTTGGCTGTAACTACTTGGCCTGGTACTAAGAAGGTTTTCTGAAGTTCAAATTCATTGTAAATTGTACTTTCGAGCTGTAAAGATGAAAGTGATAAGCATGAAAGAGAAAGCGACCATTGTCCCAAGAATGTACTTGCTCAAATACCGGTGAATGGTTCAGTGGAGTCATCTTCATAATCATTATACCAGCCGGTTCGTGCTATTGAGGATATTAATAGTCATAACCCTGAAGTCTGCTTGTACAACTTCAAGGCTAAGTATCATATCAATTGATAGCCATTCCCATTTGCTCATTTGGGTGCAAAATTCAAAAGAGGTGCATAGAATCTACAGTTGAACACTTTCGATGTACAAATACGCTTATAGTCTAACAACTAAGTCATTTGAATCACAATCCACATCCATATAGTATCCCTTCCCACGTCTACATTTATCTGACTCAGAGAAGAATCCATCGGTACAAATTTCACTCTTATCAATCAACTCGTAACCATAGCCAATAATTCACCCCACCACTTCAATTCCACGGCCCCAATATTGAGCACCATATGTCATCCCCATCTCACCCTACATAAGATATTGTACCCCTCAATCGACGTGCCTCCCATTTCTCGAACATATCCGTGAGTTCATCAATCGTAACTAAAAAAGTCATTTCAATCTCCATTGTATTCATGCTCACTCCTCACTCGCTATCCAGCTACGTGCAGTAAGTGCACCCATTGACTTCTACACATTTCTGCAACAGCATCATTAGAAGCAGTACATACCTCTCCTCTTTCTCTACACTCTCTCCAGTTTCCATTCCCACTATCTTCCATTCCCTTCCATTCGCCTTACTGTAACCATACCACTGGCATAAAATATCACTTCACTACCAACAATATCCACCACCCCACAAGATCCTGATACTCACACAGGCCGTTTTTCACCGCTGGGTTAACTTTTCACCTCTTCCATTCCTCCAATTATCTAAACCAACAGAATGTTGGTTCCATAATTTCATATCGTGATTACATCACCTCGACCAACACCATAATTAAACAACACTGAGTCATTTCGTACAAATCGACCTATATACATACTCCTCTACCTAGCAATTAGTATATGCTCCACCCCTATAACCTCTCTTTCCTTCTTATCACACTCCATAACCCACTCTGTCGGTGTGCCTGACATCCTCATTGAGTTTTCCAATTTCAACACCAAAAAAATCAATCAACTTTGTTTACCTCATCATATCCAGTCCAGTCAAGGACTTCACGACAGTAGTCTCTTCATTGGCAGTATTGCATAGCGCGTCCAATTATCTCCATCAGTCCAGTACACCCAATAGTTCAGCCAGTCTACCGTTCCCTGTGCCAATTCGCTCCCTATGACAGACACTCAGATATACTCCGCAACGTACTCGAACGTACCTGTGTTTGAGTTCGTCACACTGGAGGGACCCATAATGCGACGCAAGTCCGACGGGTGGATCAATGCCACACACATATTGAAGATAGCCAAGTTCCCCAAGGCCAAGCGTACAAGGATATTGGAGAAGGATGTACAGACGGGCGTACATGAAAAAGTTCAGGGTGGATACGGTAAGTTCCAAGGGACCTATGTGCCGTTGGAGCTAGGCGCTGAAATCGCAAAGAACTTTAGTGTTTTCGATGTGTTGAGACCGATATTCGAGTTTCTGTACATTGAGGGCCAGTCTGCCACCCCTCCTCCCGCACCCAAGCACAACCATGCGCTGGCTTTGAACATGGCAAAGCGTACGCAGCAGGCGGCTGCCGCGACCGTCAAGAAGGGCACACTCAAAAAGCTAAAGGCTGCTGGCACAACCGGCGGTGCTGGCACGGCCTCTGATACAGCTGAAACAGCCGCACCTAAAAAGCGAGGCCGCCCTAGACGTGTTACCTTGGCCAAACCACCCGTATTCAACCACTCAGACACAATGCCAATCAAGTTGGGCGGCCCCAGCATCGGAACTTTCAACAATTCAAGTACTCACTCCCCTCCAGGGACGGGCCCACCCGGACTCTTGAGGCAGGACACACTACAAGATGCACCAATCAAACAAGAAGATTTGGAGTTGGTTGAGAGTGATAACGAGGATGAAATCAAGTCCAATGGCAAGTACCAGCACCCAGTAGACCTGCAGCCTGAAGAGTTTATGAACCACAAAGAACTCTTCGGAACACCACGAGACTCGTTTGAAAAGATCATTCACTCACAACACACGAACCCAATTCATCAACACATGCCAAACTTGACCAACCTTTCAACCCTTTCGGGCATGTCGCATCAAAATTTGCAGCTTCCGCAACAACAGAGTCTGATTTTGCAACCACCTCTGCAACTGGTGAAGTCACCGAGCCAAGCGTTCGATCCATACAGCCTTCTGCAATACCACCTCCCAAGCATTTCACAGAAACCGACGGAATCGTCGGTTTACCAGGAATACTTTTCCAACCTCCTTTCGTACTTTTTGGACGATAAAACGAAAGCAACCGAAAAGGCACTTGAGAAGTTGATGAACCCTCCACAGCCCCTTGCCAAGATCAACATTAACCAGCCCATAGATAATGACGGCAATACGATTTTCCACTGGGCCTGTCTGATGGGAAACATCCAAATTGTACAGTTTTTGATTGACACGTTTGGAATCAGCCCAGAAATACGTAACACCTTGGGAGAAACCCCATTGATGTTTTTGATAAGGTTCAACAACCTGTATGAGTTGCGTAACTTTCCACTTGTGTTGCAGATCTTACTTGAGCTGGTATTGTCTGTTGACAACAGAGGCAAGACAGTGCTACACCACATAGCCCAAGTAGACACACTGTCAAACAAACCCAACAAAGAGCGGTTTGTTCGCTACTACATGGAAACTCTTTTCGAGAAGCTCATTGAGGCGGCATTGGAAGAGGAAGAGGACGAAGACGATGCACTGGTGTCACTGCCGTCGAAGAAAGAGGTTGTGTCAAAATTTGCCAACCACCAAGACACAGACGGAAACACAGCTTTTCACATTGCCGCATACAACCTTAACAAGAAGTTGATTAAGGTGTTCATCGGGTACCACAGGTTCATTGACTTTAGTTTAAGGAACTTGGTGTCGTACTCTGTAGAGGACTACTTGGCCCTGCACAACTTTGTGTTGAGGTTAGACAATCAAGATGAAGATGCAGTTACGCCTGTTGGAAGCACGATAGCGGATGAAATAGACCTCAACAATATGAGCTTGCAGTTCACAACTGGCGACGGAAACATTGTCAACACCTCTGCAACACAATCGTTCGAGTCACAGTTGTATAACACGAAAACCGCAGTTAATTTACAGAACACCACGTCCAACTTGATCACAGAAAAATTGACTCAATTGGCGTACACAATCGACAAAGAGCTCAATGAAAAAGACGAGACTATTCTCAGTTTCTTCAAGATTTTGAAAATGGTACTGCTGGACAAGCTTGAGTCACAACGTAAGATTCTTGCGTTGTTCAAAATGGACCACTTGATTGGGGAGTTGGAGCTGAGCCTGAAACAAGAAAACTCTAACCAAGACGAACTTATCATGGACTTCAAGAAGGATCAGGTAATCCAGGATGAAATCAACAGAATGATCAACGATTTGTGCTTTCAGTTTTTGCAGCGCAAAGAAGACTATGAGATCAGCGCAAAACAGTTGAGGAATGTAAATGAGGCGATCTACAGGAAACAACTTGAAGACGAAGTGAAACAGCAGAAAGAAAAGTACACATTGGAAGGACTGAGCGAGGACCCATTTGATCTTTCAGTGGAACTCAACGAACAGGTTATCAAAAGGCGACTGCTCTTGAAAAGATTATACGACGAACAATTAGCAGTTGATGATGAGCCCATTCCAAGGGAAAGATCGAGATCAACCTCGCCTACCCCATTGAATGATAAAGACTCAATCATTGCAAATTACCCAAATGATGACAAACTCAACAAGTACTGCAAATTGCTCTCGATATGTTGTGGAATGGAGGTTTCTGAGGTTGAACGTTCAATTGATTTGATAGAACAACTGTTGACGAAGGCCAACCGGTAAACGATTTTGACAAGCAATGTTGTATTTTTAGTGTTGTAGTGTATAATGTTTGACTACAATAATGTACTATAGATAGAGAGCAACTTTAAGAAAGCAAGTGTAGAATTCATAAGCTGGCCTGGTTCGTTTAACTTTTTTTATTTTGGGATTATTTTCTCAGTCTGCAGCATCATAAACTTCTTGGTAAGAAGTCACAATCCATGCAAACTCCAGTTTGCAGAGGGGAGTATACATAAATGACTCTGTGAGTTGCACGTACGTTGGTAGTCTAGCCAAGTCGCCAAATTGTATCTCTCCTTTGTTGTGGGGAAAGCTGAAGTCAGCCATAGAGTGATTGCTTTTCGACTGAATTGCACCCAAAATTTTCCAATTGATATGTGAAATTTTAACCATGACACACTGTTCTGCTTTCACGTAAGAATGAGCATCGGAAAGTACTCACATGGTCACCTTTAAGCTCACCTCTCTCCTCCTGAGCCGTTTCTCTTTCACCGATACCAGCTTCTCTAATAAAACTAGCTTTGCACCTCCCCACAATAACCCTAGTTATGGCCACAATAACCTCAAGTGCCCACAACATGTAACCAGTTCCACACTGTGGAACTGGGTTGTGTGCTCCCACGATAACCTGCACCCCTACTCCTTTGTCGCTGGAGAGGTGGCTCTTCATGCACAAAATCAGATCATCCCCGTACCTAACCGAAATCTTGTAAAGTGTTGCTCCTAATCATTGCAGTATGGATGTTGGTTGCAAAAAAAAAGAAGAATCGGGCATCAGATCAAAAATTCCGTGCACAAGAAGGTTCTAAAGGCAGGATAGTAAGAGATCTAGGGCTGCGTTTTGATACCAAAACGGTTAACGGCAAGCGTCGGTAGTCCAACATCGGAATTCTTCTTTAAGCGCGTTGTTGCAAATTCTTCGGGTAAGGAATTATATTTGCATGAATCTATATAAAAAGCAAGTGGTCCCACAGACATTGTGAATTATACACATCAGCTATGGTTTCTATCACCTCCAGTAGCAGCGAGCCGTCGCTTAAGCCAGAGTCTACCCGTAGCACTGCTGATAGCACAGAAGCGCCTGTTGCGCTAACACAGCAACATTTCGAGGACCAACGTGTAGCAGGAGGAAGGAGGTTGTCTTCCAGGCGTGGTACCAACACTTCTTTATCTAGATCGCTTGATTTATTTAGGAAGTCTGTGAAGGAAGATAGAGAAGTTGAGGAATCGTTTGGCGACATGGCAGCGCAAACGCTTTCGGTAAAGAGTATTTATGGTGACTTGGAAAGTGACGAAATAGCAGAACAGAGAAGCGCTGTGAGAACTACAATAATCAACGAGTTGGCACAGAGAACGCATGAGAACACACCATACGACTCCGACTCTGAGGACGCTGAAAAGAGTATCGGGTTGGAAAAGAGAAGGTCTATCGTTTCAAAATATGAGGATGCATTTGAGCCTGAATCAACATTGCCTATTGACAACAATGGTGCAGAGTTCAACAAGTTTGACCCCGAGTTAATTACTTGGGATGGACCAGACGACCCAGAGAACCCCAAAAATTACAGCTCGACCACCAAGTTCGTGCTCATTGGCTTCGTTTCATTATACGCCTTGGTCGCTCCAATGTCTTCATCTATGCCTTCACCAGCCATGACTGAAATAAGTCAAGAATTCCACATTACATCCGGCGTGGTGCTGTCGATGGTGATCTCCATCCAAATCTTAGCATGGGCTCTTGGTCCGTTACTCATCGCACCTCTCAGTGAGCACGACCTGATTGGGCGCAAACTCGTGTTGGATACGCTGGCATGGATGTCTCTTTTATTCAACCTTGGGTGCGCCTTCCTGCAAAACACAACTCAAATGATGGTCTTCCGTTTCATTGGAGGACTCTTTGGCTGCGTGCCATTGAATGTTGGCGCTGGTGTGATTTCAGACTTGTTTGAGGCAAAGTCCAGAATCAAGGCTCTTGCAAGCTACTCTTTGGCCCCATTGTTGGGGCCTGTTATTGCGCCTATCATTGCAGGTTTCACAGTACAGCATATGCAATGGAGGTGGGTATTTTACGTTTTGTGCATGTTCAATGGGTTCGTCGCAATCTTCGCTACCATCTTCTTCAAGGAAACATACGCTCCAACACTCCTCTTGAGGAGAGCCAAGAGATTGAGGAAGGAAACGGGTAACGGAAACTTGCACACAATCCACGAAATCACCGAAGGTGAAACTTTTAGCTCCAAAATGTGGTTAACTATGTCCAGACCGGTCAAGCTTCTCTTTACCCACCCAATGATTGCAGGCTTGGGTTCTTTTATGGCGTTTACCTATGGATTCATGTATTTGATGATTGTCACCTTCCCCACCATATTTGGGGAGAATTACGGCTTTTCCAAGCTGGTCCAAGGGTTGATGTACATTCCAATGGGTATTGGATTTGCTTTGGGAGTCTTCTTGTGGACACCACTAATGGGTAAGGTGTACAACACTCTCACAGAAAGAAATGGAGGAGTTCCCAAGCCCGAATACAGGATTCCATGTCTTTTTGGAGCGTCGCTCTGTGTTCCAGTAGGCTTGATATGGTTTGGATGGTCTGCTGAAAAGAAGTTGCACTGGGTAATGCCAGGGATTGGGTCTGCGATTTTTGCATTCGGTCTTGTCTGTGTATTCCAAGCATTGCAGAGTTACTTGATTGACATGAACCCTCGTTATGCAGCCTCATCAGTGGCAGCAGCAGCGCTCTTCAGATCTTTGTTTGGTTTCCTGTTCCCGTTGTTTGCAAAATTAATGTACCAGAAGTTGGGATACGGTTGGGCCAACACCATGTGTGCCTTCATTGGATTAGCCTTGGGAGTACCTTTCCCGCTCTTCTGCTATAAGTATGGAGAGCAAGTGAGAAGATGGGCTGACAAGAGATTGGAAAGAGACCAACAAGCAAGAGAAGAAAGGATTTTGAGGAGGTTAAGGGAAAAGTAGAAGGTTGCAAATAATTTCTCCTGCATTTCTCACAAATATGTGATCATTCTACGGTTAATAGTTTATAATTCTAATTCGAATTAATGGGAAGGTTAATTTTAAATTAATTGTAGGGCATGCTCAGAAATTTGGTCTTGTCTCTTCAAGAGTTCGAGTAGGACAATAGCTATCATCAACAAATGATAGCCAGTTATTTATTAGCTTGAACTCGCTGCTTCGCAGTGCGGCCACACTTTACCTCGAGAATTACAGGGGCTTCCCTTCCGAGAATTATTACCGAGTGATACCAGTCCCGAGGACTTGTTTCTTGTTTTCGAAACTCTTACCCAACCTTGCATAAACTCCGCTCACTTAAAGCGTATTACCAGAACAAGTATTTCTCGAGGTATATCTGTTTGAAGACACAGCCAACGGTTCGCTTGGAGATGATGTTGCGAAGTAAATGCGTCTGTGAAGATATATATGAAGGGGATGTGGCTACTAAATACTCCATTTCGAACATTTCTAACCAATTTTAATGGATGTACCTCGTTAAAAAATTAGCGATAAAATAATTGCTGATTTTTAAATTTCATGATTGTGGTGCATAGAACTGCAGACCCGAGTCATGTGACAGAAAGAGAGTTCTGCTTCATTATTTGTCTAGCCCACTTCTTAGAGGAGGCTTCTTGTGGTGGCATAAAGAATGGAATAACTGCTCTGCTGAGAAGTTTGGCAAGATACACTGGTTTGAATGACAGGTATTTTTTGACATATTGAAATGCTTCAAGCAAGTCGTGTTGTTGGACGTGATATTTCTCAGAACCTTGGTTTTAAACCACTGGGATATTTCCTACTTAGGAATAGTAGATTTTGCAGCATTCGACTACACATGTGTTTAGGTTTGGTCTACTGCAATATAAATAACCAAGTCCTGTACTATATTCCCTTGACGAAGCAAGCTATGAGAGCCTGGACAATTGTTATTCTTCTACAGTTTTTTAGTTGTGTTTTCGGAGCGCCTACTATAGTGCAACCACCTTCGAAAGACCCATTTTATGTAGCACCAGAAAGGTTTGAGAATGAAGAACCAGGCACAATCTTGAGAACAAGATTAATTCCTTCCCATTTGAGAGCTATTATTTTACCCATTGAAGTGAAGAACACATGGCAGTTGTTGGTCAGGTCCACTGACTCTCATGGAAATGCTAGTGCTATTGTGACAACACTTATCGAACCTTTCAATGCAGACCCTTCAAAATTACTTAGTCACCAAATCGCTCAAGACTCTCCAGGAACTGATTGTGCAGTTTCATGGGATATTCAGGTTGCCGGACCTATTGTCTCTACTCTCAACGCACAGGCAGAATTCTTGATGATATAGACATGGTTAAGCGAAGGTTGGTATGTGAACTCTCCTGACTACGAGGGTCAACAAGGAGCCTTCACCGCAGGCAGACAATCAGGACATGCAACCTTGGATTCCATAAGGGCTGTTTTAAATTCTGGTAATTTCACTGGATTAAACTCAGAAGCTAAGACAATTATGCTTGGTTACTCGGGAGGAACAATCGCTTCAGGCTGGGCTGCAGCTTTACAGCCTACGTATGCTCCAGAATTGAAAGATAAATTGTTAGGAGCAGCATTAGGAGGATTTGTGACAAATATCACTGCAACAGCTGTTGCCGTCGAGGGTACTTTGTTCGCAGGGTTGACTGCTGCTGCATTCAATGGTTTGATTCACGAGTACCCAGAATTGGTTCGAACAGTGAACGACCAGTTGACACAGGAGCACAAGGAAGACTTCTATTGGGGAGGACAGCGATGCTTGATCACATCAATCTTCAAATATTGGGACACTCAATTCTTCACAGGAGATGACAGATACATCAAAAGTGGATACGACTTGTTCTCATTTGATATTGCTAAGAAGGTGATTGATGAGAATACATTGGCTTTAAAGAAGAACGATGAGATCCCTCAAATACCGTTGTTCGTATTCAACTCCAAGAATGACGAGGTCGTACCTTTCCCAGGTCCTGAGAGAGCGTTCAACAATTGGTGTGAATGGGGAATTGAATCATTTGAGTTTGCAATTGACGAATTCAATGAACAAATTTCCGAGTTTGTGACAGGAGCTCCAGCAGCCTACTCATGGATTCAACAAAGATTCAAAGGTGTTCCTCCAGTTAAAGGGTGTCGTAATACAACCAGATTCGACAACATGTTCTACCCAGGTGCTTCTGTAGGCCTCTCTAAGATGTTGGAGGCAGCTTATGAGAGCGTGCTCCAGGAGCAAATTGGTCCCCATTACAACGGAACTATACCCAATCCCACCCCTGAACACCGCCGTACAAGCAAAATGTGAAATTCACACCTGACATCACTCATAGATATTCAACAACGTAGAAATGAATTATGAGAGGCAGCAGTATCTGGAGCTCGGTTTCTTTTCTTGGCGTCAGCTTGGCTGCAAAATCTCGTTAAATCTTGAAAATAAAAATCCAGGGCATAAAATCATAAATTTTAGAAACTGAATCCAATTTTAGCAAACTAAGGGATGGAGTTCTAACCAGTTTCAGCTTGCAAAAAAGTGCATGGGGAGTTTCTGGTTTTCTGGTAATAGTAAGTTCATGGAAATCGCATTTGAAGATAGTCCATTTCTAAGATCTATGCGGTGTTGACATCATGTTTTCAAAATAGAATTAAACCCGAATATAGATTCTAGCAAGATTGCGAGCTAATAATTTTTAGATTCGACTTCTGCTTGAAGATCTAAACACTCCAAAAATTTTGGCCAGTTGAACGAGAGATCAAGTAAACAGCTGTGGTTTGAAGTATTATTTCAATTTTCATTTCAAATCTTCGTTTTAGAACGCATGCATTTCAACAAGTATAGCCTGCCTTTAAATATCAATTGAAGCCCTTCCCTGTATGCCTTCCACCGAAAACTTTTGTCGGTTTTATGGATAATGTTCCTTCTCAAAATAAACAGGTCCAAAAAAGGGTGGCTTCCTTCTTATCTAGTAAATAGTCAGCATCGCTAGCCTGTCTTTTTCAAAGAGAAAGACCAGTGAAATAAAATTGTTTTTTGTCCAATTAATTGCTTGTATGAGCAATTGCACTTGCTGGTGACTTTTAATTCCAGAAATATTTCCGTCTCCAAGGCTCGAGATCACGCGGGGTCTATTATCATTCTTGTCATACATAGTGTTCGTTAATTTTTCGTATCCTCTCTCTCCGAAGCAGCGAACAGTGAAGAAGCCGAAACTAAAGCGCCTTGAAATTTAAATGATTTGAACAATAGGAAAAATTTAAAGTGTCTATTATACAGCATTTATCACGCAGACAATACTCCCTAAGTTGTAAAAACAGGGTGAATTTCAAAGAAAGGTGTATTCATAAAAAGCAGAAGGCAAAAATGCATTATTCTTCTGTCAAATGACTCGGGAATGGGGTAGTGAAAGCATCGTAAAATGAAATTTCATACCGGTAGCCTGTAAATCTTGGTTGGCTAGACCGATTCGAGAGAAAAATCCAAACTGGGTGCACCTTGCTTTTGTGTGCAACAAGAATTTTGCACCCAATGCAACATTAAACGTGTTGTATTTTCGCAACTTTTATAGTGCAATGAGTTGTCTAGCGTTCAAGTATTGCTAAACGCAAGGAAAGGGACGCTCGATAGTCGTATAAATAAGGGCATTTTTCATTTCTCTGAAAACCTGGAGAGGCTAGACAAAATGCTAAAAATTCATCTTTTATGGTTATTGGTAGCAACTGTTGTTGCTCTTGAAATAACACAGAATACTGTGACGGAGGGAACTATTAATCTTTCCGTCGGGGGTATTACCATTGACGCAGGTTACTATTGGTCTATTATTAACAATGCTGCTAGTGTTTTCACTGGTAGTCTTCTTGTCCAGAATAATGCGGGATTCTATATCACATCCAACTCCAATGCAGTTACTTTGCAGGTTGCGCTCGCTGGTGTAGTTAACACTATTGTTAATCATGGTATTATATCATTCAATTCACTTAATTCACTCACAGCTCCTAACTATGGGCTCGTCGGTGCGTCGTTTTCGAACGACGGTGAGATATACTTTTCTGCTGACGGTTCGGTTGGAACACCAGTGATGGCTATCTCTTCGGCAAGTTGGAACAATAATGGACTATTAACATTCTACCAAAAGACAAGAAACTCCGGTCATGTTATCTTAGGTTCTGTTGGTTTGCCTATCGTGAATGATGGTACCGTTTGTCTTTTCAATCAAGTCTATGACCAAACGACAATTGTGCGTGGTTCTGGCTGCATTGTCATTGGCACTGGTTCGAATGTCTGGATTCAAAACTCGGCATTGGCATTTTCAGGTTCTCAAACTTTATTCATGGAATCCCCTTCGTCTTCCATTAGGGTTGAGGCTTTGAGTTTATCGCAGACGTTTCTTGTTGCTGGATTCGGTAATGGTAACATCATAGGATTGAGTACACCTCTCGTCAGCATCTTTGGCAGACAGTTCACCTATAACACGCAAACTGGAATATTGACATTGTCCACTACAATTCTCTCACAAAACTTTAATATCGGGTTGGGATATAATCCTTCCTTATTTAAGGTGGTAGACGGTATTTTTGGTCCGGGTGTGAACTCAGTTCTGAATGGTGGTGTTACCTACACAGGGCCACCACCCAATCTAAATAGGCCTCCTGCTTGTCAAGCTTGTTCCCCCATACCTGCAGTTCCTACAGAATCCTTCACTTTGTACACAACTACTATGACAAGCACATATTCAAATGGTAGTGTTGCCACAGAGACTGCAGTCGTTCTTGAGTCGACTGATTCAGCCAGTCTGTGGTACACTTCAACTTCAATAATATCAGCAACGCCAAACCTCACTGAATACACCACGACATTGTCGACTACAGACGCAGCTGGAAGTACTGTCCCCGAAACTGCTGTCGTTCTTGTTACAACAAACACTGCTGGTCTGTTGTACACAACAACATCTGTGATCTCAGCAACGCCAACATTCACGGAATACACCACCACTTTCTCAACTACAGACGCAGCTGGAAGTACCATTCCCGAAACTGCTGTCGTTCTTGTGACGACCAATTCAGCTGGTCTGTTGTACACAACGACCTCGGTTATATCTGGAACGCCAACATTCACTGAGTACACCACCACTTTCTCAACTACAGACGCAGCTGGAAGTA